>JAAKBH010000103.1:0-387280 GCA_019776075.1 Amaranthus palmeri | reverse complement strand
CTCCGCAGCGAGTAAAATATTGTCAGCCATCTGCCTCCCTGGAATAAACCCTGATTGAGCTTGGTCTATCACTCTCGACATCACTTTTTGAAGTCTCCCTGCTAGAATTCTGGAGATGACCTTGTATATAACAGTACAGCAAGCAATGGGCCTAAAATCACCAACTCTATTGGGGTTGGAAGTCTTGGGAATCAAGGTGACTGAAGTGCAATTATACGGCGAGAAAAGGAACTTGTCGCTGAAAAAGGCTTTAATGGCACCTATGAAGTCTTCTTTGATGATATCCCACGTCTTCATAAAGAAATAAGCATTAAAACCATCAATCCCTGGAGCTTTATTATCATTTATCCCAAAGAGCGCTTCCCTAATTTCGTCGTCTGTCACACTCCGAATAAGATCTTGGTTGCTCTGATTATCAATTTGAGGGCCCTCTCTCATACAAGTCCTATCAAGAACCTCAAGGTTTGGGTTTGCAGTTCCTTGGAGGTTGTGATAGAAATTAAGGATTTCTGTGTGGATCTCGTGGGTTTTGTTGAGCCAGTTCCCATCTTTGTCCTGAAGCTCATGAATGTTGTTAGTAGCTCTTCTCTCTTTTATAGTCGCATGAAAGGACACAGAGTTGTCATCCCCATTTTTGAGCCAATTTATTCTGGTTTTCTGATGCAGGGCCTTTTCCTCAAGCTTTCTCCATTTTCTGATATTCACAGAAGCTTCTTTCTCCCTTTTATGAAGGTCTTCATCAGTAGGATTACCCTGGAGACTATTCTGGATTTCATGGAGAGTTTCCTCCCACATTTTCTGATATATATATATATAGATATATATATATATATATATATATATATATATATATATATATATATATATATATATATATATATATATATATATATATATATATATATATATATATATATATATATATATATATATATATATATATATATATATATATATATATATATTTGCAAATTTGGGATATATTATTAATAATCAAAAACATACATCTCACTGAAACTTGGGGGAACCCAAAACCGCCGGCATAAAAAACCCCGCGAGGGGAAAAAGCCATTGGAAGAGGGGCCCAAGAGTCAGGCCACCCAGACAGCATAGGGGTGGACTATGCATCATCAAAACAGTATCCAAAAATCACACCCTTACACCTCTAGGTTGAATAGCTCAACCATAGTAATAGTCCTGCCTACTAAGCAACGAAAAGAACAAGAAAATACAATGACAACACCCAAACACCAAAAAATACAGATATCGCCACCAAGACTACATGATAACAAGTAAAGTATCAATCGACTCCCAACTCTGTGCCACTGCTTTTGTATCCAAGGATCTCCTCAGCCCAAACTTTAACACGGATCTTCAAAGTGTTGACAAACTTTGGAGAATCGAAGGAGCTGCCTTCAAATTTGATTTGGTTCCTTTGAAACCATAGAGACCATATAGTGCAGCCAAGGATAAGGTTCCAAAGAGATATACTGCATCGAGTAGGCTTCAGTGATGCCCATGACATTGAGAAAATTGGGCATTGGTTATGTAGAACTCCAGAGATTCCCCACCAATGTAGAATCTGCATCCAAATACTCCACGAAATATGCCAAGAGAAAAGAATATGAGAGTTAGATTCTAAAACCACCCTGCAAAAAGGACAACAAGCATCATCAATATGTAATAACCCTTTGTCAACAAGAAAATCTCCCGTTTTAAGTTTCTCAAGACAAGCAAGCCATAAGATAATTTGGGCTCTCGGAGGGACCTTGATCTTCCAAATGAGAGAAGACAAAGGTTTAGGCAAGATCGGGGAGTAATGCGAATGTATCTTATCCATGATGCTCTTGATAGGGAATTTATTGAATTCCTTCCCATGCCAACAAATACCATCAACATCACCCATCTTAGGCACGATTTGTTCAATAAGAATCTTTAACCTCACAAAATCCTCTTGCTCCCATTCGTAGAGTCTTCTTCGCCATCTGAATTTCCATATCCAGATGTTATCTTGCCATTCACCCATCTGATCAATATTAGCACACTTCTGTTCCGATAAAGAAAAAAGACGGGGGTAAGTTTGTTTAATCACTCCAGAAGGGGCCCATTTATCATGCCAAAAAATGTGGATTTACCATCACCAACTCTAACAGTCATTCCCTCCTCAATAATTTCCCTTACCCTTTGCACATCCGGCTCATTACTCATCAAATCAGCCCACATGCCTTTTTTGATTTTCCCAAGTGTGTGGTAGGAAGCCTTAAGGCTCCTAATGCTATTAATCGACATAATGATCCTTTTCCACAAGGATAACCCCCCTCTGAATACCTCCACCACCATTTAAAAAGAAGGACAAGATTCTTAATCAAAATATTTCCAACCCCAAGACCCCCTAGTTCTTTTGGGAGTTCAATAGATGTCCATGCAACTAAAGGTGGGACAAGACGGTTGTCACTAGAGGCACCCCAAAAAAATCTTCTTTGCAATTTTATAATTTGTTGAGCAATAACCTTTGGCATTTTGAACATGCTCATGTAATAAATGTGGAGGCTATTGATGACACTCTTTATCAAAGTGAGCCTACCGGCTCTTGAGAGTGTCTTCGATTTCCAAGATGAGAGTTTACCTTGTATTCTAGAGATAACCGGTTTCCATGCAGAAGACAGCTTCATATTATCACCAAGCGGTAATCCAAGGTAAGTAACCGGGCAAGCCAAATGTAAGCATCCATTTTCAACAGCTATACTCTTTGCCCACTCATGGTCCGAAGAACTCCAAGAAATAATCTGTGATTTGCTGTAATTCAAACTCAACCCAGACATTAGAGCAAAAACATCAAGAATACGGAAATAATTAGTTACCACATACCTACTCCTCGGCACAAAAATGAGAGTGTCATCTGCAAATTGAAGGTGTTTTAGAACGACCTTCTCTTTCCCAATTTCTACTCCTTCAATCAGCTTTAACTCTTCAGCTTTCTTCAAGAGGCACACTAAAGCTTCACTTACAAGGATGAATAGGTAAGGAGACAATGGGTCACCTTGTCGTAAGCCTTTCTCCATCTTAAAGGGTTTAAGAGGAGAACCATTAACTAAGATCGACATTGAAGCACTAGAAACACATAACATAACCCATTTAATCCACTTTTTACCAAATCCAAGCTTCTCCATAACCTTTTGAAGGAAAGACCACCTAACCGAGTCATAAGCCTTCTGAAAATCTAATTTTAGTAGTGCACCTGGAATTTTCTTCTTTTTTAGCCAACCTATCGCCTCATTAGCAATAAGCGCACCATCAAGAATTTGCCTATCTTTGATGAAGGCACATTGGGATTCATCAATCAAATCTGCCATTACCTCCTTAAGCCTGTATGATAGCAACTTGGAAATGATTTTGTATAGAGCCCCAACCATACTTATTGGCCTAAAGTCTTCAATTGATGATGGGTTTGGAATTTTAGGAATTAAACACACCCAAGTCACGTTTATGGCCCTAGCAATATCCCCGTGCTCCAAGAACCGAATGACAAATTCGTAGATCTCCTCCTTTATGTCCTCCCACATTTCCCTGATGAATTTGAAATTGAACCCATCAAATTCCGGTGCTTTGTCGGTTCCACACGCCCACACTGCTTGTTTTACTTCCTCACGAGATGGTAGGGCCTCTAAAGCTTTAGCGTGCATCTCCGACACTTTTGTATGATCACCCATGTCGAAGTCAATATCAGGAAGTTCTTTCTGCGAGAATCTATTGGCGAAGTATTTGTGGATCTCTTGTTTTATTTCATCCACCCCAAAGACAGATTTTCCGTCAATTTCAAGCTGTACAATGTCATTCCTTTTTCTTCTCATCATTGTAATTGCATGGAAGAATTTAGTATTGTGGTCTTTTAGGCTAAAACCAAAGGAACGAGCCTTATGTCTCCACATTCTTTCTCTCCTGATTAACCACGCATGGAGGTGGTTTTGGCAAGCTCGAAGTCTAGCGCATTCCTCCTCAGATAGCTGTCGTGTTTCCCCTTCCTTTTGCAACACATGGATAGCATTTTCAAGATTCATAATAGTACTCTCCAAAGCCCCAAATTTCTCCACACTCCACGATTTCAATGGATTTTTCAAAGCTTTCATTTTGTTTATCAAGCCGACATTGGGGAGATTCTTCCATTCATTCTTCACAAATTCTTTGAATTTTGGATGCAAGAACCAACTATCATAGCATCGGAAGGGTTTCGGGCCCCAATTCAATTTTTCCTCCAAAGCTACAAGAAGTGGGTTATGATCAGACGAGCCTTTAGGTAGACCCTCAAGCCGCATGTGTGGAAAATTCACCACTTACTCATCATTGCAAAGACAACGATCCAGCTTGCTTCTTGAGTTACCCCTTGACCAAGTGAATTTTATACCATGAAGGGGTATGTCAATGAGACATAGGTCATTAATCCATTCAATGAAGGGGTATATATATATATATATATATATATATATATATATATATATATATATATATATATATATATATATATATATATATATATATATATATATATATATATATATATATATATATATATATATATATATATATATATATATATATATATATATATATATATATATATATATATATATATATATATATATATATATATATATATATATATATGATGTTAATTCCTAACGTGTACTTTTTGTTTTCTTTGTTGATGGCTTGTCTTTGATGCCCTGCTATGACGCGTTGATCTATGATCTTACATTGAGCAGCGAGGACATTATAGATAGACATTAAAGTGGTGGAGCTTCTATGCATTGCATACGAGGGGAATGAGTGAGAACTTTGAAGCGTGCAATGTATATTTGTTTTGACGCTACATGTAATTCTTTGCATTTAAATTGTGTATGTTTTTGGCTTGAGGCACATAGTCCTCGTTTTTTGTAAAAAGTATATTCGCTACGTGGTTTTTTTGGGGTTTGTATGATTTAAATTGTTATCGTTCTTCTTCTTTAAACTCAAGCGTTTACTTTGGAACCACGATCCGTGCTTGGCATGTGGATTTGAGAAGGCGACGATGAATTATTCCGCCGTGATAGTTTTGATATGCCATTAATGTCCTTACTTTATTAGATTTTAAATAACTTCTGTTTTTCTACAAAGGTCGCACAGTTTTAGGGCAAATGCTGCCGAAATTTTCATCCACCTCTTTTAAGTTAACCTTAAACGTTTACCTAAATGCTTTTCCTTTTCTTTTTATGTAACACCCGAATTTCCTTCCATCTTTTATGATTTTGGTTTCGTACAAGGGGTCGGAAATTCAGGGTGTTACAATAAGTGTGGATTGAGTGAACATCTCCTTTATGAATTCGTTGGGAGCCATCTTGAACAATTCATACTTATGCAGAAAAATACTTATCTTAGGTTCTCTGACTTGACTATTGCCCGTACAAGTAAAAATGATTTTATTCCAAATTTCATTGGCAGAGTACAAAAGGAAATTGGTTTAAATTCATCTCCATTCAAATAGAAGGTTTTTAGTTTTGTAGCTCTTAGATATAAGCTGAAGGTCACATTAGTTATAATTAATTTCACATTTCAAGACGTTGACTTCATCTGTTTCAATCATAGGATGTCTAGGACCATTTTTGATAATATCCTAGATTTCATGATCTTGATCAATGCTATACATTTTTATGAGAGAATGGCAATGAGCAAAGTTTTCAATAGATTAGAGGACGACAATTAGAAGGACGTCCTTTAATAAAACCACCATGACCTTTGGGATTTTTATTTGATTTTTCTTTTCAATTTTTTAAAATTGTTTTCAACTTTTTTACTATCAATTTTGTATATCCTATTATTTTTTTTATGCAAAATGACTTGTACATGCAAGCGGTTGCCTTGGTTCATTCTTAGAAATCATCTTTATATTTGGGATTATTCATGTTTAATCAAAAGTAAGATTATAGTAAGAGAATCAGTATTAGATTGAATTATTCTGGGTAATTTTTCCTATAAATAAATCAAGTAGTTTATTTTAAGTAAATGTAAAATACTCACATATAGAGTTTTTCTTTAGTAGATGAAAATGCAAATACATGTGTAGGGTCGTGATTTCCAAACAATATTCAAAAAATTTAAATTTCATCAATTTGTGTGTCTAAGATGAAAGGTAATTGTTTTTCCTACAAAAGATAGAGGAAATATATTATACTTCTTTCGTTCTTATTTATATTTAGTGTTCTAAACAATTAAAAGTTACAAAATTTTGATATTATGAAACTATCCGATAAATGAATAAAATAAGATCTCACATGACTATTTTTTTGTCGTATATATGATAGTCTCAATATGAAAAATACTATCAAATAATGAATATGGCAAACTTTAGTTTTGGTTCAAGTAAGTAAGAATGGAGGAAGTACTATAAGTTAACTTGGGACTTATGGTCAACAATACTTTATAAATGTAAACCAATACTTCCTCCATTTCAAATACTTCATTGTTTTCTGCATTTTTTGTTTGTTTCACAATAATTACATCATTACCTTTTAGTAAAAAGCAATTACTTAATTCTTCATTTTACCCTTGATTCATTCTCACTTTTTACAACATGACTTTTTTAGCTACCATTATTTACTTTATGTAACCTTACTTTATGGAGGAGTAATGTAGACTTAAGGTTATTGAATGAGACACTTCAGAGTAAGTATAAGTTTTATTTGAAATGGTTCACAAACTAAACAAACAATAGATTATTAATACTGTTTTTTTTTATTATAATTCACTGAAAATCTTGAGTACTAAAATAATTGCACCTGAAAACAATACCGAATCGTATTAAACGTATTGTTCTCGCTTAATTATTTCCATGATGTTCTTTGAACATTAGTGATCTCGAATAGACTCAAGCACGACTTGGGGGGTGAAGAGTGCTTCTTGAATGGCTTTGTGCGTGTTCATCAGAAACCCTTTTTGGCCGTATGTTACATCTTCATCTATTGGCATAGCACCTTCCTTGGCGTGGTAGTAGCCTATCATTTTAAAGTGACTTCCAATGATAGAAGGTTTGATCTTGATTTCATACACTATATGATCCCACTTATCTCTAAGAATGTCTCCTTCAATAGTTGTATACTTAATGTAGAGGTTATCTTGATCAAGTTTATCCACTCTATTTTTCATAAATTTGAATATATGCCCTGTTGGTTGAGAAAAAAGAAAATATCATAGTTATATGCATGAAGAATAATTATAGTTACAACAAATTCTGAAATGCATTACTATAGAACATCATGAGGATGTGCCAAAAATAATCGTTAAAACAATCTAGACAATTCTACCTTGATAGTTGTAATTAGACTTGCCGAAATGGTTGATTGAAAATGTTTCGAATTGGATATATATTAATTGAATTTTTTGGTTCGATTATTTTAGATCTGATCCTCCCTTATTTATTTGACACATTTGTCGTTAGGTAAAAGCATGACGTTTGTTTGTCAAAAAAGATTTGTTACAAAGGTAATTAGTGTTAAAAATATCATCAATTTGTTCTAGGAATATAAGAGAAAATCCTTATGTCGGGAAAGATTTGCGAGATATATGTTTTAATAGGGTTATCGATCATGAAATTCTTTTTATTTTAAAAAAGTAGCCATATGATGGTTAATGTTAGAATATAGGCTTCTTCAAGGCCTGCCTAGTGCTTTATATGCAATCAATTGATTAATGATAATTTAATAAATTCCCAAAGATAACCATAAGGAGTCCCTAACCTTTAAAGGTTTATTTATCGAAAAAGCCTCCACAAATGATATTTAGAAGAAAAATAGGCGTGCAAGAGAAGACTGTGGTACATAGCATTTAAGTGCAATAAGCCTTGAACTTGTTGTTCAGTGAAATGAAGCAACAATTTACAAGTCCTTATTAGTGAACTAAGTCTTAAACTCTAAGGACTCTTGATCAAACAAGTAAACTAAGTCTTGAATCAGTAAGATTTGATTTGAGACCCTCAAACCACATACCTGGCCTAGAAAGGTACAAATGGTGCATATGGTCTATGAACCTACCTTGATTTTGAGCACTTAAGTTGAATATTAGCTCGAACTTCCACATAGGAGGTGACCAACCCCCACGCTCATAGAGGTGGATCGTCTAAAGTAGCACAATATAAAGTACCACAAAATAAAGTACTACAAAATAAAGTAGCTCGAACTTGTTGCGATAAGAACTCATCCCTCAAATATATATCAATGCCATACGAAAAGATGAAATGCATTCTCATCCACGTTTGGGCTTTATCATTATCTCCTTTGACAAATTAAGAACCACTTTTCTTGATAACGCATTTTAAAAAATATATATGGTATTCACATTTTTTATTTAAGGACGTTTCCTCCATACAAGAATCATGGTATTCTTTTTCCCTATGAAGAGAATTGTATCAAGAACCACTTATTTTGATTTCCTTTTGATAAGATAATGAATAATATTCTTACTTCCTCCTAGAGGAATTTTCCCTCGTTCAGGAATTTATATTAGAATATCATACTTATCGCAAAAGTTTTAGCATCAACAATTCATACCATTATCTCAAGTAACATATATTTTGATGCTCACAAGTTAGTATGATATTAAAAATAATAACAAATACTTATGTATCCAAACCCATCATGATTATAAAAGAACAACTCATGCATCTACAAAGTTAAGACTAAGTGATACTTAATTAGGTTTTTACCTACAAGTGATATGCATAGTTCAAATAACTATATTTGTCCTGTGCATATTTGTTCAACACGACAACATGAGTCACTCAACCTTTTATAAATACCTTGCAACTTATCAAATATAATAAAAGAATATTCATATAACAAACAAGTGACTCATTCAAAGTTATGAACAAAATAACAAAGAAACACATCAATTATCAAAGGTCTCACAAGTTCTTCAAACACGATGTAGTTCTTAAAGCTTCTTCCCAATTATTAGAAACAACTTTATTAATAATAATTTAGGGAAATTCAAGGAAGATGACACACTTCAAGAGGTTTAAGAATACAATAATTAATAATCTATAATAAATACACTTAAAAGAATTTCATCAAATCTTGCCAAAAAAAAATAATTCATCAAATACTCATATAAATTTTAGTTTGACTAGAGAATATATGTATTAGCCTCTCAATGAAGGAGTTCAACCATACTTTAAGATCAAATAATAGTTTTTAGATGATAAATTCCACAATTTTAATATCTAGATTAGTCCCTTTTATCTTTAAAATTTTTATTGCTTACAAGTCATAATGCTTACAACTCCAAATTTTATTAGCCACTTTTAAAGTTAAATAGTTACTACAAATTTTGAATAAATCAAGATGGATACACAAATAAGCTATAAAAATTTTAAACAACAAATTCAGAATATTATGAAACTTGATTCTTTCAATCCACCTAACAAGAAAAAGTTTGTAAACTTCTTCTATCATGAATTTAAACATCAAGAAATAAACTCTTTTAAAAAAAAACTCACATTTAAAAATCCCTTTACCATTATGAGTTAACTCTAAACTATATTAAAAAATGTAAATTTTTACTCAATAAATTAATTTATCAAATAGACAAATTAGGATTAATAATATCCACGTTTTCTACTTAACTAATAAAATAAATATAATTTTATTTTCACAAGTCAACCCACTTGCGAAACTTATTTAGTCATAAACAATGTATCGCATGCACAATAATTCATCAACTCAGAAAAATAGTACTTGAATCTAATGTAAATTTACCCAAGTAGTAAATAATAAAAATTATAACCCAGACACACCACATATAAGACATATTAAAAGTCAAATTAATTACTCATAAGTTATAAAACCACACCACTTGGTCAAATTATGACTATCTTCCAATAACAACAATTTCCTTAACAATCCACTGTAAATATGGAGTTTTGACACTAGTTGTTAGGAAGAAATAAATAAAGATTTATGTCATGAAATAATCATGCATATTTAATAAGTCTCTACTATTCATATTAATGACCATATATATATATATATATATATATATATATATATATATATATATATATATATATATATATATATATATATATATATATATATATATATATATATATATATATATATATATATATATATATATATATATATATATATATATATATATATATATATATATATATATATATATATATATATATATATATATATATATATAAAATCCTGCTTAGAGAGAGAAGCTGTGGCGATGGGCGTCTAAGCTGTCACTCACCAGCTTCTTCCAACTTTTTCCGGCAAGACTGACTTGTACCAGGGTGGGTATGCGAGGAGGGCGAGGTAGTAGGGGAAGGGGAGGTAGAGGAGGTGCAGATGAGGGTAGGAAAGTGAGTATGGTCACTCGAAGCAGTCTGGGCAGAAGCGAGTCTAGGGCTGATTTGGAGGTTCAAGCTGACACGAACTCCATAGATTCAGGCCACAATTCAGAATCAGATGCAGGGGAGGGCGTTAAATTGAATAGTTCAGTGGAGGAAAACGAAGGTAGGGTTAGGGAAGAATTGAATCTTGTGAAAAGCCAATTGGAGCAATTGAAGCAAATAATTGCGAACAACAATCAGCAGAAAGATAATTCAATCGAAAATACAGTTGAAACAGCAAGCTTGGAGGATTTTCCTGCTCTGGAAGCTACAAAGGAGACAGTTTCGGTGCCTATGCCTACTCAACACACGCAAATGCCTTCTTGGAAGGATAAGGTAACAAGCCCTAAACCTTGTGTTGGCATGCCCCTTAAATTTGTCCCCCCCTTGATTGAAAATGGAGTACAAGCACTACTAAAAAACATGGAGTTTATAGACGCATTATTTTAGACGCTTGAGCAACCGTCTAAAAAAAAGACGGAGCTTTTAGACGCTTCGTTTTCGACGTTTAAATCAGTGGAAATTAATTGATTAAAAGCGTCAAAAAACTTTAAAAAAAAAAAAGAAAAAAAGGTGTAAATCCAAATCAGGGTTTCATTCCAAATCCCGCTCTAAGAAAACCCTAACCCCAATCCACACTCACTCTTCTTCTTCACTTTACCTTTTCTTCTTCACATTCAATTATTCTCTTTCTTCATATTTCCTTTCTCTTTTTTTTTTCTGCTTCACGCTCCTTTTCCTGATTCTCGCCCATTTCTTCGTGGTTCTCGCTCCTCTAAATCGTCCATCAAGAGGTAAGAGTCTTGATTTCGAATGTAAATTATGTTTCTTTTGACTTGCTATCGCTAATTTAATTATACAAAATTGTTTTTTTTTTTGGATTTTTTTAAACGAAAACATTAGGGTTCTCTTAATGATTTTGTTTTTTGGATGAAAATATAGAGATTTTGAGTAGATTCATTAATTTTTTTAATACAAAATTGGTTTTTCTTGGATTTTTTATAAAAAAGAAATTAAGGTTCTCTTAATCATTGGTTTTTGGATGAAAATATAGGAATCTTGAGTAGATTAGGTTTATGTTCTGATTTAGTACTATGCAATTGTTAATTTTGTTGATGGGTTTCAATTTGGGCGTATTTGGTTATTGTTTTTTGGATTTGTGTGAACGAATGTTCAAATTGGCATACCCTTCATTCTTCTCCAGGTTACTAATTAATTTTTTCATTCTTGTTGAACTGACGTTGTTGAATGGTTTGCGCGATACTTGCGTTTTTATGGTGATCGTCAAGCTTGTGGATCGAAATTTGGTGAGTTTAGCTTCACCATTTTATTGTTGATTTAATATTAGTTGATTGAATATGTGAATTGGTTTAATTGGTTTGTGAGAAAGAACAATTCCTTCTTTTCTATATCTATCAAGATATATCCTCTGTTTATGTGAATATAGGTGCACTTCCAATCAAATCCAGCTAGTCATTTAGTTAAATATGATGAAACCTGAAAATCCAGACAATCCTTAGAGTGTGACACCATTCAACTATATACCTTCCACTAACCAAAGCATCTTCAAGCCATTTATCAAACTCATCAGCCCAAGGAGCAACTTCATCACCAGCATTCCTATCAAGGTTCCTCAAGTTGTGGGTAGCACTACCAGAACCAATGATTAGAACACCTACCTCCTTTAAAGGAGCCAAAGCTCGGCCCATGTTGTAATGATAAGTAGCATCCTTGTTCATTTAAAGTGAGAGTTGACAAATAGGAATGTTAGCCTGAGGGTACATTTGCATTAGAGGTACCCATGCACCATGATCTAACTCTCGTTTGTTGTCTACATTTACATGCTTAAATCCAAATGTGGTTAGAAGCTCCTGCACTCGCGTTGCCAATTCTGGAGCTCCTGGTGCAGGATACTTCAGCTGTAATGTAAATATGTAAGGGTCATTTTTAAACGAAACATGTTTGTTTTAATTCCAGGAAATCCCTAGTTTTGTAATTTACCTACTGGAGATAGCAAAATGTTTTCAAATTTTTAAAGATTGGTATGATCAACTTACATTACTTTACTTTTTACTTTAGAAGATTTTATGAATTGCTCTTATATTAAGATGAAGGTTATTCTCAAGATACCTTTACTCCATATTTAGATTAAATGCACAAATGTTTGCTTTAGATTAAATTGATCAAAATTGATTGAACTAAATTTAGATTATATCCTTATCAATTTAATTTAATTTTTATGTTGTTTTTAGTTTAATTTTTATGTTGTTTGCAGTTTAATGTTTGCAATTAAATTTAAACTTACAATCTATGTCCATATCAATCTAAATTTAGATTATTTCCATCAATTTGATTGTTCTTTAGATTAGAGGCTTTGTTGGGTTGGATGATTTTACATAGAACAAAGAATTCCTTTCTTTGAAAGTTTTATTTAATTGAATTTAATTTAATTTATTTATATGCTTATCAATTTAATTTAATTTTTGTGTTTGCAGTTTGACAGTATGTTTTTTCTTACATCTTGATTAGTATATGTATATAGTTTGACAGTTTGTAGTTTATTATTGCTCTGTGATTTGATTAGTGTCACAAAGATTTAGAAATTTTTTCTTGCTCTATTTAGGAATTTTGTTGGAGTTCACATATTATTGCTTTTGCCTAATTCTAGTTTTTTTGGCTTTCAGGGGTTGCAGTCTGGGCTCTAACTGCCTTCAAGGAATCCATCATGTGCTTTATGCAATTGTTGTTGAGTTTGAAAGTTTAAAAGTGCTATTTTTGAATGGTATTATGAGGACTTTAACTTTTGGTGGATCAAAAATGAAAATAGTGGCTTGAGCTTATTCATAATTGTATTGTACTAGCATTGATATATTTTTAGATCACAGAGCTTCTTTAGGGACTGGAATTTGTCATGTAGGCCTTCAAATTTTCATGTGGGACGGATGGGCTCGGGAAGAATTGTGTATCTCAATGTCTTAAATTCTTGTCACTTGGCTAAACATAAATTGAAAGCTTTTGTTGTTTCACATTCATTTGTAGTTTTAATTTGTCTAAACCTTACTGTTCTCAGTCCTTGTGCAGATTTGACTAGATTCTTAGCAAGGAAATTCCAGCAAATGTGGTTTATGGGGATGACAAGGTTCTTACTGCCACACTTTCTATGATTCCATCGATCATATGTTATTTTAAGATGCTATTGCACATATTCCAGATACTAATTGTTGAATTGCTATAATTCTTTCATATGTACTTATCTATAGTTGTGTTAGTTTTGCTTTAATTGTGCTGATAGTAAAATGAATGTGGTGTGTGGTATGAGATTTTGGGAAGATTTTGTTTTAGTATTGCTAAATTTCTATTTGATAATATGATGAATGCTCAATCAGGTGGTGATAGTTTGGTAAGATTTTCAGCTTTTACTTACTGGTATGTTTCCCAACACTTTTTTACATTAGTCCTTTCAATTTTGTTTCCAATTCTTGTCATTTCTGTTTGTGTATCAGCTTCATTTTCTTTTTATGCTTGGATTTTTGTTGGGTCTTTTTCTTTTTGTTGATTAAATTCATGGGTTGACTGTCATTTGTTGTTGGGTTTTATGAGCTTGTTAAGATCTCAACATAATGACAAAAACGGATTTGATCTTGATTAGTTTTGGGGTTTGTTAATTTGGGTTTGTTAATGGTGTTTATTGATTTTATTTCTATGTTCATACCACCTTTTAAAGTTTGTTATTTAACTTCAGGCACTACGTCAATCACCAGGGAAGATGGGTCATGACATCCAATTGAATGGTTCGTGTAATTTGGTATTATACTATTAATCCTTTTTACTTATTATTTCTATTTAGTATTTACTAACTCAATTTATAGTTTGATTCTCAAAAAGATGGAGTTTTTAGACACATTACTACCATAGCTACATGTTGTATAGTTTGATTCTTCATGATAATGTTTTGAGGTTCTTTCTTCAAATTAATGTGATGTATTAAATTGTGGTAGTCTATGTTTGCACTTATATTATTTCTAATAGATTTGAAAATGTGTATAATATGAAAATTTGTTGAAGTGATTAATCATCTATATGTTAGTTGTATGCATATGAAATTTTTTAATCTTACTATTATATAATATGTATTTTGGCTAAAATTTGTGTGTTTGTTTGATTTCTAGCAGATTTTTGCTGCTGATATTCATACTATGACTAACAAATCATTTTTGCGAAGGTCTCGACACTAAAGTGGATGATGCAACATAATGACAACATATTTGGAGGCCATTTAACTTTTGACAAACATTTAACACTATATATTTTGCTCTATTTAACTTCAACGAATGTATATGAATATATATTATGTCTTCTGCTACATTGACGAATGTATATGCGTGTATGAATATCGAATTCTAATACTTTTGTGGAAATGATTGATTTGGTATGATATTTGTTGGTAATTATGTATTTGTGATGAATTTTATATAGTATGAAAAAAACTAATGCATATTGGGGTAATGATAGATAATTATGGCTTTATATTTTTATTTGGACGTAATAAAGCGTCTAAAATATTAAAAAGCATTTTGCACACTTAAAAGCGTCTAAAATATTAAGCATTTTCGACACTTAAAAGCGTCTAAAATAATGAGCGTTTTCGACGCTTTAAAGCGTCTAAAATAATGAGTTTTTTCGACGCTTTAAAGCGTCTAAAATCCCAAAAAAATGTAGCATAGATTTAAGGTGCAAAATATTTTTCGACGCTTTAAAGCGTCGAAAATGTTAAAATAGTAGTTTATGTTTAGGGCGCCAAATCTTATTTCCCACGGCTAAAAGCGTCGGAAATACATAATGTTTAGACGAAAATAAGCGTCTAAAAAAAAGCGTCGAAAATTTGTTACGCCTTTTTTTTCGACGCTTCAGCAAGCGTCGAAAAAATATTTTTCGACGCTTAAAAGCGTCGAGAAAACCTATGTTTTTCCGTCGAAAAACTCCGTGTTTTTTTGTAGTGAAGTAGTTCAAATTGAGTCCTTAGGAGAGTTAGTGAATTATTGGGAATGCGCTGTTGTGGTATATGTGGTCGGAGGTAATACCTCAATTGACATAATTAGAGGCTTCATAAGGAAACACTGGTCATCTGTCAGTATGCCTGCAATACACTCTCATGAGGATGGGTACTTTGTTATGCGTTTTAATACTGAGGAAGAATGTGCTGAGATTCTAAAAGGGGGACCGTATTTTTTGAATCGTGCTCCTTTGATGGTGAAGAAATGGAGTAGAGATTTTGATTTCAAAGAAGAAATTTTGAGAGTTATTCCAGTTTGGGTTCGCCTTCCGAGTCTTCCTCTTCACTGTTGGGGGGAAGAGACTTTGAGTAGGATAGTTAGTGCTATTGGGGTTCCTATCTTAGCGGATGAATGTACTTCTAAACAATTGAAAGTGTCATACGCGCGTGTCCTTGTAGAAGTTGATATCACCCAGGATTTCACTAAAGATATCAAAGTGCGAGATAATACGGGGCGTGAATTTATGCAAAAGGCTATTCCCGAATGGAGGCCCTATTTTTGTAGGAAATGCAATAAAGTTGGGCATGTGTGCAATGATTCCAAAGATGATACTCGACCTCCTAATCAGCAAGTAAAGAATGATGAGAACAAAATGGGTGAAGAAAGACAAATGTGGATACCTTCGACCATTGCAAAATTGGTGAGAGGGATCACAAATGTAGATGATTTGAAACTAAAAATTGAGACCCATACGCTGCCTACAGCAGCCCCTGATGGGCTTCAATGTGAGCAGGCTGCACAGCCTTTTGTGATCAGTAACAAGATGGACAAACAGCAGGGGGTTACGGGACAATGCAGTGAAACAGTAGGGCAGGAGAGGGAGGACACTGGTGGCTGGACAGATCAGGGGACTGCAGAGGGAGATAGCACAGAGAAGGGTAACGCTGGATGGTCTAGAGTGAGCCCAAGTAAAGCAGCACGAAAAACTCAGCACAAGCACAATGCTTTAATCACTGATGCAGCAGAAAAGAGGGCTTTGACCTTTGATGTTTTGACAGGAAACGGCATAGATCAAGATGAAATTGACTCAATTGAACGGGGCGGGAACCCACAAATTCCCTCCTTGCAATGATTATAATGTCATGGAATGTGAGGGGCATGAATAGCCCTATAAAAGCCAAGGAAGTGCGGAATTTTCTTGGTAATAATAATGTAAGTATTGTAGGTATTTTGGAGACCAAAATCAAAGAGCAGAAAGCAAAGAGAATACAGGGTATTTTTGGCAACAAGTGGGATTGGTGCGCAAACTACACCAATCATGTTAATGGTAGAATCTGGGTTGGGTGGAGAATAGACAGATGCAAATTGGAGGTTCGTGAAACTCACCAACAATTCATTGCAACTAAAGTCACCCCCATTAGTTCGAATGATAGCTTCTATGTGATGTTTGTTTATGGCCTCCACACAGTTAAAGATAGGAGAGCGCTTTGGAAGGATTTGGAGAAGATAGACTACCAGAATGCTTGCTTGTATATGGGAGACTTTAATGCTATTTACAGAGATACTCATAGGAAAAATGGTACTCAGGTGTCCACTTACGAGACGAATGATATGCAGGGATGGTTAGAGATTAAAGAGCTCCATCAAATTCCAGAAAGGGGTCACGAGTTCTCATGGACGAATAAGGAGCAGGGAGACAACCGCATTCACTCTAAGATTGACCATGCAGTAGGGAATATCCAATGGCTAACCAAATTTAGTCATGCTAGCGTTCTTTATGCTAATCAATTGTTTTTAGATCATACCCCGTTGCTTGTTAACCTAGCAGAGCACGATCAGAAGCAGAGCAGACCCTTCAGGTTCTTCAACTATCTTTGTGAGCATGTCGATTTCCTAAAAACTGTTGAAGAAGCGTGGAAGATCAAGGTGAAAGGGGAAGGCCTCCAGAGATTATGGTACAAGATGAGCAATGTAAAGAGCCGCGTCAAAAGGCTTCACAATAAGGAGTTTGCGGGGGTTAGAGAGAAAATCAAAAACTGGGAGGAGACTCTTGATAACATCCAAACAGATACTCAAGGCAACCCTACTAGCGCAGAGCTTCACCATTTAGAAAAAGAAGCTTCCAACCAAGTGAGAAAATGGAGGAAAATTGAAGACAAAGCTTTGCATCAAAAATCCAGAATTAATTGGATAAAACATGGGGATGAAAACTCAGCCTACTTTCATGCTTTCATTAAGGAGAGAAGAGCAGCTAACAGTATTTTTGAGCTTCAGGACAAAGATGGGAACTGGCTTAGGTCGGAACAAGACATCAACAATGAAATCAGCAAGTTCTACCAAAACCTCCAGGGGTCAGCACACCCAAACCTTGAAGTTATTGATAGACAGATCATGAGGGATGGCACTCAGATAGACAGGACAGATGGTCAGCTCCTTTTGCAAGATGTGGAAGAAGGGGAAATTAAAGAAGCACTGTTTGGTATGAATGACAACAAAGCTCCAGGGATCGATGGTTTCAATCCTTGTTTCTTCAAAAAAGCTTGGGATATCATTAAGGGGGATCTTGTTAGCGCCATCAAAGGTTTCTTCAATGGTAATCAGATCTTCCCTCCGTTCAACTGCACATATGTTACCCTCATCCCTAAGACCAAAAATGCAAACAAGGTGGGAGACTACAGACCTATAGCTTGCTGCAAAGTCATCTACAAGATCATTTCTAGAATCCTCGCAGGAAGGCTTCAGAAGGTGATGGGAAAGGTGATTGACCAGGCGCAGTCTGGCTTCATCCCTGGGAGGCAAATGGCTGATAATATCCTACTGGCAGCTGAGATCATCAAAGGCTATGACAGGAAAAATAACAGCTCTAGGTGCATGATCAAGATGGACCTTCGGAAAGCTTATGACTCCATCAGCTGGTCATTCCTCTTTATGGTTATGGATGAATTGGGTTTTCCTCCTCGGTTTGTTGATTAGATTAGGGCGTGCGTCACCACGGTCTCTTTCTCCATCCTTGTGAATGGCATGCCCCTCAAGCCTTTTGAAGCCAAGAAGGGGTTGCGCCAAGGTGACCCTATCTCGCCTTACCTCTTTGCCCTTGCAATGGAATACCTCTTGAGATTGATGTTCAAGTAGAAAAACAACCCGCTCTTCCACTTCCACCCCAGATGCAGGAAGGTGAACCTCACTCACCTCCTTTTTGCTGATGACCTCCTCATGTTCTGCCGTGCTGATGTCCCCTCAATCCACACCCTAATGCTCACCTTCAGTAAGTTCTCCAGGGCTTCAGGGCTTGAAGCAAATGCTAGTAAGAGCAATGTTTATTTTTCAGGCATTGAGCGTCGGGTTAAAGATCAGATTCTGCAGTACCTCCAAATGCAAGAGGGTGATTTCCCTTTCAGATACTTGGGCGTTCCACTTCATTCTAAAAAGCTGAACTCTAGAGAATGTAGACCTTTGGTTGATAAAATCATAGGTAAGATTGGCTATTGGTCCTCGAGACTCCTTTCTTATGCAGGCAGGATCCAGTTAGTTCGAAGTGTTATTGGGGGTATTCAAAATTTTTGGGCCCAGATTTTCTGTCTTCCGAAAAAACTCATCAAGATGGTAGAAAGTATCTGCAGATCTTTCATCTGGACAGGAAAGGAGGGGATTTCGAGGAAAGCAGCTGTTCCGTGGAGTAATATGGTGCTCCCTTACTCTAAAGGAGGCCTTAATCTTAGAGACTTGTACCTTTGGAATAAAGTTGCTATCCTCAAACACTTATGGAACTTAGCTCGAAAAAAGGAAAATCTCTGGGTCAAATGGGTCCATAGCTATTACGTGAAAGACCAGGAGATTCATGAGATGCGTGCCTCCATTCATGCCGCATGGATCTTCAAGAAGATAATCAAGCAGCGAGAGCTAGTTGATAAGCTTGGAGGTTGGGATAACATCACCAAAGGCAGTGGCTTCAGGATTGGCACAGTCTACGATCTGTTCATTGTCGAAGCCCCTAGGGTTCCGTGGGGGGACATCATGGTCAAGAATGTGGCTAGTCCAAGTGCAAGGTTCATAACATGGCTCGCGGTCCAGAATAGATTGTCTACAAGAGACCGGATGGAAAAATGGGCAAATCTCACGGACACTTCTTGCGCCCTGTGTACTGGTGCAAAGGAGTCAGCCCACCATATTTTCTTTGAGTGCCCCTATGCGCAGCAAATCAGAGCGGGTGTGTTTCACTTCCTTCAGCAGCAGTTTGACGCTCGTGATTTCCAGACTGAGATTTGGCAGATGAATAAAATCAACAAAAAGAAGACGGACAAGGCAAAGCTTATAGTAGGTGTGTGGACGGAAATGATCTATAACATTTGGATGCAACGAAACAAAACTATTTTTGACAATCACACTTTCAGTGTGAAGGATGTGATTAGCTGTATAGTGTTTAGGCTTGCTGGGAGGGTCAATAGTAGGATGGTAGATATGCTTGTATCTAGGTAGTTTTTGGGGTTTTGTTTTTTGGGCTTTCACTCTTGTTTTTGTTTGAGTGACAGCGTTTTTGGTTTGCCCAGGTGGAGTTAATTTCCAGCCTGAGCTTTTATTGTTCTCTCCCTCTTTTTGGTATATAATACAAATTAATTGGCAAATATATATATATATATATATATATATATATATATATATATATATATATATATATATATATATATATATATATATATATATATATATATATATATATATATATATATATATATATATATATATATATATATATATATATATCATTCAGTAATTAAAGGAGCTAATTAAGAATTACATACCACAATTTTAGGGTTTGCAAGTGTTGACAGTAGCTGTGCTCATGTACTGCATCAGTGTGTGTATGCTGCTTGTGTGTGTGTGCTGCCCTGCCTGCTGTCCTTTTTTATTCTGTTGTTGTCCTTTTTATTCTCTTTGTCATTATGAGCTTATGTAAATAATCAGTGCACAGGTCATAGAATGAGGGGCATATGCTGTAGTGCTCTCTCCTATATATGTAAGGCTTGTTGCCTAAGGAATGATTGAATGAATGAGACTAAAAACATTCCCCATAAACTTCTCTTGATTCACTCAACATGGTATCAGAGCATACACTACTCTGAACCTATTCTCTTGCTCTAACTTTTCTGATCTTTCTTTCTATTCTTCCTTTCCCTCTATGTTATCTGTCTTTCTCTTCTTATTCTTCCTTCTTTCAGCTTTCTAGCTCTTCTTATCTTCGCCTTATACATGGAAAAAATGAACCCTCAAAACCCATTATATTTACATGGATCTGATGGTCCCAATACAGTCAGTGTGGACAAACTGACTGATATAAGCAATTACAGGAGATGGAGGAGATCTATGCAAATAGCCTTGTCATCTAACAGAAAACTTGGCTTTGTTACTGGCACTGTAGTAAGAGATGAAGAGGATCGTGTAAAAGGAGAATTATCGAATACATGCAATGACACTGTGATTGGTTGGATCATGGGATCAGTGTCAGAGCCTATCAAGCAAACCATCATGTATATGATGACTGCTAGGGAAATTTGGTTGTATTTGGAGAGGAGATTTTGCATCTCAAATGGATCCTTTAAGTACAAGCCTAACAAAGATTTGAGACAAAACAAGGGAAATCATCCATTAATGAATACTTCACTACACTCAAAAGTGTATGGGAGGAATTAGAAGCCCTGGACCAGCTTCCTACTATCAGTAGTAGTAGTGAGGATATAACCAAATTTCTAGAGGCATTTGAGAAACAAAAGGAGGAACGTAGATTGTTTTAGTTCCTAAATGGTTTGGATGAAACTTATAGAGCATTGAGAAGTCAAATCTTGATGATTACACCTTTATCAACAGTTGATTTTGCTTGCAGCTCATTGCAACAAGAAGAGTCTCAAAGGAGTGTTTTGAATCCTGTGAAGGTGCCCATGGAATTATCTGCAATGTATAGTAGAGGAAGTAATGAAACTATGATATGCAGTGCTTGTGGAGTTAAGGGGCACATGAAGGAAAAGTGCTGGACTATCGTAGGATACCCAAAGTGGCATCCTAAGTATAAACAGCCATATAGAGGAGGAAACACATGTATGACCAATGCAAACAACAATTGGAACAGGAACATAAACCCTATGATGGCTGCAAATGTTCAAGAGAAAGGCATCCTAGGAGAGGGAAGTGAAATCACTGTGGAGCAGTTGGAGAACTTGCTCAGGAACATACTTGAAGGTCACAAAATATTAGTGAACAATGACCATTCAGAAGATGAGAATGACAACTTTGCTGGCTTTGTAGGTATGATTTCATGTTTTCATACAAAATCAAATGTGACTGAGTGGATCATTGACTCTGGAGCAAGTGATCACATGACTGGGAATGTAAAATGTGTGACTAATCCTAGGGCTTTAACTGCTGAATACAAAATTGATTTGCCCAATGGTGAAACATCCAAAATCACTCATTGTGGGACAGTGACCCTAAACAATGGGCTGAATCTTAAGGAGGTCTTAGTTGTGCCTGAGTTCAAACATAGTCTCTTGTCTGTAAAGAAACTGATTGACACTGAAAATTGTAAGGTGAACTTTTATGCTGGATGGTGTATTATTCTTCACAATGATACACAAAAAGTGCAAGGCCTAGGAATGTCAAGAGATGGGCTGTATTACCTTCTTGATCAAAAACTGAGCAGTGTAGTTGCTCATATGGCACATTCTGCCTACACCTCAGTGAAAGTAGCACATGGATGTGTTGAAACTGGAAAAATGCATGAGTCCCACTTGTGGCACTTAAGGTTAGGGCATGCCCCAATGATAAAGCTTATATCAGCTAGGTGTGATTAAAAAATCCTCCAAAGAAATTGAGCAACTGTGTCTGACCTGTCCCATGGGAAAGCTCACTAAGCAACCTTACCCTCACAGTGAGTCTTGTGCTAGTGAGGCCTTTGAGCTCCTTCACATAGATATTTGGGGCCCATATAGGGTGCAAACAAGGGAGGGGTTTAGGTTCTTTCTCACCAGTATTGATGACTATTCAAGAACTTCTTGGGTAACATTACTCAAACAAAAATCTGACTCTTTCATGGCACTACAAAGATTCATCACCCTTGCTGGTACTCAATTTGGGAAGAAAGTGAAGACTGTTAGGTCTGATAATGCACTTGAATTTGATGGTACTCTGTGCAAAGCTTTCTATGACACTCATGGCATTGTTCATCAAACAACTTATGTTCATAGTGCACAACAAAATGGGAGGTGTGAAAGAAAACATAGAAATATACTGGAAATGGCAAGATGTTTGAGAATCCAAGCTGGCCTTCCCAAAACTCACTAGGGAGAATGTGTTTTAACCAGTGCATACATTATTAACATACTTCTCACTCCTATTGCCAACCTCACCTCAACTACCCTCAATCCTCAATTCTACTGTTTTATGGCATCTATCACTCAGGCTCCTGACCCAGTAACCTTTCATGAAGCTAGTAGACATCCTCATTGGGTTAAGGCCATGAATGAGGAGTTGGCTGCCCTTGAGGAAAACAATACTTGGGTAGTTACTGACTTGCCACATGACAAAAAAGCAATAGGGAGCAAGTGGTTATTCAAAACCAAATACCTACCTAATGGTCATGTTGAAAGATATAAAGCCAGGCTTGTGATCATGGGGAATAGGCAACAATATGGTGTTGACTATGTGGAGACTTTTGCTCCTGCTGCCAAACTTACAACAGTGAGAGCCCTTCTTGTCATAGCAGCTTTAGATGATTGGGAGGTGTTTCAACTTGATGTTAAGAATGCCTTCTTACATGGTGATCTTGCTGAGGATGTGTTCATGAAGTTCCCTACAGGCTATCAGGGTCTAGGCCTGCCTATTACCTAACTCCTATACCTTCCCCTTCCACCAAAGTGTGCAAGCTTCAAAAATCACTCTATGGTTTGAATCAAGCACCTAGGCAGTGGTTCTCCAGACTGTCCTATGCCCTACAAACCTGTGGCTTTAATCAATCTCAGAGTGACTACTCTTTGTTCACCAAACATCATGATCACCTTCATACCATCATCCTTATCTATGTAGATGATCTTCTAATTGCTGGAAATGATTATCACAGTATTACCCAAACCAAAACCTTTCTCTCCTCTCAATTTCACATGAAGGATCTTGGACATCTTAGATACTTCTTAGGTATTGAGGTGGACAGATCTTCCCAAGGCATTTTTTTGTCCCAATCCAAATATACCACAGACTTACTTAAAGCCTACAAACTACACAACAGTAAGCCCTTGAAACTGCCTCTTGATCCAAACACAAAACTCACCCTTGACCTTGGAGATCCCCTTCCATCCCTCTCCTCTTATCAGCAATTGATAGGGAAGTTAATTTACCTCACTCAGACTCGTCCAGACATTGCTTTTGCTGTACAATTGTTGAGCCAATTCATGCATAGGCCCACAACTGTTCATATGCAAGCTGCAAAAAGAGTGTTAAGGTATCTCAAGAGCAATCCTCATCAAGGCATTCTCCTAGCATCCAGTTCTAAGGCTCAACTCATTGCATTTTGTGATAGTGATTGGGCAGGGTGCCCCAACTCTAGAAAATCCACCACTGGCTTTTGTGTCCTCCTAAGGGACTCTCCCATTTCATGGAAGTCCAATAAGCAAAGTGTAGTGGCACGAAGTTCTGCTGAAGCTGAGTATAGGGCAATGGCTCTCACCACCTATGAGGTCCTCTGGTTGCTTCAACTACTCAAGGATATTGGGCTGCCTCATCATGGTCCTACCATCCTTCACTTTGATAATAAGGCTGCTCTATGAATCATAGCAAACCCTGTGCATCATGAAAGAACCAAACACATAGAAGTGGACTGCCACTTCATTCTTGAAAAACTCAGTTCTGGCATAATTCAACCTGAGTATCCCTTCTAAGTATCAATTGGCTGACATATTCACCAAGTCTCTTCCTGTTCCTCAACACAATCAATTACTTGTTCAGCTGGGAGTTCATCCAAAGGCTCCACTCCCACCTTGAGGGGGGGGGGTGTTGACAGTAGCTGTGCTCATGTACTGCATCAGTGTGTGTATGCTGCTTGCACGTGTGTGCTGCCCTGCCTGCTGTCCTTTTTATTCTCTTTGTCATTATGAGCTTATGTAAATAATCAGTGCACAGGTCATAGAATGAGAGGCATATGCTGTAGTGCTCTTTCCTATATATGTAAGGCTTGTTGCCTAAGGAATGATTGAATGAATGAGACTAAAAACATTCCCCATAAACTTCTCTTGATTCACTCAACAACAAGTGACATCAAATTCCACATAGTCCTAATTAAAATTGGATTTATGCCAATAGTCAAATACTCAAATTGTCTAAGCAACATTATATTCATCATGTTGTCGTAAAACATACAATTGACACAAGGTTATAAAGTCATACTACAACAATGATCAACATGAAATAAAACATAAAATGTCTCATTATTACATTCACTAATTTTAGATACCAAGAAATGTAAGTCAACATCAATAAACATTACTTGAATAATAAATTCAAGATTTACCTCTTTTATCCTTATTTATAATCACAAAATTATGACAAAATTAAGAGTTAATCTCCAATTAAACCAATTTCCAATGAAACCTATTTTAAATAAACCAAATATTAATTTGGCTTTACTTGAAAAAACTAATAATAGCTTGAGCTAAATTACTCATAGTAGCTGATTAGTTCTCCTTTCATTTCTTTATGACACAAAATACCCAAATAATTACCAAATTAATAAAGCTTGTAAAGCAATGTTTTCTATAATCACGTAAATCATTTCTTTTATAGGTTTATCGAATCGACACTACCTGAATCGAAGTTTGTACCCAAACCGATTGACAATCGAAAATGGGAAAAGCTGAACTCGAGCTGTAATCGATTTTTGTAACCGACCCATTATCGTTAATCGAGATTACCTGAACATAATAATGATTCACCCGAGTCATGTCCGACTCGAATCATGCTCGAAATAGAACTTGATCCGGCTAAAATCGATTCAATCTGAATGAATTTTAGATTGAGGTGTTGTAAACCTGAACCAATTTTTAACATAGAACTATGATAGACTCATATTCAATCATTATTTTAGTTAATCTAATAAAGTGTTAGATATTTTGCTAAATTAATTTTTAGGTTTCATACATTAACGGCCCGTTTGGTAGATGGTAATAAATCGTGTCAATGGGAATGAAAAACTAGTGTAATTTTGGTTAAAAAAATCTTTTGGCTATCTTGATGGTCATGCTTGACAACCTTCAATTATCTCATTTTGTTCATAAAAATTCATTCAAATGCATTATCAATGAGAGAGGTGGTATTAGTATTACAAAGAGTATATAATGCAAACAAATTACAAACGGGAATTTGTTTCAAACCCCTTAAGATGACAAAAATGAAAATACAACTCAAAATTACAACACAAAAGAAAGTGAAGATAAGTTTGTAACACCAAATGTTACCCGGAAACTTGATACAAGTTGTAGGCGTGTGATCACTTTCCTTTTGTGATATTTCCCCCACAACGGTACTTGGGTTTGCAATTGGAAATTCACAATGAGATACAAACAACTCCAACACTACCTTAGTACTTAGGTAGTGTAATGTAACAACTATGTGTTTATAGAAATTATGAGAATTGTATCACTTGAACAAAAGTTAATTACTCTCTTGATCAAGCTTAAGAACAAATGAGAGAGGAGAGCAAAGAATTCAGAAAATGCTAGTGAAAGGTGCAAGAAATGCCATCACCCAAGGTCCTCTATTTATACTAAAATAGAGGAGCCTTTGTATCATGCCCATAATGATCATATTGATGATCAAACATCAATGCCAATTATTCTAGGCATTCATGGGCATGATTACTCTTAATTCTCAGCCTTAAACTCAGAAATTATGAGTAAAGATTAAGAATCCTAGGCATTAATCACAAAGAAAACGGGAAGAAAAGCAACGGTCACATGGAAAGCCTGACAGCCGAGTCGGCGACGAGCCCCTGGGGGGGAGCGCCGACTCGGCGCTTACTCACTGACCACACAGAAGCCTTGCGCCGAGTCGGCGACGAGGCAACCTGAAGGAGCGCCGACTCGGCGCCAACCTTCTGACCAAATCCATGGTTTCCAGTAACCTCGCGCCGACTCGGCGACGAGGCCACTAGGATGAGCGCCGACTCGGCGCCGAGCCCTTTTGACTTGGTCCTTTGTTTTCTTGTGTTATCTTATAATACCTATCTTGGACCACGTAAATTAATACGTATATTGTCCCACTATTTATAATAGCTTTAATCGATATATAACGGACTTATAAATTGTCCCACTACCTTAGTAGTTCTTGGTGATAAAAATACTCAGGATTATTATGTAGTATATATTATTATACACTAAATGTTCAACAATCCTCCCCCATTTTGGGTATAATAAGCCTCTCATTTACCAAAACTCATAATACATTTCATGCATCAACGCTAATATCCCTACGGATTGAATTAACGCCTAGTACAACACACTTAACAAGTGATCGAGCCAGAGTTGATTTCCATAAGGAATTGAATCAATCGACTCATCCAACCACTTGAAGATGTAGTACACATAAAACAAATAACACAAAGTTATTAACTTGACACATTATAAGGCCGTGTCCGTATCTTATTCATAAGTTTATCATAGTCATTATGCCAATCTTGACTACTTGAAGCGGCCACACTTCAAACTTATATAGGTAGGTTCTCATTACGTATAAAGCATATCCCCGTAACGTGGATATAACACCAAGAGCTCTTCAACTCTTGATCTTGAGAACTTTCAAGACGACTACCTTATTCCATCACGGTACAAAGCAACGATGGGTCATGCAAGAGTTGCTTTAACAAAAACCAAGAGGACTTTACCACATTGAATTCAGACACGATGTTACTCATGCGTGAATTGGGCTTTCCCAAATGATTTTACTGACATAAACCGATCTCAATTGAGGCTTTCTCAATCAAGGTTGTTAAAATCGGGATTTTACTTTGAATCGGAAGCCCCTTTTAAAATCGAATCGTAAAATCGACCGATTCTACCAATTTTTCTGAATTAAGTAGTTTTTGAAGTTTGTATTTATTTCAAGACATTTTAAATGTAAAAGAAACATTTAAAATTACCTATTATATCAATATATTGTGTAATAAAACAAAAGTCAAGTTAGTTACTTCATGAGTTCACGTATTCACTGTTACATGATAAGCAATATAAATTACACCATCTACTAATAAAGTCAAGTACAAGTTGACAAACTTGAGTAATTAACAAAATACTCATGAGCATAATTAATCATAAATAAATAAGTAAATACTCATTAACTACATAATACTAATATTTAATCCAACATGAGTAATCAATAAAAATGAATCAATTATACTATTTAATTCAATAAAAAAATTCACACATCCCGCACAAATTCAATAATAATAAAACAATGAGAGAGAAGAATGAGGTCTGGAGGTAAGGCGTAGGCTGCGGGCTACTGTATAAAGATTTAGGTAAATTGAGATATAGGGTTTTTTTGAAAGTAAAAATTGTCATGTGGTTAATTTTAAGCATTTTGTTAAAATCGGTAAAATCGGTAAAATCGGTCCGATTTTACCGATTTCACCCGATTTTACCCGATTTTACCGATTTTATGGGCGATTTTACTTGATTTCGATTTCACTTCCGATCCAACTCGTAAGGCCCAGGTGAAATCGTAAAATCGTACGATTTTACGATCCGGATCGCGATTTTAATAACATTGTTCTCAATTGAGTCTCTATTCATGGCTTTCGTAAACGAATCCGCCACATTGAACTTAGTGTTCACATAGTCAAAAGTTATGACCCCGTTAATGATGAGTCCTTGCACAAGGCTATGCCTTAGAGCAATATGACGAGACTTACCATTATACACTTGACTATAAGCTCTACCTAAAGCCGTCATGCAATCCGCATGAATCGCCACCGGTGAGATTGGCTTAGGTAATAAAGGTATCTCAAACATGAGATTCCTCAACCACTCAGCTTCACTAGCTGCTGAAGCTAAAGCGATAAACTCAGCTGACATCGTAGAGTCGGCTATACATGTTTGTTTCTTAGAAGACCAAGAAATGGCACCCCCCCCCCCCCCCCCCATAAACAAACACCCAACCACTAGTAGAAGAGTTGTCCTCTTCATTAGTGATCCAACTAGCGTCAGAATAACCTTCTAAAATAGGAGGTTCCCCGCTATATGTAATACCAAAATCCTTGGTACGCAACAAGTATCTTAATACTCTCCTTATCGCCATCCAATGATGGGGACCCGGGTTACTAGTAAATCTACTAAGTTTACCCACCGCAAATGCTATGTCAGGCCTTGTACTAGTCATAGCATACATCAAAGATCCTATGACCTTTGAATACTCCAATTGTGAAATTGGTTGACCGGTATGTTTTGCAAACTTCATACCCGGTTCCATGGGAGTAGAGACCGGCGCTTTATCAAGCATATTAAACCGCTTAAGTATCTTCTCAACATAGTGAGCCTGACTTAACTTAATACGGTTCCCTTGCCTTATGATCTTAATGCCTAAGATCACATCAGCCTCCCCCATATCCTTCATCTGAAAGGATCTAGACAAAAATTCTTTTGTCTCTTGAACTTGTGTTATACAAGTTCCAAAAATAAGCATGTCATCAACGTATAGGCAAATGATAACGCCATTACCATGACTATCAAACTTGCTATACACACACTTATCGGCTTGATTCAACTTGAATCCAAAGGACAATATAGTTTCATCAAATTTTTGATGCCATTGTTTAGGTGCTTGTTTAAGTCCAAAGGACAAGTTTACACACCTTTTGTTCTTGTCCTTTTAAAACAAACCCTTCGGGTTGTTTCATATATACTTCCTCATCTAACTCCCCATATAGAAATGCGGTTTTAACATCCATTTGATGTATTTCTAGATGATAGACCGTAGCTAACGCTACCAATAACCGAATAGTGGTTATTCTTGCAACCGGTGCATATGTATCGAAATGATCGATACCGTGCTTTTGTCTAAAGCCTTGAGCCACTAAACGGGCTTTGAATTTATCAATAGTACCGTCGATTTTCATTTTCTTTCTGAAAATCCACTTGCAACCGATTGGTTTACAAGTTGGAGGAAGATCCACTAACACCCAAGTGTTATTTCCCATGATGGATTGCATCTCATCATCGATAGCCTCTTTCCAAAAAGCACTATCATGTGATGCCATAGCATCGCTATAAGTCAATGGGTCACCTTCCACATTATATAAATATGGAACACTAGAAGATACTTCACTTCTATCACCTTCAACCAAGTATACTTGGAAATCCGGTCCAAAGCTCTTCGCTTTCCGTTGTCTCTTACTCCGTTTAGGAATAGGATCAACTAAATCAAGTTCATCTATTTGTTGACTTTCATCAACATCTAGAAGTGAACTTTGTTGACTATCATCAACACTTTCATTGGTACAACTTTGTAGATGTCTTTGTCTACTCAATGATGAAAATCTATTTTCATCAAAAATGGCATCTCTTGACTCTATAATCGAATGAATCGATATATAGTCATTTTGTTCTATAACATAGAACCTATAGGTTTTGCTATGAATAGCATAGCCTATAAAGATGCACTCAAGCCCACGTTCACCGAGCTTCTTTTTCTTGTTGCCGGGCACTCTTACAATGGCCCTACAACCCCAAACCTTAAGATAACTTAAGTTTGGTTTCTTTTTGTACCAAAGTTCATAAGGAGTTTCCTTATTCGTTCTCATTGGAACTCGGTTAAGAATGTGACAAGCCGTCAACATTGCTTCACCCCAAAATCCATCACTCAAACCCGAGTAGGATAACATGGAATTAACCATCTCTTGTAGAGTACGGTTTTTCCTCTCCGCCACACCATTAGATTGTGGTGCATAACCGGCGGTTGTTTCATGAATTATACCCATTGAATTAAAATAAAGCGGATCATAATATTCACCTCCTTTATCGGTTCTTAACCTTTTAAGTTTACTACCAATTTGTATTTCTACTTCTTGTTTGTAAATCTTAAAATGTTCAAGAGCCTCATCTTTTGAATGCAAAAGATAAACATAACAAAACTTTGAGAAATCATCTATAAAAGTTATGACATACTTTTTGTTTCCCAAAGATGGTGTACTATGAAAATCACAAAGATCACTATGGATTAACTCCAAAATTTCGGTTTTTCTTTCAACACTTTTAAACGGTGTTCTAGTGATCTTAGTTAACATGCACGTTTTGCAATTTTTAGACATTTTATTGCACATAGGTATGAGTTCATGTTTAGACATAAAAGAAATTTTGTCAAAATTTACATGTCCTAATCTAACATGCCACAAATAATGCAAATCATCCTTTTCATTATCATTAAAAACATTACAAATTGCATTTTTATTCATGTCTAAAGAAAGTTTAAATAAACTATTACAAAGATAAGCCCTACCAATAAACAAATTATTTTTTGAGATAATGCACCTATCGGCTTCAAATACAAGTTTGTAGCCTAATCGATTCAAAATAGGACCCGAGACTAAATTTCTACCTATTTCGGGTGTGAAATACACATCTCTTAAAACTAAAAGATTCCCCGAAGTAAACAATAATTCAACTTGTCCTTTGCCTTGGACCTTGATAGGCGCATTGTTTCCCATGTAGAGATGCTCCCCATCAACAACCTTGTTAAAGGTTTTGAACCATTGTGTAGAATTACAAACATGTCTCGATGCCCCCGAATCGATCCACCAAGCCAAAGTATCATCCTGCAAACCACTAATATTAGTATTCATAGTAGAAAAACTCATATTAGAATTTTCAACAAAAGTTGCAAGATTACCTTGAGTGGATGGTCCCTTGCTTGTAGAAGCTTGACCATTCCCCTTGGATTTCTTTTGCTTGTTCTTCAAGACGAAGCAATTTTTCCTTCGGTGCCCGGGCTTACCACATTCCCAACATACCTTTTCGGCATTGGGATTAGTAGCTTTCCCCTTTGAAGAGTCATTCCTCTTCCTTTTATCTCCGGGACGGGATTGTGGTTTCCCTTCCCCAACCATATTAATAGTAGGTACATTAGGATTATCATCCTTCCGGTTTTCTTGTAACCGAATGCTAGACTCAACAATTATATGTTGCCCAAGATCGGAGAGTGTAATCTCCTCTCTTTTATGCTTTAAAGCATGTCTAACATCCCTCCATGAAGGAGGCAACTTGTCTATTATGCTAGATACCAAGAATACTTCATCAATCTCAATTTTATGCAATTTTAGGTTAGCATGCATTCTTTGCAACTCATGAAATTGATCAATTATAGGGCGATCTTCTACCATTTTATAGGAATTAAAATTACTTACAAGGAACTTTTTGGAGCTAGCATCCTCCGCCATGTATTTGTTTTCAAGAGCATCCCACAATTCTTTTGCGGACTCATGATATTGGTAGATATCAAACAATGCATCTTGCATTCCATTGAGTATATGTCCCCGGCAAATGAAATCGTCATTCTCCCATTTTGACCGTTTCCGATTTTGTTCAAGAATCTCCGTTTCCGGAATCACCGTTTCCGGATCATCCGACTTAGCAACCTCCGGTTTTGGTGAGCTTATAACATAAGCCACATTGAGAGTTGTGAGCATGAACATCATTTTCTTTTGCCAACGTCTAAAGTCGACGCCGACAAACTTTTCTAACTTAGCAAAGTTAGATGTAAAGTCCTTCATTGATGCCATCGGTGAAGGTATCACAAAAGATTATTACAAAGAGTATATAATGCAAACAAATTACAAACGAGAATTTGTTTCAAACCCCTTAAGATGACAAAAATGAAAATACAACTCAAAATTACAACACAAAAGAAAGTGAAGATAAGTTTGTAACACCAAATGTTACCCGGAAACTTGATACAAGTTGTAGGCGTGTGATCACTTTCCTTTTGTGATATTTCCCCCACAACGGTACTTGGGTTTGCAATTGGAAATTCACAATGAGATACAAACAACTCCAACACTACCTTAGTACTTAGGTAGTGTAATGTAACAACTATGTGTTTATAGAAATTATGAGAATTGTATCACTTGAACAAAAGTTAATTACTCTCTTGATCAAGCTTAAGAACAAATGAGAGAGGAGAGCAAAGAATTCAGAAAATGCTAGTGAAAGGTGCAAGAAATGCCATCACCCAAGGTCCTCTATTTATACTAAAATAGAGGAGCCTTTGTATCATGCCCATAATGATCATATTGATGATCAAACATCAATGCCAATTATTCTAGGCATTCATGGGCATGATTACTCTTAATTCTCAGCCTTAAACTCAGAAATTATGAGTAAAGATTAAGAATCCTAGGCATTAATCACAAAGAAAACGGGAAGAAAAGCAACGGTCACATGGAAAGCCTGACAGCCGAGTCGGCGACGAGCCCCTGGGGGGGAGCGCCGACTCGGCGCTTACTCACTGACCACACAGAAGCCTTGCGCCGAGTCGGCGACGAGGCAACCTGAAGGAGCGCCGACTCGGCGCCAACCTTCTGACCAAATCCATGGTTTCCAGTAACCTCGCGCCGACTCGGCGACGAGGCCACTAGGATGAGCGCCGACTCGGCGCCGAGCCCTTTTGACTTGGTCCTTTGTTTTCTTGTGTTATCTTATAATACCTATCTTGGACCACGTAAATTAATACGTATATTGTCCCACTATTTATAATAGCTTTAATCGATATATAACGGACTTATAAATTGTCCCACTACCTTAGTAGTTCTTGGTGATAAAAATACTCAGGATTATTATGTAGTATATATTATTATACACTAAATGTTCAACAATTAGAAGATAATGGAAATTTGTGAACAAAAAACTTTTTTGTGACCAAAGTTTCATTACCATGGCAATGACATGAAAGTTTTGATGAAATTTTGCACTATAAATCATTCCCATTACCACCATTTAGTACCAGTAACCAAACGGGTCGTTAGAGTTAATAATCAATGGTCAATGTTTATTTAACTATTTTTAATAGAATTAGATGAAAATTGATTGGACTTTATAATTTTAATTTCGGTTTAATAAGTAAAAGTAACAAAGTAATAATGATCACTAATATTTTGCTTTAAGTAAATGGAGTATTGTCAGCAATTAAAAAATGACTAATAACTTAATCTAAAATTGACTCAATCGATGGTAATTAGTAATATCTAGCCGAATTCTATTTTTTAAAAAACCCAAACCTGATTTTCACCCGGAAAACACAACCAATTCTTAACCAATGACAACCCGAGATCGATTGACAATCGACACGAATATCAATTGACACTTCTCGAAAAATCGATCTTCAACTGAACCGTGACTAACCGACTCGACTCGAGTATGACCTGTCGTAACACACATCCAAAAAATAATCAATCTGAAATACTACCAAACCGAATGACACCCATTCGTAATCAACCCGATCACCCGAATGAACAACTCTAGTTAGAACCCATATCACATATAAAATATCCAACAGTTAATTATAATAACCATATTAAGTTGTTGGAAATATAGGTATTTTCATGGGCTTTCCAATGTCTTATTATATCTAGAATCATCAACACACATTAGTAATATGAGTATATGAGAAATCTATATGTAGTTGTGTTTATCATGTGTTTGATATGAAAAAGTATGGTGGGACAGGAACTTATTGTTGCATAAAGAATATAAGCATTTCAAAAAATCTAGTGTTTAATGTTAACACATAGAGATAGACTGTCATTATACCCAAAAAAAAGGTTTTGGAAGGTTTATTCAAGTTGTCTTATGTTCCTACTACTCAATAGTTCATAGACATTCTCACTATGATTCTCCCTTCTGTTCAGTTCATGTATCTCATATCACAACTAGGTGTTTTGTATCCCCTTACCCCTAGTTTGAGTGGGGCTATGGGAGGGGGGTGCTGAAAGTTACAAAGGAGCTACAACATCTCAACAATAAGGATTAACTAATGTTGCTCTCAAATATCAATTTTAGAAAATCAGCTTCTGGTTAAATGTGCATGTGCGATAAATAAGGAGTGTCCAATTATAATATTAGTGAGAAATAAATGTCCTAATTGTAAAATGTATCACCTAGATTTGTTGTTAAATTTGAATATTACTTTTACTTTTTTATTTATGAATATTATGATCTAATTCATTATACATTCCATCATAATACATTATAGTGTAGGAAAGAAAGGCCATATTTAGTGTCTATAGCTGTTACATACACAAGTTAATTAAAAGTATAAGAAAGGCCATATTCAGTCGATAAGTTTGATGGGTTTGTGTGTATTTTTTTCTATGTTACAAAATGTATATTTTCTCAATTTTACTAAGTGACGCAAATACACTTTTTTTTAACGAAGTTAAAATGGGCTTTTATGTATTAGTGTGTGAGTTTTTATAGCTTTAGATATATATATTCCTTTAAAAAATGGGCCCTTTATTAAATTATAAAATTTATGCAAACCTTTTGAAAACCTTAATAGCTTTATACATCCAACGGCAGTGGATTCACCGACAAGAAGTTCAATACTTTCAAATGATTGAGGAACAAACTTTGGTAAAAAGTTGAAATCATCAAGGCAATAAGCTTGAAATAAATGATTTGGTTCAACCGGACTAGTGTAGTCAGCCACTATAATACCAAGGCACTCCTTACCCCATAACCGTGTTCTCAGTTTCAACGTATGTAGTAAGTAATCAACATCAGGGGATTTTCCTTCAAACTTGGCCTTGTTGCGCTCAAACCAGAGTGACCACACAACACAACCCAAAATCAATTTCCAATATATATATATATATATATATATATATATATATATATATATATATATATATATATATATATATATATATATATATATATATATATATATATATATATATATATATATATATATATATATATATATATATATAGATATATATATATATATATATATATATATATATATATATATATATATATATATATATATCAATTATCGATTTTATTACCGGCAAAACTATCTCGTATTTTAGAAAATAGTGTTTTATGAAATCTTTTGTCATAATGATTTTATAGAATTATGAACTATATTTTGATTGTTTTGATTGAATTTCAAAACTCTTCTAAGTTATATTTACATGACTTAAGAAGGATTGTAAGGAAACATTTCCATACATGTTGAATTTTTAACTAGTTTCAAACGAAACATTTCCGTACATGTTAGCGATGCTCCAATATAATACAATGTTATATTGATTATATGATTATGCTAAGCATGTTTTACCTATGTCGGAAAGATAATGATTTGATTTTGCTATGTCGCAAATAAAGTATATTTTGCTATGTTGCAAATAAAAGATGTTTATCTTATGGAAAAAGTTAATATTTTTGACTTTTCAAATGTTATTGAAATTACAAGATATATATTACCGACAACATTATTTTAGCCTAAATGGCGGGTACATATGCCGCAACAAATGTTATGTGCATGATTAAACAGCTCACCAATGCTGAGTGCGTACTGTTCAAAATATCATTGTGTTACACTTGTTGGACATGTCGCGGACAGTAGACCGACTACCAACCGAGTGACAAGATGACTTACAGAGTACCCATACAAACTTGTAATTTGAGTTTAAAGTTCATTTGAATTCATTGAGATCTTATGATGTATGATGAAAATTGAGAACTTAGAATTATTATGAAACCATTGAATTGATTTTGAATGATGATATGATCTATCAAAGGAAAAAGAATCTTTCAAAATAAATATACACAAAATAAAATGTTTTAACTACTTGTTTGATGAGCACTAGTGTGTTATACTCAATCTTTTGCTGATATTATGCTTTCTATGTTTTCCAATGATTTTTGTTTTTAGAGTGAACCCCCATGGCACCTCGACGGAGAATTGATATGCAGCGAAGGATAAACTTGAGTTGGAGTTTGACTCCCATTTGTTTAGATCTCTTTACTGTATCTGAGAGAGTATTAGTACAGTTGTTTAGATTTGGACTATTTTAAATATGTAATTCGAACTTCAAACTTATTTCGATTTGATTGTAATTTTTCCTTTATTTTGGACAACTAAGACTTTCGTTATATTGTTTTAGTTTTGGTTCAAGTATTTTATTTAAATATTGGTTTAACCTTTAAGTAACCCCCTTAATTATGCTGGCAAAAGTGAGCTTCCGCTTGATTAAAACTAAATTGCAATTAGTCTTGTTTTCATACTTCGGAGCGGTTACAGTTGGTATCAAAGGCAAGACTTTGGAAGCATGTTTAAAATTTCAGAAAATTAAAAGAATCAAAAAGAACGAAAAATTACAAAGTTTAATGTTAAAAAATTTAAAAATTTGAGGAAATTAGGAATAAGAATGCCTTTTCGAAATTCGCACCATAGTGAGAAGTTATCTAGTGAACCTTAAGTATAAAGAGTTAATAAACTAAATTCATGATGGATGCTAGTCAATAAGAGTAAACCTTAAGTTGACAAAGTTTGAGAATTAAACTCCAAGAGTTAAAAAGATAAAATCATAAATTAAAAAAAGTGATGTTGTTTCAGGAAAATCAATCATACAATGTAAAAAAATGTTGAGGTTATGGTGGGAACTCGGACAAGTGTTATGCTATTACATGATATTATATGTTTGTAGAAGCCTAATTTCGATATTAAGTTGTCTCTATGAAATGCCATAGAGATTAATACTCAGACCGAAATCTACTTTTTAACATGACACCCTAAATTAATTCAAGATAAGAATGTTCAACACATTGCGAATCAAAACCTTGAAGGAGAAAGAAAAATAAATTTTAATAATAGACCAGCTACCATAAACCGAAAACCTGTTATAGGTATGATCTAGTGAATTTTAAGGATTAGATTGTTGAACTTTAAGCGATAATTAATTAGCTGACTGAGTAGGCTGAAACAAATTTTTAATTGGTAGAATTAAATAAAAATTAATAATCAAAAAGAAATCATTTTGTTTGGGAGATCTTAAAATCAATTGTCAAATTAAAATATTATAAAATAAATAAAATAAATATTAGGGAAATACAATCACTGAAAAATGCAAGTTTCGGACTACCCAACATAGTTGGAGTTTAGTCAGTATAGAGCTATACCGACTAAATTCCGACTTTTCACGGTTAGTCGGCTCAGATTGGTCGGTAAATCATTTTAGTAGGAAAACAGCCGAAAATTTCCGACTACCATTTGGTCAGAAATTTTCGACTGCCCATATAGTAGGAATTTAGTCGCTAAGCACTATTTTTGAAATCAACCCAAAATGGCAAAAGAAAAAAAAATTCCGACCAAATTTTCGACCACCTAACTGGTCGAAAAAAAAAAGAAAATTTTTTTTATTGAATGGAAACTGTCACATCATTGCTATGTCATGCCCACATGGCGCCACACATGCCTACCAGGGACACTGCACCTGCAAGCCTCACAAGCCACCAAATGCGCCTAACAAGCATCGAACTTGAGACCTCAAGTCTCAATGCACAATACTTCAGCCGCTAGACCAAGTGTTATTTTGTGATATACTTTGTAATGCTAAGGTATAAATTAGCTAATAGTCGTATTATTATTATTATTATTATTATTATTATTATTATTATTATTATTATTATTATTATTATTATTATTATTATTATTATTATTATTATTATTATTATTATTATTATTATTATTATTATTTATTTTTTTTTTTTGGCAAGGATATTATAAAATGCCAAAAAAGATAGCCGAAGCTTACAACATAAGTTCAACAGACTGAAATGACAACCCCTACGGAGCATCTGATTAACAAGCCCCTCGTCATTCGCTAGTAGGTATCGACATTTCCAAAAAAGAAGAATTCAACTCCTGGCCTATACAATGATTGTAAGACACTAATCGAATTTACAAAACATTCTAGACATTAGCCCGTGCAAAAACAAAACAAGCCTTAAGGTATCTGTGAGGCTCTCTAATACTAAGCATCACAGGGCTTCCAAAGAAGCTCAGCAGCAATATTGAACAGAACACATGATAGCAGGCATTTCAGCAGCCCAATTAGTAGCTTCAATGTCAAGTTGCCTAGCCCAGGCAGCAGGCAGCCTTCATCCTTGCAGCACAGAGCAACAGGCATTATAGCCCTACTCAAAACCCTTTTGTCAAAAACAACCTGTGCAGAAAAAGACCATTCCAGCACCTTCCAATAGAGACCCGAAACTGGGGTCTTCAAGCATAACACACTAGGGTCTTCAAGCAACTCACCAGTATGTTCAACACAACAAATTATCATTAAAACTCACTCTCAAATCAACAACCTTGTCTAACCACAGTAGCATCAATATCCAGAATAGTATGACTTCCAAAATTCGCAGTTAGTAGGACATAGGAGCAGCCCATGGGACAATGAAACAAACCTCTAGACAGAACACAGCAGTTATGGTATATTATCACCACCAAAACAGAAGGATGTGGTTCAACTATGCAATTAACCAGCTAAACAAAATCTTCATAACCATATCTACACATCACATAACTTATAGACTCACCAATAGCCTAATTCAGAGAAGACCTAACACCATACAACTCCCATACCTGCAAGGCTAACCTCTTGCCAGTCCAAACAAGCTTCAAAGAATGAGCTATCAAGTTTCAGCTTGAAGGTCGAAGCATGAGATTGCTAGCAAAATAGCGTTAGCAACACAACTCCAAAACATCATCACCACACTCAAAAAGCAGCATTGAGTTTGGGATTGTCACAGCAGCTAGTACTGTTCAATACATAGGACTTTTCCTACGCTATATGTGGGGAAGGTCATTGCATCAAGGTAAGGTGTCCTATGCCGAGACTTAACCTGCCGTCAAAGAGAATCCAGTAGGAGAGGAGGTGGGGAAAAATTTCCCACTGTGCTACCTCTAAAGTAACTGGTGACCCCGAGAGCAGGCACCTAAGGGACATCACCCTCTAAGACATAGACCCACCAAAAGGCTATGACCTAGATCAACAACCAACGAAAACAGGAGTAGCAAGCAAATTTTGCTACCCTCCAATACTAAACTGCTTAGCAGTTCATCTAGCACTATTATCGAGTAGGACAGGTCAAGCCTTATAATTCTTAATCGAGTTTGGGTTAGGGTACCTAAATTCGAAACAATCGAACTAAGTCTCAACTTTAGCTTCAATCTCATGAACTCAAACAAATCCAGCCCTAGAACTATCTAGATTGGGACTAAAAAACAAAACAAAGATAGGCATATACCTTACATCGCCATCTTCAACACAGGAGAATCGAAACTTAGGGTTTCTAAGATCCAAACTTGAATGAGTTTGAAATCTCAGAATCGGAAGCCAAAGCCCATCTTTTAGTTATTCAAATACTCTATTACAATTCATAAACGGAAAAACCCTAAATCAATTTAGGCTTTCATCAAAAGATGAGTTCGAAATCTCAGACTTGAGAGCTTCGACATCTCAAAAGGGATATGAATTCGCGAGTTAGGGTTTTGAACTCGCCAAAAACGCTGATATGGGTACCCATGTATCATCAACAGAGGGGTTCAAGTGCAAAATAGCACGCTGGAGATCTCCTCCTCCTCCGTGGTCGGCCTCGCCTCCAGTATGCCATGGCTGGGGCTGAATCGCCCTACCGGGGCAATTTCTAGAGAGAAGGAGGAGAGAGAGGTCGGCCTCCACCATTTATTATTATTATTATTAATTATTATTATTATTATTATTATTATTGTTAGTGTACTAATAACCGTATTAGTTTAATTAGTCATATTTATTATTATTATAATTATTATTATAATTATTATTATTATTATTGTTATTATTACTATTATTATATTATTATTTTTTTCTTTTTGTTATTATATTATATTAATCTTTTTCGTGTATCATTATTATAATATTAGTTGTATAGTATCTCTATATTATTACTCGTATTAGTTTATTAATAGTTGTGTTAGCATAACATTAGTCGTATTAGTGTACTATTAGTATTATTATTAGTTGTATTAGTCTATTATTAGTTGTATTAATAGTTGTATTAATATATTATTACTCGTCTTAGTTGTATTAGTGTATTATTATAATGTTATTAGTTGTATAAGTATATTACTACTCGTATAAGTGGATTATTAGTACTTTATAAGTTATAGAGTCGTATTAATTATTATTAGTCGTATTATTATTACTCGTATTAGTTGATTAGTGCATTCTGGTATATTATTACTTGTATTACTTATATTAGTGTATTATTATTATTATTATTATTATTATTATTATTATTATTATTATTATTATTATTATTAGTCGTTTAGTTTATTATTTGTCGTATTATAGTATTAGTAAATTGTTAATTATATTTGTATATTACTACTCGTATTAGTTCATTATTAGTTGTATTAGTAGATAATTAGTGGATTATTATTATTATTATTATTATTATTATTATTATTATTATTATTATTATTATTATTATTATTATTATTATTATTATTGTACTAATAGTCTAATTAATATAGTATTAGACATATGAGTTAGTGCGCCTCGGATAAGTATATTATTACTCGTATTTCTACATTATATTATTACTTTATAAGTTATTTAGTCGTATAATTTGTATTAATCCATTAATAATCGTACGTATTAATATTCCATTAGTATAATATTATTAGTTGTATAAATATATTATTACTCGTATTAGTAGTTTATTACTTATTAGTACTTTATTAGTTACTTAGACGTATTAGTTATTATTAGTCATATTAATGCATTATTAATACTTTATTAGTTATTTAGTCGTATTAGTTATAGTTATTATTAGTCGTATTAGTATATCGTTGTTGTTGTTGTTATTATTTTTATTATTATTATTATTATTATTATTATTATTATTATTATTATTATTATTATTATTATTATTATTATTATTATTATTATTAGTCGGTGTATATTATTAATATATTAATTATGCAAATTAAACTTTCTGAGTACCGACAAATTAAACTAGTAAAACAAAAAATAAATTAATAATGCAAAACTATTAATATAAGATGAAATTTTAATAAAATAACAAAATATGTTGTTGGCTTAAATTGAACATGAGACTTTTGTTTTGCAAACCATTGTGGTAACCACTAAACAACAACTTGTGTATTCTATATCTAAATTTTCTCAACTTATATCTATATTTAGCCAACCAATAAAATCAAACAAAAAGGAAAATAAGCACCAACCAACTACCGACTAACTTTTGGTCGGAAAGTGGTCGGAAAAATTACCGACTAAAAGTTGGTCGGTGATAATTAATGCTATTTTTAAATTTTATTTTTCAATTTGAAATTACGACCAAAAATATATTTAGTCGCAATTAAGTCGGAATTTCCGATTAACATGTGTTAGTCGGAAAAGTAGTCGGAATTTTCCGACTAAAACTGGGTAGTCGGTGGGTTTTTATACGAATTTTGCATTTTTTTTTTTTGTAGTGAATATACTTCGAAAAATCTATGAGCATGTTATAAAAAAACAATAATATTTGTTTAAAGATGAATGATGTAGACAAAAGAAGTCAGGTAGGCAACTAGATAAACTAGTATTAATAAGAGTCAAAATAGATAAACTAGGATGTTATAAAGTCCAATTTGCTATCAGTGCCTTGACTGTTTAATTAGGTACAACATTGGTGTGAGAATCTTGTTGTGTATGCTCAATTCTTTAAAATCAATAATTACAAATTAATTTACTCCTTGTCTGGAAAATCCACTTTTAGAGAAAATTAACTTGTTTTACTTTAAGGAGACATTTGGTACGAGTAAAGTAAATGAAATGGAAAGGGAAAGTGTAATGATGAGTAAGGGCATTGATAAGTGTTGTTATTTTTAATTGTTTGGTACAAGGAGGGCTAAGAGTGTTAAATTAAGTAACAATATTAATGATTATGACGTTAAATTTGAACCATTAATCGAACATGCCTTAGAGTGTACTCTAGAGAAAAACAATGAGGATGTGTCGAGTGTAAATGAATTGAGGTTTGAAATGGTTCATGACGTGTTTAACATGGAGCGACAGAGGTCCCAATGATGTAGGAAACCATGCCTTGAATGGGTTGATGGTTTTTTGATTGAGGCAACATGTATGAACACATAAAAAAGGCTTGCTCGACCCCCCTTAGGCCGCTCGACCGGTCGAGGGAGTGGGCTTTAGGTTAAGCACAAGGTTAGAATCATGCTGAAGGCATTCTGGAAGCTTGATCGACCGAGCAAGAGTCGAGTAGTCAGCTTTGAATCCTTTTTTTTGGTCGAAATTTCTAGTAATTATGCAATAATCTGGTGCATTACTATAATGTTTACTGTAATGTTTATTGTCATAGTTAATGTGGTGTTAAGTGTGCTTTAAGGTGAGTAATTGGGAGGCTCTATGAATGATACTCAGCTTCCACTGTAAAAGGGAGTATCATACATAGAACAAGACTCGCCACAAACACACAAACTTTGAGAGGGCTATTGTATTGCTAGAAACCTGAGTATTTGAGATCTTGAGAGATTGCTCTCGAAATAGAGAGGGTTTATTATACGATAAATTGTTGAGTTCAATATAATAAACATCATTTGAGGGGGAGGTATCCAAGATACCTCAATAAACGTTTGTGTTCTTTATGCATTATTTTTCATTTGTTTTTCATTGTTGAATCTCGCCATAGTCGTTCATTTCAATTGGTATCAGAGCAAAGATCATTTTGGTCATTTGGGGTGTGAAAGTGAGGTTATAAGAACAAGAAAAACACAATGGGTAACAGGACACAGTTTTCAATTCAATTGTTTGATGGGCAAATCAACTTTGTCATATGCAAAATCTTCGAGGAGGACTACTTGGTGCAACAAGGCATTGATGATGCGCTATTGAAATAGAGGCTAAATCATATCGAGGACGCAAAATGGACACAAATAAGAAATAAGGCGGTAAGCACCAATGTTGTTAAAATCGTGATTCTACTTAAAATCGTATAGGGAGGTAGAATCGAATCGATAGAATCGAATCGTAGAATCGTACGATTCTACAAATAAACATAAAAATATATAAAATATCTAGTTTCTTATCATTATTATCCAATTCAATAGTTTAAATTGATGAATTAAAGTTTCTTTGACTTTATTTCTAAGAATATAATGAAAATTTATCAATAATTAGTCTAAATCTTCATACCGATTAAGAAATTTGTTTATTAAAAGTTTTCATGATGGAAAATTTGAAATTTCTATGTATATGTAAAAGAGATTAGTAAAATATGATACATAAGAAAAATTTTAAATGATTCATACTATATTAGTAGAATCGGATCGTTAAATCGTAGAATCGTGTTATGATTCTACCTCTCAAAATTTCATTCCAACTAGAATCGTAAGATTCTACAACTTTAAGATTCTACTTGTGATTCAAATCGCTCGCTTGTTTTTGGATCGTAAAATCGTAGAATCGTAGATTAGAATCGCGATTTTAACAACCATGGTAAGCACAATCCGGCTTGCCATAACACCCGAAATCTAGTATCACTAATTGAAATAGGCCAAGCGCGATGAGTTGTTGAAAAAATTACAAGCGGTGTATTCTTCCAAATCCCTAACTAATAAACTTTGCTTCAGGTCGGAGTTGTATCAACTAATGAAGGATGAGGATACAACAATGGAAGATCACATAAACACATTTAACAAGTTGGTTTGCCAATTGTTAATTGCGAATGAAAAATTGATGGATGGAGAGCAAGCCTTACTACTCTTGGCTTCACTTCCCTAGTACTATAGAAACATAGTCCATATATTGCTCATAGGTAGGAACTCTATTACTCTTGATCGAGCAATGGTGGCGTTGAGAGAGAATAATAGTTTCATGATGATAAGAGAAGGGGACGAGAAGAACAATGTTGGAGATAACTTATACAATGATGGTTCTAATAGTGGAAGGAAAATGGAAAAAAGATCTCAAGGAAGGGGTAAGTCTCATTGGAAGGGTTACCTTAGTGATAAAGAATTTTACTATTGTAAGAAAAAGGGGCACATACAAATGATGTGCAAGGAAGACCTCAAGAGAATAAAAAGCTTAAGGGATGGGAGAAAAGAGAACGAGGGTAGCAGGAGTACCGCTTTAGGCATTATGAGTGATAATGACTATGATGGGGCTCAATTAGTTGATGGGGTAGTGGTTCATAATAAGGATTGGGTAATAGACTCTGGTTGCTTATTCCACATTTGTAGTGAAAATGAATAATTTACTAAGCTTAGTTATGGTGATAATCCCTTGTTACTTTACCAAATGATGAGAAGGTGAAAGTAGAAGGTAATGGGGAAGTTTTGATTGCGACACATGGAGGTGTCAAGAGAAGGCTTAGTGATGTAAGGTATGTACCTAAATTTGAGAGGAACATTATATCAAGGGCTAGACTTGAGAGTAAGGGAAGTACTTAAGAAGCCAGTGGAGGGGTTTTAAAAGTCATTAGAAAGAGCTATGTGCTAATGAAAAGAATTAGGAGTAAGCGGAACTTGTATGAGTTACAAGTTGGGTGTGGTAGCCTAGGCCACAAAAGTGATGATGGTGTTGTGTTTGGGTCAAAGAGGGTCACATTTGAGGATGACAAGAATATTGCACTTGCGGGGGAGAATGTTAAAGCAAGTAACAATATTCATGACTATGATGTTAACTTTGAATAATTAATCGAAGAAGTCTTAGAGTGTACTTTGGAGAGAAACAATGATCCAAGATCAAATACATTATCTCATGAGCCGATTGCTTTAGTTCTTGAAGTACTTGGTTTTAATCCTTTTAAACATGAATTTGTTACATGTCTAACTTGGGTTGAAGATTAAGTGAAGCTACTTAGTTGTTGAACGTCACTTTTGATAGGTCCAAGTTTATTTATGTTTTTTGAAGTCATTTTAGCTCTTAAATCAGTTTAATTAGCTGCTGCATGCTTAGGGACAACTTAAATAAACCTAATGCATGCTTTGGAGGCTATTTAATGCTGTTTTGTGAGTTCTAATGCATGTCCCCCATGCTTGGACGTCCCACCTTTATTTCTCTTGCTTTGTAGCTTCCTTTTGCTGTTTTAACTCTATTTAAAGAGAGATATTCATGAATGAAAAGTTCAAACTTGTTTTATGAATCAAAACCCTTGTGTTTTCTTCTTGCCTATCTTTGAGTCTGTCCAAAGTTAACAAGGGTTCTTTAATACTTTAAGTGTGTTGTTGAGTATTAAACTAGGAGATTGAGTTTGTCTTGTCTCTAGCCTAAATCCTATTACATTGAGTTTGTTCTTGTGCTTTGGTTGTCCTATTTTCACCCAAACATACATTCTGTCAAAATTGTTTCTTCTTTCTTTTCTTTGTTCTTGATCTTCTTTATGCTATGTTTGGGAATGAGGATTTCATTTGAAAATATAGATTTGACTCAAAATTAGTGTTTGGCAAATATTAGAATTTCAAATTTGAATTTGAGCCAAATCCACAATTGTAATCAAAATGGTTTAAAGATGAGGATTTGAGAATGACCTCCTAAACCTTGTCATTCTCAAATTCTACATTCATGATTTCATAATTGAAATCATTAATTTGAAATAAAATGCTAGTTTCTAAACACAACCTTAATTCATTTGGGAAGTCTTGAATTAGCATTTACATCAAACAATGAGGATGTGCAAAGTGTAAGTTAATTGAGGTTTGGAATGGTTCATGAGGTGTTTAACATAGAGCATTTGAGGTTCCAATGATGTAAGGAACCACGCCTTGAACGAATCAAGGCATGAGTTGATGGTTGTTTGAGAGGAAACATGGATTAACACATCAGAAGGCTCGCTCGACCCCCCTTAGGTCGCTTGACCGGTCGAGCGAGTGGGTGCAAGATCGAGCAAATGGTCAATATCAAGCAGAAGGCATTTTGAAAGCTTGCTCGACCGAGTAAGTGGGTGGCTAGACCGAGCAAAGTGGGTGGCTCGACCGAGCAAGAGTCGAGCAATCAAATTTTGATCCTGTTTTTGATTAGGATTTGTAGTAATTATGCAATAATGTGGTGCATTACTCTATATTGTTTAATTATTAGTAGTAATTACAACGACAACATAAGGGAAACAATAAGATATAAAAGTGATTGGTGAATAATGATTAGTGAATATACTCACTAGCTTTATCTTTACTTTCAATTTAATAGCACATACAGATATCTTAGCTCGTCATATGTACACGGCTTTCGTTTTTTGACATTTCCACAACATGTCATAAGTGATTTGTTATTATTATTATTATTATTATTATTATTATTATTATTATTATTATTATTATTGAATAATAATAAGTGATAAGTGAATAATAGTTCTCTTATGAAAATCTTACAAAATCATACTTTTGAACAATGTATTCTTAATTACTCCCTCCGTTCCTTTATGTTCTTCCACCTTACTATAACGGGCAGTTTCAAAAGTTCTTCCACTTTAGAATACTTTCTATTTTTGGAAAGTTTTCATCTCACTTTTACCCCTTAAAACCCCACTTTTCTTACTTCACACTATTATTTAATTATTTTCTCTCTCATATTTCCAATACAATCATTATTTCACACTACTATTTAATTATTTTTTCTCTCATTATTCCAATACAATCATTACTTCCCACTACTATATAATTAAAATAATACCCACTACTACCAAAGATTCCATTTTTCTTAATCTTTGTGAAAAACCCAAATAGGAAGATCAAATAGGAACGGAGGGAGTACTATTTTGCTTCAATTCCAAATATATATTTAAATTTTGAATATTTGTAATCCTCCCTTTGTCTTGTATATGCTAAACTTTTTAAAACAGTAATTCAAGGATCATGACATCACAGTGACCGTATATGTAGCATATTAAGAGATGTAATAACTAAGAGATATGTGATTTTTTTGAAATGAATGCAAAGATAGGGGAAAATAACGAAACGGTGAAAGTGTAAAGAATAAAAACTAAAAGATGTGTGTGTGCGTAGGAAACATTTCTTGATACAAAGATTCGACTGCTCAGTTTAAAGGTCTTAACTGTTTCATTCGATTTAGGAAAGTAACAGTTTGAATTCTAAACTTCAACTGTTTATTTGGAGAATGAATCTCAATAAAAGACTTACAACACTACTACAACGAGCACCAAAGAGCTCACAATTACTAAAGACTTTCAAATCCTTCCATAAAATTACTCTCAAACTTTACATTCAAGAATATCTTACTTTGTTAGTTTTATTTTATGTTGTATAACTCCAATTGGTAATATTTGTTTGAGTTGTACACCAAGTCTTGATCCATACCATTACTATATTCATTAATGTAAAAAGAGGAAGATTCGAGGGAAGGAAAATGTTTTAAGTGCACTAGGAATTGAGTGTCTAGTTTAATACTACCTTCGTTCCATTTTACACCGTTTTTGGAAGTTTTATATTACTTGCAACATTACTATTTTTGGCAAAAATAATCTACTTATTTTAACCTTACTTTATTCCTACCCCACTATACCATCAATCATACATCATCGATCTCATTAATAATCTAATATACCCACAAGTCACAGCCACTATCTACCTATAATAATTTTTTTTTATTTCTACCCCACATATTACCATCAATCATACATCATCTCTACTTTTACCATACTGATTTGACAACTCTTTCAAAAATGTGTCAAAACCAATGGTGCAACTAAAACGGAAAAGAGGAAGTAGCATTGTGGCTACTAGAAGTTGTTAGAAGATAAGTGAAAGTGTATAAGCCTCCATGGTATTACACCACTCTTATTGATTCTTCATTTTGTATAAGCATTGTAATTCTAAAATCATTTGTTAGTCCAGTCTAAATTTATTTGTTAGATTTGGATTGGATCAGTTTGAATTTACTAAACTTTTTAACAAATGTTCCATGGAAGGAAAATTATTCTCAGTTAATCTTCAGAGCAATGGAAATTGTTATTCCTTGTCATTAACTATTTCTATTTGTTCATCTTGAATAAAAGTTAAGTTAATAAAAGTAATCACGACAAACATAAATAGAGAATATATTCAGAAAAGATAACTAAAATAAATAAAGCAAAGGAATCATAACCATTTTAAAAAATCTAATTAATAAGCAACAACCTTTCTTAATGTATTGCTTTAGAAATTATAATCATTATCTTACCCGGTGTATTCCCGCTCATAGAAAAACTATGGACATGATCTAAAGAGGGAAGGACACGACGACTCATACCCATAAAGGAGAGCGCAGCCAAAGCAGTCCCCGACTTAAGAAATCAGCTTATCTATGCGATTCAAGAATTATCGCCTTTTTGATATATATCGTAGTCTATGAGAGTTAATTTGTCCAAACCCTCATGACACTATTATCTGTGAGCGTGACTGTCTCCATCCCTTTATTTCCTTGGTCTTTACATTATGTCCCAATCACCGTACCCAAAAACTCCAAAATTATCTATCAAACAAAATCGAAAACAAAAATATTTTTCATTCCTTTTGCCAGCAAAAACTTGAATTTCTTGAGTGGTACAGTCATATCATCTGAAATACTATATGTTTATGTTAACAAGTAATATAAAACTAAGAATTAGAAGAAAAAAATTGTGGCTACATTGAAAGAGGTTAATAAGAGCATGCAAATGCAAGTCTAAAACGTAACACAGAACCAAAAGTTCAACACAAGAGTGTTTAGAAACAAAGATGTGTTATGTTCTTGTTTGTTAGTAAAACAAATGTGTTGATTCTTGCTTATATTATTATATTTGATGAAAACAATAACAAAGTATAATAATTTGGTTTAGGTTTAATAATCAATTTATTTGGTTTTCATTCTTATTCATTCATCAAAGAAAGCAAATGCCCCCTATAAATACAAAAGATATGCCATAAAATAAGGAACCTAAATATTACAAATATTTTAATTTTCTAAATATTTAAAATATTATTCTAGAATAAAATCAAAAATATTCTCCTAATTATTCTTTAAATATTATTTATATTATACTAATTATTCTCTAAATATTGTTTATTATTTCCAATAATATTAAGCTATTGCGTTGTTTGAGAGCATCATAACTTATTATGGGGACGGAAAAGCAGTGGATAAATAGCACCATTGCTAATGCGTGCCATTATCACGAAGTTCGGAAATCGGAATAAAAAAAGCAATACTAAGCTTCACATTTTACGGGAAAGCTGCCAGATCAAAATGTCCAATTGCTCTAGAAAAGATAACAAAATGTAAGATTCCCTTTTAAATATAAATTTACTTACACGTTTAGTATAACAAGAATCTAAAATATAAAAAAATTGTTAATTGTAGTATATAAAAGAAGTTGCTATAGTCCAATATTTGTAACAAACAGCATTGTAGTCTTTTACTAGAAATTTTTCACTGCTTGAAATTAATACTTGAATAAGTAATCAACGTTGATGGCATTTTCACAAAAAGCTAAGACTTGTTGTCACATAGTCATAGTGCCATATCCTGGTAGAGGTCATATTAACCCGATGTTTACCCTTTGCAACCAACTCTTATCTTCACCTTTAAGAGCTAACCAAAATATATGCTTCACTATTATACTCACTGAAGAATGGCTTAGCCTAATTAGCCCAAGTGACAAGCCGGCTAATGCCAAGTTTTGTAGCATACCTAATGTTCTCCCATCGGAGCACATTCGAGGCGCGGATAATGAAGGCTTCCTTGAAGCCGTTTACACAAAGATGGAGGAGCATGTTGAAAGGGTTCTTGACTCTCTTGAGGTTCCTCCAAATGTTATCATTGCTGATACTTTTCTTCCTTGGGTAGTTGATGTTGGAAAGAGGAGGAATATTTTAGTTGCCTCACTTTGGCCTTTGTTAGCATGCTTGTTCCCTCCTCTATATCACTTTGATCTACTTGTCAAAAATCAGCATTATCCATTGGACTCTTTCATAGGTATTTATTCTTAACTTTCATTTGTCTCTCTATTACTTGTGTAACAAATTAGTTATGACTTTTTATGCTATCTATTCTACTAATTCAATCTTTAACTTCATCATACGTGTACAATAAAAAATATAAAAGATTTTGATAATTCTTACGTTCTCACAAATCAAATAAATCTACTACGTTCTAATTGACTTAAAGATTACAAAATAAAAATATGATTAAAATTGATTAAGAAATAATACTTATTTTATCGATGTGACAATTTTTCTTTTGTTTCAAGAAAAGTATTTATTTAAAGAAAATCAAATTTGGGAGTTTCAATTCATATTTTGTTTGCCTAACTCTGTATGATGTATCACAAAATTAAATCTTATATCCAAAAAAATGTAAATACTCTATTCTTTTTAGTTTTGTTTATTTAATCTATTATAACTACGGCTGTCAATATCTTAAAAAAGTACTCTATATTGTGTGCTTAGTTACATTCACCAACTTGCATACAAATATAACTTAAAAAAAATATATATTTCTTAAACACAAAGTTTCATCTATTTTGAGCTATCAATTCAAGACATTTAAATAGTAAAACTTAAATAAATAGTCGAGACATTTTTAATTGTCGTCGCCTCTTCGATTAGAATACTTTATGCTACTATAGAACAGAAAAATATACTTCTGTATTCAGTAGCAAAGTCACTTAAAACACTTTCAACCGCTATTGCACTACTCTATACTTGTTTCATAAAATTTGTGTATATCCTTTGTTTCAAAATATTTTGAAACGTTTGCCTATTCATGTAATCTATTGCACTAAGTTAACTCTTAACGTCTTTATAGTTACACATAATAAAAAAATTATAAAAAGTTATTCACAACAACAACAACAACAATAATGATAATCAAATAATATTTCACTTGAGGATGATGAATGAATAGTGCAGTAATCAAAATTTCTATAATTTGGGTAAGGATAGTTGGGTGATGATTAGGGTATGGAAGGGGTGGAAGATCACAACGGGTTGGGCGAATGGGGTCCAGGATGCTCATGGGAGGGGGTGTAAAGGGTTGATATTAACTCTAACAACACCCACACCAAGATGAATTTAGGCAAAACAATCAACCAAACCAAGACTAAACCCTAACTCACTTCAATCACTATTAATAACCAATAAGGAGCATCGAAAGATAAACAATAAACGAACAATAACCAATAACAACACACAAGAATTTTTACGTAGAAAATCCCTTTTGTGTGAAGGATGAAAACCACAGGACTAGTCAAGGGAGTCCATCCAAGTCACTCGTATTATGAAAAAAATGAGAGTACAAGCACCAATAGCAATGCAACAAAGTACAATACCTACCATCAACCATCAACAACAAGAGAAATACAATAAAAGAAGAAAAATGAAGAGATTTCACCAAAAACATGATATCTAATGTTCTGGTACGTTTTCCGACACACCGGACAACCAAACCCAATCAATAACGTTTAGATTGAAGCCTTATGTGTCCCCAACAACATACTAAAAAATGACCCAAATCGGACCATGTATGCCCCTGCATCGGATGTGTTGATCGAAACTTTGCAAGCTGATTTTTCAAATGAACAACCCACTTTCTCTCTCTCTTTTTCTACTGATTTTGTGTTTTGATTTTTATTAGCCCAAAGCTGCTCCTTTTTGTAGCATTAAGAAAAAGGCTAAAATAATATACTCAAAGCTTCCAAGAGAAGCTAACCAAAGTTATAATAGATAGGTCCAAATATTTTAATTCCCAAAAATGGGCTGGAACCTCTTCTCATAAACCTCTTCTTCATGTTGTGAAGCATCATTATCATTTGCCTGTTCTAGCTCATTAAGTGCATCACCATCAGGATGTACCTCACCAACATTACCAAGTACAACTTCATCAACTTTCTCATTTGCTGGACGATCAACATGAATAGTTATAGAAGTATCATCAGTAGAAAGTGGAAAATCTGAAGTAGTAACCTTATCAACATTCAGAAGATGTATACCCATCTCATGCTCATAAAACACCACATCTCTACTTCTTACAACCTTCCCTGTAACACCCCGGCCAAACGGACCACCGGTGACTACTCATGGAGATTGTAGACTAGCCCCACAGACCAAGACAAGTCTTTCCAGCGCACTTTGGCCTCACTCATGCGCACCCGAAATACCATTCCCAGGAGGTCACCCATCCTAAGATTGCTCCCCACCAAGCACGCTTAACTGTGGAGTTCTTAGCAAATGGGCTCCCTAGAAAAGAAGATGCATCTTGTTGATATGAGTAGTCTATCAATCCCTTTTCAAGCTAAATCTTGGGTATCACATTCCCTTTTTCAGGATCAAAAAGCTTGTAACCATACTCTTCATCGCCATACCCAACAAATATTCAAGGAGTTGAATTTGATCAAGCTTCAACCTTTACTCTTTCAGAACATGCATGAATGCCTTGCACCCAAATACACTCAAGTGTGAATAAGAAGGATCATTGTCGTTCCACATTTTTTCTGGAATCTCAAAACCCCAAGGACCTGATGGAGCTCGATTGATCACATAAATCGCAGTATTCACAGCTTCAACCTAAGATAGCTTAGGAAGATTAGACATTCTCAACATACACCTCACATTCTCCACAATGGTTTTGTTCATTCTTTTTACAACACCATTATGTTGTGGGGTTCCTGAAACAATTTTCTCGTGGCTCATACCGTGATGAGAACAATAACCTTCAAAATCATCTGAAGTGATTTCACCACCATTGTTAGTACAGAGACACTTGAGCTTTCTTTTTGTCTCCCTATCAACCATGGTATGAAATTTCTAAAATGTCTCGAACACTTGACTTTTTGCTTTGAATATATAAACCCAAGTTTTTTGCGTAGCATCATTAATAAAAGTGACAAAGTATTTACTACCACCAAGAGACTCCACCTCAATTGGACCACAAACATCCGAATGCACAAGATCTAGTTTTTCTTTCCTCATAATAGACTTCTTAGCGAAAGAAGCTCTATGTTACTTACCAGCCATACAATGATCACAAGGATTAAGAGAAGTTGTAGTATCAACAAGAATAAGAACTTTCCTGGCCAAGTGTTTGATCCCTTTTTCGCTCTTATGGCCTAGCCTTCGATACCACAAATTTGGAGAAAACCTTTTCTCAACTGCATATAGCTCACTAGAACACACCATTAAATGTGTTTCGTATAGAGTGCATCACAAATCACCTCGAGCAACTGTCATTGAGCCGTTGGACAATTTCCATTTACCATCACAAAAAGTATGTCTTAAGCCTTCTCGATCAAGAGCATTTCCAGACAACAAATTAAGGCGTAGAGCAGGAATATGGCGCACATCTTTCAAAGTTAGCATGTACTCGATGCTTGTCTTGAATTGAATATCACCAATGGCAATACTGTTTGCCGAACTTTGATTACCCATTATCACACTACCAAAGTCACCAACTTTGTAGCTTTGAAAATACTCCCTTCTGGGGACACAATGGTAAGAAGCTCCTGTATTCACAAGTCACTCTAAGTCTGAGCCATCAATATGATGAAATTCACAAGTTGCGTAAATCAAAGTGACCTCATCATCACTCTTAGAAATAGTAGCTGCAGTATTTTTGTTGTCTCCATCTTCATGTTATTCTTGCCTTTTCTTCTCTTTCTTGAACCTAAAACAATACTTCTTAATATGTCCATGCTTCTTACAATAGTGACAAGACCTAGTCTATTTTCCCTCTCTTGACTTGGACCTACTATGTGAGTTACAACGCCCTTACGGACCTTTACTATTGCTTCTTCACTTGTTTTCAACAACTAAAGCTTGTGAATTATCGATTCCCATCTCTTTTCTTCTCAACTCTTCATTGGACATACTCTCCTTAATGACATCCAAAGAAGTATGTTCAACAGCATCCGCTCCATATGGAATCAAACAAATCTCTACAATACAACAAGTCTTCCATCATGGGTTCCATATGGAATATTTAGTCAATGTCAACTTAATCATGGAACCACCACTACTAGTGTTAGTATCCATTTAGCCTAAATAGGAATTTGCTTTGATACCAGTTGTTGGGAACCAAGGGTTGATAACAACTCCAACAACATTCACACAATAAAAGAACAATAACCAATAACAACACACAAGAATTTTTACGTGGAAAACCCCTTCGGTGTGAAGGATAAAAACCATGGGACTACTCAAGGGAGTCCACCCAAGTCAGTCTTATTAGGATAAAATGAGAGTACAAGCACCAATAGCAATGCATCAAAGTGCACTACCCACCATCAACCATCAACCATCAACAACAAGAGAAATACAATAAAAGAAGAAAAATGAAGAGATTTCACCAAAACAGGACAACTACTGTTCTAGTAAGTTTTCCGGCACACTGGACCATCAAACCCAATAACAACTATTCAGATAGAAGCCTTATGTGTCCCCAACAGCGTAGTAAAAAATGAGCCAAATCGGACCACGTTAGCCCTTCCATCGGATGTGTTGAAACTGTGCAGTCTGATTTCTTTAATTAACAACCCACTTTCTCTCTCTCTTTTTCTACTGATTTTGTATTCTGATTTTTATTAGCCCAAAGTTGTCCCTTTTTCTAGCTATAAGAAAAAGGATAAAATAATAAACTCAAAGCTTCCAACAGAAGCTAACCAATGGTATAATTGGTAGGTCCAAATATTAAAGAGCAAAAATATTGTAACTCCCAAAAATGGACTGGACACCCAACAGGTGGGAGGGGAGAGCGGACATTGGTGCTTAGGTTGAGGGTGACGGAGAATTATTGACGAAAAGGGGTAATGCAAGGGTAGAGACTGGTGGTGGAAGGGGTTAGAGATGGTGGGTGGGGTGTGACAATGAGTATTTTTATATAATTTTTTTTCTTTTTTGTTTTTTCAAGATATATTGGGTTAGTAATTGATTGATTTTAGTTTAAACACCATCTTTATATTTAGATGGCAGTTTGAAAAAAACAATTGAAATAGTTGAAATCACTTCAGTGTGGAGAGCTATTACAGATACTCTAAGTGTGTGTTAAATTTACATATACAAGCCAATCAAATAAGTTAGAATTTAAAATTCAAATACAAAAACCAATATATTATTTTTTTAAATTATAGCTAATCAAATAATTTTCATTGGAGGGGTATTTTAATAGGAAAACTAAAAGAACAAGTTTGAAAAAAGGAACTACACAAAATCTCATTTGTGGTGCTTTTCATGTTTAAGAAATCCCTACCAACAATTTAATTTCAGCAATTTTTATGAAAATCATTTATTAAGAAAGTGTGATGAACGTCTTTTAGAACGACGTTAACAATCTATTTACTGAGTCGAATAACATATTATTTATGAATAATAATAATATTATTTATGAATTGCTGGGGATTTTGATAGCATGTCAACTTATGCCGCGATTACAGTTTTCTCTTGTGTTTTTGGGGGACATTTTTATTCTTCTTCTTTCGTTGATTGGGTTTCTTTTGTTGGTTTTTGGGGTGCTGCATTGGGCTTTTTTCTGTTACAGTGATGTGTGGTGCTGCATGTCAAATTTTGTTTCCGCTAATGCCTACTGCTTTTTGTCTTCGCTTGGTTTGGCTCTAGATTTTTGTTATGTTTCTATTGCTGTCCTTTCTATCTGTCTAGTGGGTAGCTTCTCGTATGTGAGTGTTGTTTCTTGTGTCTGCTGGGGGCTGCATTGCAAGTGTTTGGTTGCTTTTGTTGATTTCTCCTTGTGGTTGTGGTTGTTTTTTGTTCGAGCTAGATAGTTGTTGTGTGATCTTGTGTATTTTACAGCCTTGCCTTGTGTAGGTGGTCTTTCTTTTGTCTGTTTCTTTTATTGCTTCATCATTGCTTTTTAGTTGGGGTTGTTGTCTAGGTATTTTTTTCTTCGTTTTTTTTTGTTGTATTTGTTTTTTCAATGTGTTTCTTTGTTAAGGTGTTGTCCATACTTGTTTTACGGTTTCTCATCCATGGTCCGCCTCATGGTTGTTCGGACGACTTTTTCGGTTCCCCCTTTACAATGGCTTTTTCCCGGTGGGTGTTTTATGTCGAAAATTGGGTGGTCCTCATTTTAGTAATTTTCACTAAAAACATATAATTTATGAATTAAAAATCTAAAGTTGAATTGCAAACAGGAGAGCGTGGAGACGAACGAGTAGACTATATACCTGGCATCGGTTCAACACGTTTGGCAGATCTGCCACTCGCTTTCCACTCACACAGAAAAAGGATGTTAGACCTTATGCGAGATGCCATGTCTTGCATGCCTAAAGCAAATTTCATCATCTTAAGAACTCTTTACGAACTCGAAGGAACTGCAATCGATGCTATGAAAGACATAGTATCCTCAACTCCTATATATCCTATAGGTCCTGCTATTATTCTCCCTAACCTTTCGAGCACCTCATTAAGCAATAATACCCAAGCAAATGATCAATTTATTAACGATGAACCAAATTACATTAAATGGCTAAACTCCCAAAATGATAGCTCAGTCTTATATGTTGCATTTGGTAGTCATCTCGCACCTTCGATAAAACAAATGGAAGAGTTAGCTCATGGAGTGTGTGAAAGCGGCGTGCCCTTCTTATTTGTGGGTCGAACTGAGACTTCATTAATACATGGTGTATGTGGTGATGATCCTAACAGGTTAATAATCCCTTGGTGTGATCAAATGAAGGTTTTGTATCATAAATCAATTGGGGGTTTTCTAAATCATGCTGGGCTAAATTCGGTTTTAGAGAGTGCGTTCGCTGGTGTTCCCATGCTTACTTTCCCTTTGTCTACCGATCAACCTATGTGTAGCAAACTAGTTGTGGAAGATTGGAAAATTGGAAAGAGATTAAGAGATAAAATTGAAAAGGATGTTTTAATAGAAAGAAAGCAAGTTAAGGAAGCAGTGAGGAAGTTTATGGACAGTCAAAGTCATGAGAGGCAAGAAATGAAAAAGAATTGTGAAGAGTTTAAGAAGGTGCTTTGGAAAGCAATTGGTGAAGATAGTATTGCAGAACGTAGTGTTGGTGAATTTTTAGCAGCGGTTTCACTAAATGTTACCCCAAAGTAAGGTGTAATTTGAACCATGCTAATAATTTGGAAGAATTAAGTCCATGTGCACTTTTGATCTAGATGGAAGTCACTTAAAATGAAACATCGTTGTATTTCTCATATACTTCTCTTTTCATTTTCTTGTGGTTTGTCTTATTGGTTATGCTAATGTGCAAGAATTCAATTACGATTTTAGGCTTAAATGACACTAGGCTAATAAAATGTTGAATTGTTTATTTACTTATCTTTTCCTGATTGCCTTTGTTACAAATAAATATGTTTGATCCATTGTGGTTTTTGGTTATGGTTCATAATTGTGTTGATGTTAATCTTATTTAAGTAATTTAGTGACACAACTGGTTGCTCTGTTTTGTTTAATTATCTGATTTTTTTTTTTTACGGTCTAAAATTCTTTTTTGAACATCATTTATCCCTATTAAAAATATATCATTCGAAAAGTAATACAGTTTATGTAACTACAAGACAATACAAAGCCAATTTGTCTATCCTTTTTTTTTTTGAAATTAAACTGAAATGGATACCATGATAACCTCTGACATAAAGATCCAAAAAAGAAAAAAGCCATCAAATAGGGGAAACCAAATTAAACACCCACAAACAATATGGGGGTGGACCATGGAAAACAAAGGATGCATGAATCGAACCTGAGAATAACCGAAAAAGAAATCCAAAATAAGAAGCCACCAACCAGTAACCTAGCACAAGGGGACATACAATAATAAACACTAGAAAAACGCACAACCAAAACAAAACAACAACCTCAACCGCAACACAACAACAAAACGAGACCAAGCACAAAAAAATTTTATTTCTAATGTTGAAATATTTTAACACAATTTTCAGAACAATTGCACTATGTTGGACATGGCGCAGGTCTTAATTCAAAGTCTTGTGATTTGTTGCAAAAAGAAGAACAATTCAAGGCTTTGAAACTTACGTAGCAGCTGCTGATTAAGGGAAACAAAGGTGCAATATTTGACATATATAATATTGTAATTGATAGTGATTTATTTTGTTGTTTTAAGCTAGAAGATACTTATTAGTCACATGTGCTAAGTGTATTAGAAAGTGATGTGCTAGTCAAGTGATTACTTTTCTATGTTTGGCTATATAAGGAAGCATACACACATTATAAGATTGAATATTTGGTTTTTTGATGACTGAATAAAATTCATAAAGAAAATGCTGGGCATTTCATTTGTTCTATCTTCTTATCTTTGTGAGTGAAGCAAGGAAAGAACATAACAAGATTCAACCGAGATCAAGGTGAGTGAATATTTGATTGAAGTTGAAGGGTAAGGGTTGAAAAGGTGAGTGAAGCCTTCAAACTCCTGTCCAAGATCAAAGAAATTTGATCATATCTTTTGCAGTTTCAGTAGATTTAAGAGGGTTTAATTTAATTCCGCAAATAACCCATTTTGCCAACATCATCGGGTCCAAACTTGGTGTAGTCGGTATCTGAGCCTGTTAGTGCTTTCGGGTGTATAATTCAAGTGGTTTTGATGAAAAGAACAACCAAGAGTCGTAGATATTGAAGGTGTAAAAAAAATTTAGAAACTGTTCGTTTTTGGGGTTTAAAACGCGATTGTTTTAGAGAACGTTTGGTTGGAATTTTTGAAAATAGTTTTTGCACAATATTCTTCATTGAGTTCGTGAACTGTGGCTTTAGAATTTTAGATTTGGTTGAGTAGTGAACGAGATATGAATATTTCTTTACAGACTGCCAAAAATTGATCATATACGGGTAGCTTGGTAAGTTTTCTTCGAAAACATATCAAGATTCTTATATTTTGCTCTTATCTTTCATAAAATTATCAATACCTACCCAGTATTTGTTAAACCATATCATTTGCACAAATTCTTGGATGAGACCGTCTATAGTATAGACGGACTCATTTGGGCTGGCCCAATATTTGAAATTTGGTTTTTACTAAAAAAAATTTTTAAAAATTTAACTGCTACTCTACATTAAGTGTTGTTTTGCATATATTCACACTCCATCAAAAACTTTCCAACTTTCATTTCTCACTTTCCAACTTTCATTTCTCTTTCTTGACAAAAACCTTGAAACTACCCAAAAATAATGACCCATTGAATTTTAGTATTCAATCGCCATTTTCGACCATAGTTTCTTGATTTCGTCTTCAACATTTGCCAAAGGTATGTATCTTCTCTATTTTGGTTTTATCAATCTTATATTTTTGTTCAAGATTTATATTGTTCAAGATCTTCAATTCTAGGTATGATTTTCGACATTTTTAATGGTTATTTCAAAATTTAAATGGGTTTTACATTTGTCGAAATTTGATAGATTTTTTTTTATTTTGATTTATTGTTCTTGAAATGTGTCGAAATGGGTATATGAAGAAATGGTTAATTGATTTTTGTTTCGATTTTTTAATGGGTTTCTTTGTTGTTTTTTATGATTTTAATGAGTTTCTTTGTTGTTTTTTTATGATTTTAATGGGTTTCTTTGTTGTTTTTTTTATGATTTTAATGGGGTTCGGTTGCTTCATCTGGTTAGAACTACCTTCATCAATGGGAGATTGAACTTAAGAGAACATCAGTGGACGAAACATTATCATAATTTTTTTTATGATTTTAATGGGTATTTTAGTGGTTTTTTTTTGTTATTTCCTGAGTTGGAATTGGAGTTGACAACTAATTTGTTTTATTGTATTTTCATGCTGAATATGTCTTAAAAGTGGCAAGTATCAACAAAAGAGGCGTTGCAAGGCAGCAAAATGTCGTAGACATCCTAGGGACGGATGAAAAACGTCCAAAACAGCGGGCTCCTAGGCCGCAGACGGAAGATGAAACGTCAATTCATATTTATTGTTAAAATACTTGAGTTTAACATTTTGGAATTAAATTGTCATATATTTGAGATTATAATGTCACATATTTGAGATTAAAATGTCATATTTGGAATTATTATATTATATATTTGGAACTATCATGTTACATATTTGGGATTATAATGTTGAAATGTCATATATTCGAATTTATAAAGTTATACATTTGGAATTATAATGTCACATTTTTGGAGTTATAATGATATATATTTGGAATTGTAATGTTACATATTTAGAGTTATAGTGACTACGTTTTGGAGTTATAATGATTACGTTTTAGAGTTATAATGACTAAGTTTCGGAGTTATAATTACTAGGTTTTGGAGTTATAATGACTAAGTTTTGGTATTATAAAGTATCAAAATCGTTTAATATCAATTAACGAATACCAAATCCATATTATAAAGCATCAAATTTCCATATTATAAAGCATCAAATTTCCATATAATACAACATTATCTATATTATATGTTTTTTGGGTGTTGCAGTTCCGAACTCCTTTTTGATCGTGCTATTTCTTTTTTCAAAATGGCCCTTGATCCTTTTTCTTGATCCTTTTTCTACGCCCCTTAATGATTGATTTTTTCGGGTCTAGTACCATGACTCCTGCACCTGTCACAAATAAATCTTATAATAACTGCAAATATAATGTATTATAATCCCAAATATGATATGTTATAATCCCAAACACATGCCATTATACGCACATAAACATGTCATTATACACCCAAGCACATACCATTATTCTTTCATCTTAATGATAAACAATCAAAAAAGAAAATATCCAAGTAATTATAAAAGAATGTACCTCAAAATAATAAGAGATAAACTAAATTAAAAACATAATAATAAATCAAAATTCAAGCATATACTAGTATAATAACATATCGAAGATGCATATAGAAACATCTTGCAATTCTAATCACATGAAAGATTATCATAAGCATGTTTTAATCCATAATTAAGCATTCCTCTAAATCCAACCTTATAAATCTTCTCAACAATCAAACTTATTTCCTTTATATCTTTCCCAACAACAAATTGTTCATAAAAACTATGCTTAACTGACCCCAAAATTGCTTGACGAAAAACGGATAATTCACTGAATCTTTGAAAAAGCTTTGGAGTAATTCTAATGGCCATCAATGGTGGAATCCTTTTTTTTTTTCTTTCTTTTTGGGTGGAATCCTTGTCTTTTGGTATTTTAATGGAATTTTGGTAAATTATCAAGAAGGTCTGGTAAATTAACTAAGAGTTTTGGTATTTTAATGGAGTTTTGGTAAATTGTCTTTTGGAAAATTTTAATGGAGTTTTGCAGAAGGTCTTTTGGTATTCTAATGGAGTTGGGGTCCGTTAATTTTGCATCTTGATCAATTAAGAGTTTCTAGGGAAAGGAAGAAGTAATTAACAGTTCCCTAAAATACTTCGCTGGCGGTTTCCAAAATTGGGGACCATTAATTTTGGTAATTTTTTTTTCTTTTTTCTCTAAAACGAAAATACCCATTTTGTGATTGGGCTGGGCTATGTGGTCTCCGTCTATACAATAGACGGTCTCCCATAAGACCTACTGTATCATTTGTGCATAATTACTTACGTTTCATAGGTTTCTTGACTGAGCCATTTCATTATTGTTTTGCTAAAGTACAAGGGGGGTTCATTTTTTGTGTCTTATGTATTTTCTTCTTTTCTCTTTCGTTTTTGAGTCTTTTTAATCGTTTCATTTTTTCACATTGGTTATTTGTGAGTCTAGTTTTTGGTGTGTCTTATTGTGTAGTCATTAAAGTTGTGGAAAAAAAGATGCGCAAGTGTTTTTGACCAAAGGTCACAGAAACAGTTCAGACTGTATTTGTGTAGTAAATTTGGATTCATTATTAAACCACACAATATGTTTTAGTCTTTTCACTTGGAGGTGTTTGTAGACATCTTGGAGTTTATTGTCACCAAATTTCATCAATATTAGAGGTGTTTTTGTCGGGTTAACAGTATCAAACATTTCATATAGTTTTCTGAATTGTGTTGTATGGTTCTTTTTCTTTTTTCAGTTTTCTTGTGCACAAAAGTTTACGAAACTTCTATTCCTTTTCTTTCTTTTCTTTCACTATTTTCCTTACTCTCACACAACATTTTTTTGAGAGAATCTTAAGTCTTAGGAGATGAAAGTGTCATGGGTAAAAATGAACGAGGCATTTTGATAAATAAAAAAAGAGGCGTTAGCATGTGAAGTCTATAAATGAACTTGAATCATTGCGGAATGAGGAAAAAAGATTTAGAAGGCACTATGTGGAGAGTATATATGAGGATGATTGGTTCTCATACGAGCTTTATAATGTGAAATTGATGGAGGTTTATAGTCAACTAAGACACTTGAGTAGAGCAATTTTTCTTTTTTAAGAGAAAATTAAATTTAAAAAAAAAATTGCAAGAACAATATGGTGACTCGAGGTTGGTGGTTGTTCATGAATACTTTCCCGATATGGATCTGCTTAGGATTAAATTTCAAATTAAAAGTAAGCATGTTGACTCACAAATTCAGATCACACCAATGGTTTCTTCTAATGATGACATTCAAGAACTAAGCAAAGAAGAGGGTAATAAAGAAGTTGTTCAAGATATAGTGAAGAGGTTGTTGAGACATCTTGTGTTGAATTTGTTTATGATCTTCATCTTGTATTGACATTGTTCATGATCTTCAAGAGGTATTTGAGACATCTTGTGTGGAGAATGTTGGTTCTACAATTGAACGCTTAGAAGTGGTTGATTCTCATCCAAAATTAGAGTTAGATTTACAATTGGAGCAAGGTAGGAAGCATTGGTTTATCAAGGTGAATTCTGCACTTGAAAAATCACCTTTAATGGATTTTTTTTTCATGTTAGTAAATTTGTTGAATATTACCCTAGGAAAATTCAAGGTTGAATATTTTCTAAGCTTGTTTAATATATGGATTTGGCTCATCATCCAAATACGGGCTGAAGCATTCATCTACACATTTTAGGTGAATATGGGTAATATTATTTTATGGTGATATTGATTTGTTGGTGCATAAACTAGTTATTTTTGCAGACTAGCTTACAATCAGAAGTGGTGCTTTTGTTGATGATCATTGTAGTGAGCGATTGTGTCGTAATGTTAGAGAAATTTGATCATATCTACTTCAACTTTCTGTAGTTTTAGGAGGGTCAAATTTAATTCCATAACTAGCCCAATTTGGCCACATCATCGGGTCCAAACTTGGTGCAACAATGTATAGGGTTATAACTACAATTTTCTCAAATTGTTACATTGTTTTGTTTAGGGTTGTGACTACAATGTTCTCACACAAGTTGTTAGTTTTGTTTAGTTGCTTAAAGTGGACGATAAGTCTTTGAAATATTGAAATGGACATTGTTTTTCTCAAATTACATGAAAAAAGTTGTAGTTTTATAATTGATACGTATTATTTGAATTGTTTCATATGTCGTTCTTTTTAAAATCCATTATAAATAAAATGTGGCTAAGAAATTACTATTCATGTTCATGGAAACAATGGCATTCAAGGCAAAGAGGCTGAAACCAGGAAGAAGAAGACCCTACTATTTAAGAAATAAAACAAGGGTAAATAAGTAATTTCATAACTTAACGGTACTTTAACGTTTTTGCCCTAATATAGCTACGGTAGATGTATTTGCAATAGTTGAGTGCTATTTGGTAGAATTGCAAACAAGAATAGCTAGTTTGTGGATTTCACTATACCTGGTGCTTACCAAGTAGAATATCCCTTATTTTTTTTGTTTTTTGCATGTAGGGTGGGTGTGTGTCATAATATTGTGCATTAGGGATTCCACTTGTCATTGGAATGTGTTGTTGCATGCATGTTAGTGCCCTTACATGAGTGTGAGTGCTTTGTTTGGACACATGTATGCTTGGATGTAAGTGTTTTCGCATGAAGTTTAGTTTTGCATGGACACATGCCTTGGTAGTGAACACATGTCATGGAGTTATATGTTGTGTGTTGTTAGCGTGTGCATGTAGGAGGTTTATATAGTGTTGATCATGGCCTTTTGTGAGTATCTGGATTTGATGCATAATTTTCTTCATGAGAACCAAAAATATAAGCTATCTGATTTTGGGTTGTGTAATTACATTATTCTTTATGCTCTTTAGAAATTAATTTAAATTTATTTATCATTCGAGAAGGAAATATGCATATGTTGTTTGTATATTGTCGTGGCAGGTTTGGGTGGACAAGAGATCAAGGTTGCTTTGAGGTGATTATGATTTTTTTTAGCATTGGTTTGAGTACAATGTATCATTGATTGTTGAAGTGTAATTTGGTTTGAGTACAATGTATATCATTGATTGTTAAAGTGTATTTTGATATGATCATTAGATTATATGAGGTAATTATATTGGATGGAATGTGTATGTGGTGAACATGTGTATGTAGTTTATATTTGTTTGCTAATTTAGAGTTTATTTTGAATTTTTGTTATGTTGAGGTGATTATGAGGCTTGTCTTATATGATTTTTAATTTGTTAGGGCTTTGTGTTTGGTTGTGAGTTATATGCTTTTGTTTTAGCACTGAAAGGTATTTGGGTTGATCTAGAATATAAACTAAAGAAGTACTTTTGTTTTTGAGTGACATGTCTTGATTGACAGTGAGACAAATTATTTCAAGGAAATACATATTAAAAAGTCGGTAGAGAGACTGTGAGACTAAATGCTTTGGAAGAATCGACCATGACGTATTGTTTACATACTATGGAACATATCAACAAGGGATGTTTGACTTTTATGGACCATGCTCAACAAACAATTATAGATTGCATTGGTTCCCTATGGTGTAATCATGTTATGTTAGACTTTGTAAACATCTTTGTGATGTTGTTAGTTTCTTTGAAGAGATGGAGGGAGATCAATGCTTTAGTCTATTTTTCTTTAGTTAGTATAGGTTGAATTGTAGGTAGTAGTTTCCTTGTATTAGGCTGTGTGGCTTTGAGTGTATAGGGATGACACTCATTTCTAATTTTTGAGGATATAGTATAGGTTGTATTGTTATGCTTATTTTTATCAACATAATAAAATTTAGTTGTTTTAGTATTACAGTCTACAGTCTACTTGTACCTTTACTTTAATGCATTATAGTTTAAATATTCTTTGTTTTGTAATTGTTGGCAGTACATGTACATATGCATTTTTTTTAATGATGTATATTTTAAGTATTCTATGCTTTGTAATTGTGGGTAGTATATCTACTTGTGCATTTACTTTAATGTTGTGTAGTTTAAGTATTATATGCTTTGTAGTTGCTGGGATTACATTGTAAAGCACTTGACGTTATGATGTATAGTGGTCACATCTGTTGGTTATTTAGTTTTGTTGTGCTTGTCAGGTGGTATCTTTACACTTTAAGTGAATATTTTATATGGGAATATAAAGTGTAATTGAGAGGAAAACGATAATCAGAAGTAAGGGTAAGCTTTTGCGTACTATGATTTTTGACTACTTGGTATATTGTTTTAGTTGTATGATTGTAGTTCTCCGCTGTCATGTATATCTACATTCCAATGGCTGATTATGGTAATTTATGATTGTCATTAAATTACAGGGATTGTGTTTGAGCAGCTTAAGTTTAAGTTTTTTTAAAAGCTGAAGATCGACTCAAAAGAGAGTATGTCATAGGGAGGTCTTATCTCAGTAGACGGATGTTGTTGTTAGATGAACATCAGGAAATTATACGTTCTGAATACAAGAGTGATTGCATAGTAGACAATTTTCCTATTCCATCTGAAGAACTGGTTGAATGTTGCACTTTTTCACTTATTCGGTCTATGGATGACACTGTCGAGGCTGATTGTACGTTTTCATTAGCTTCTACTTCTAAAACACCCTTAAAGAAATGTAAAGAAAAATGTGTTTAACTTAATTGGATTTAAATTATTTCTTAAACAGCGTTTGTAGGTATTTGGTTTTAGATTTATCACATTGATAAGAAGATTATGTTTTACAACTTATGTTTTTACCGTTGTCAGGAAAACAACAAACAACTATAAATTCTAATTCCGAGAATGATTGCATAGTACGCAATTGTTCTGTTCCATCCACACCCGTGGATGACATTATCAAGGCCAACTGCATCTCTTCACAGGCTTCTACTTCTAAAACACCCTTAAAGAGACGAAAATAAAAAGGTGTTTAACTTATTTGTTTTGAATGATTCTTAAATAGTGTCTGTAGGTATTTGGTTTAGAACTGACACATTGATAACTAATTATGTTTTACAAATTAGGTTTTTTAAAGTAGTAAATTTGAGAAATGTGTGTTAATATGTTGCAGCTTGTGATTGTACGCCTTCTGCTAATAAGCTTGTTGATGCTACATTATATATATTGCAATCCTAAGCACTTTGACTATGAAACTAAATCTATTTGTTGTGGTTAAGGCAAAATAAGAATTGCTATGAATGAGTATCCTCCGTTTTAATGCTCTCTTTACAGATGCGACTGAGATTGGAAAGCATTTTAAGAAGTATTGTCGTTTGTATAACAATATGTTTGCATTCAGTTCTTTAGGAGGTTCAATTGATGCCCGTACCCACAAAGGCATTTATGTCTTTAACTAAATGGCCAACTCTATCATTATGTTCCATGTTTATTGCCTGATTGTCCTCCTAAACCTAAATTTTTGCAACTTTAGTTTTTTGATGGTCAACATGAAAAAGAAAATCGATGTGGCATATTCCCTGAAATAAATCCAACTATTGTTAGCTTGCTCATGGAGATCATGCAAAACAACTCGTATGCACATTTCTTCCGATCATTACGCAGTTTAGATGTGAGAGCGGATACTAAGTTTTGCTTAGTACGAAACCAATGTTAGATCAACGTGTTTACAATTCGCCAATATCAGATGACATATCTACAATATGGATAGATGGCCTCCTATCAAATGTCCTATCAAATGAATATAGGAGTCTTTATATCATTGTGTGGGGTCAATCTTTTATATCACATTGTATATATCATTGCTATGGATGCTATCATCCATTGCGGTATACATTGTTGTTTCTGCTTGGGGATTGTGGATGACAACAGGGTTTAAGGAAAGTTCTTGATGGTCGTCGCAGCACCCGTGTAAATGATCGTAACCCTGTAACTCCATATATAGCTCAGAGTGTGGAGGAATATATTATTGTTAGATGAAGCCAGTGGTAAGTGTCTTTAGGTTCTTGTTTTAAAATAGATTTATACATATAAGTGTTGGTACTATATCATATTATTAAAATTTGTTTGTTTTTCCTACTGCTGTAGTTGCTGAGGATGGACTTAAGGATCGGAAGCACAAAGTCTCTTTTCGAGAATATTATGCGTACAAAATTCAGATACGCGCTACTAATTCCCTTTTAAGAGTTGGTTGTCTATTCCAATAATTTGTTGTGGATATGTATAAGAGGATTATGGATACGATGATTAGTAGGGAGTGTATTGCAGATAATGTAGGTCGTCGTATCATTTTACCACCTTTATTTATAGTTGATCCAAGAGATATGAAAAGACGATACTTGAATGCAATGGCACTTATTCAACGATATGGTAAGCACGATATCTTTCTAACTATAACGTGCAACACTCATTGGCTTGAGCACCAACAAGAACTGATAGATGGTGAACTTGCCCAAGATAAGCCAAATTCGGTGTGGAAAATATTTCGGGCTAAAGTGTGCTTTGAAAAAAATTATCCGAGAACAAAAGTGTTTTTGTGAGATTACAGCCAGAACAGTTTGATAAGTTTGTTTTTGCGGAAATTCCACCACTTTTTGAGTCGTATCTTCGTGGCCTTATTCTGCATCATATGATGCGTGGTCTGTCTGGTTCCTTAAACCTAGAAAATCCTTGTATGATGAAGTGCAATGGTAGGCACGTTTCTATCGGCCGTTTTCCCGTGGAATTCACTTCGATCACAAAATAATCCGAAGATGGTTATTTGTTGTACAGGAGGTGCAATACCGGTGAGCTGATTTACATTCGGAGCACTGACTTAGATAACCGGTGGGTTACTCCATATAATCTATATCTCCTTGCGTCTTTTGACTGCCATACGAATGTGGAGATATGCTTAACCATCAAGGCTCACTAGTAAAAAAATCCTTATTTGTATCTTTTTTTAAAGCTCATTTGTATCTTATATTGGGGGTTACTAACAAGTGGGTTACAAATAACATATTATTTGTATCGCTTGAAAACCCAAGATACAAATAAGGGTTATTTGTATCGCATGTTTGAAACACACGATACAAATAACAGCTTATTTGTATCTCATGTATGAAAAACGCGATATAAATAATGGGTTATTTGTTTCCCCTGTTTGAAATAAGCGATACAAATAACCCTTATTTGTATCTTGGGTTACAAACAGGCGATACAAATAACCCAATTATTTGTATCCCCCTATTTAAACCTTAGATACAAATGACTTTTTTTTAATTAAAAAACATATATAGCCTATATATCGATATTGACACGGGATTATTAATTAATATAATATATATCTATAAATGTGATTCGAGGCTATAATATATATAGTATACGATTAAATAATATGTACATTAATTAGAAAATATTGTATTACATAACATCCACAACTACACTTATATATGATCGAAAAGTATGTAGTACACTACTATATATTACATATACAAATTAAAATTACATTTACTTTAACAAAAATTTCAATCTAAAGTACTTTGCCCATTGCTCAAGGACTTCATCTATTTCATCTTGGCTATAAGTGATTGATCTTGCAATATATTCCTTCAAAACAAATAATAAACAAAACAAATTAAAATAAATACATTATTTATGAACGCGCGCAATCTATACAATAACGACCTATATCTATATTGTAACCGTAAAAGCAAATAACAAAACAAAAGACACATTAGAAAGTTCACCAAATACAAAAATTCTGCAGAAATTTCGGCATGAGTTCCGTTTGTAAAATGAATAATCCAAAAATTTTTAAACTCATGTACCTGCAAATAAATTCAATACAATAAAAGTGGTGTTTATAACCACCTTCATTCCTTTCCGTACCAACCAAATAATATCCCAAAGTACAATGAAAGTGATGTTCATAACCACTTTTTCTCCAATCTAAAATATTTAACTAAACAACCATCCCAAAACATCATCAAAAGATCAGAACAGCAATAGTAAGAGATGACATTCTTCAGTAATCACTACTTTAAAAACAACAAATACTTACAGAGAAAGATGAAGGATTCTTATAGCCAATCTTCAGTAATCAATACTTTAAAAACAATAAATAATTAAACAATTTTGACATTTCGTATTCTAGAAATTAAGCAAAACTTTGAAGTTTTTGATAGATAAAGCTTTTGATTTCAAATAGCCAATCTCAAAATGATCTATTAAAGAAGATAATGATTACCTGTTAAAGCTAAATTGGCACAGACGTTCACATCAAGTCTCTGTGGAGGTAAAATGCCAGGGGTATCCAACACATAAATATTTGGGTGGCTTGCTACCTGGAAACCCGATATAGCCACACAATGATTCAATGGAAAAAACAAAGGGAAAATAAACAAATGATTGAAACCATCCGAGTATAATTCCACCTTTAAGCCAGAGATTTCCTTTGTCTCACCAGGCAATGGACTCAATGCTGCATGCTTTAACCTTCCCTTTTCTGTTGCAAGGAAAATGTAAAAATCAGCTAAGTGATGATGAACAAACTGAAATGGAATCTATGGAAATCTAAATGATCTATTGCAACAAACGACTGATATGTTAATAACTTGCATTGATATATTAATAACTTGTGAACAGTATTAGTCATTTCACAAGTCTATAATCCAGAATAAGTATAGTTCAGCAAAAACAAGAGAACGTTAGAACAATCATAAATCACAAGTTTCATACAACAATTACACAACAACAATAACAATAATTCAGTACAATATTGAGATTCGTGAAGGAATAAAAGATTCAACTAAACTTGTTTTTACTGATGTTCATGAATGTCTGGAAGCAAGCTGTTTCCTCTGTATTCTTTCCCGAAATTATCAGAATAAGAACTACATATGGTAGTGCCTGATGGCAATAATAATCCACATTATATAGAGCAACATTTTCATCATATGAAAAATAACAAGTTTGACATGAAAGAACCTTCATTGTTCTCCACACTAGTATAATAATAGCACTGTAGTAGGCAATTTTGAAAACATAATAAAGAAAATTGTCCCCATACTGCATGAAGAAGCCATATTCACAAGTTCCACCAACAATCTTCAAACCGGTTTTACCCAAACTTCCAAATTCCAATAGTTTTCCGGCTCATAGCGATTCCCCCAAACATTCAATGAGGAGTCCATGATTACAAGTCCCTGTTTGATGTTGTTGCAATAGCACCTTTGTATGTCTCTACCATCTTCACAAGAACTTCCATGCTGCATCAATGCAAGTTATTAAATATATCAGTCGTTTGTTCATCATCACAAGTCATTTCACTAAAGCTGTTCACAAGTCCATTAAACAAGAGCAGTTCACAAGTCTATTATACCGTGACATTACTGACATGTTTGGGACTATCTTTTAAGAGTATTAGTCATTTCACTAAAGGAGTACCTCACAGTTGCAAAGATTTCTTATTAACAACGGATTCTATTCCCAGCGAAAGACAGAAAAGGAAGGATATATTACGAAAAGTAACTACTAGACTACTAGTCAAAGTCTGTAGATGGATCTTAGCTACATGACACATCTCTCAGGTAAACAGATGCTTACAAAAGGTGTTTTCAATAGAAGTATCCGATAAATCTAGGATTCTAGATGCAAATTTATATTGATAACCATCACGACAGCACGAGACACACCTTGAAATCATCTGCATAGGAAAAACTGATCTGGCTCCTTGTCCTCAAATATTTGCGCCTAAAGAAAAATTGTACAAGTCATGAATCAGAGACTTTGAATCCAGAAGTTCAAACGGAAAATATAACGGTGTAAAAAAGACTAAACTGCTGTTGTTTAACCTTTTATTTAAGTTATATAATCCAGAAGTGCATATGATTTGATACATCAATACAGCAGTATTAGGTTTATTCTAAAGGCAAACAATGTACTTCTACTATGTAAATTTACAAATATAACTTAAAGAGTTGAGCAAATAATTAACAAACTTACAATCAACATAAACAAAAATTAGAAAAATCAAATCCAAATGAACTCTGTAAAATATCAACAAAGCATTACATTAAAATAACCATCAAAACACAAATAAAAAAAGCTCAAATTTGACAAAAAATTGCACAGAAAAAAGAGAAATACTAGTAAAGACTAAAGAGTAAGATAAAAAACCTTGTGATCACAAGAAAGGCAAAGAGCAGCTTCCTCAGCAGGACAGAAGAAAACCGCAACAGCAGTCTCACAAACATCACAAACGGTCCGCATTTGTCGTATGAATCTAAATCTCTTGCCTCTTATCTGCAATTCCTCACTGTCATTCATTTAGTTTCTTCTCATTCACTAAACCCAAACCAGCTATTTATGAATGAAATTTCTAGCTATTAAGACTCCATTTTTATCAATTTCTTTACCTTCTAACTTCTAATTGTAAACGAAATCGAACAAATTAGGGTATCTTTGTTTGGAAGTTTGAATTGGGGCAAAGATTTTTCAATCAAATTCATAGTTACATCTACTTGTGTAGTATTTATAAGCATGGTATGTGTATGTTGACGGGGCATTACTTTTGTTGGACATTGAGAATCATAATTGATTTCATTTTTCTTCTTTTTCGTTTTCAATCGCTTTTAATTAAAGAAGCATTAGAGTTTGAAAATTTACCTGAACGAAGGAACTGAACGAGGAAGAAGATTGATGAAGCAACGAGAATTTGTGCAAATCGAACGAAGCAGCAAAATGAAGAATCAGACATTAAAGGACGAACGAAGCAGGAAATTGAAGAAGCAAATTGAAGCAAATTAGGTTTTTAGGAGGAACGACAACAAATTGAAGCAACAAATTGAAGTAGACGGAATTACCTAAACGAAGCAAATCGAAACAGCAGGGATTTAAAGAAATTTGGGCGGGTTTAGAAATTAGAATTAGAAAAAGGCAAAGAATTACCCAATGGTGCTTAACCTGATTTCAGTACCCAGCCATTATTTGTATCGGGTATTTATAAATGCGATACAAATAATCATTATTTGTATCCCTTGTTTATAAACGCGATACAAATAATCATAATTTGTATCCCATGTTTATACACGCGATACAAATAATCGTTATTTGTATCCCTTGTTTAACCACGCGATACAAATAATCATTATTTGTATCCCTTGTTTATACACACGATACAAATGAGGTTTATTTGTATCTTTTGTTAAAATATAAGATACAAAAAATATTATTTGTATCTTTTATTTCAACAAAAGATACAAATAGGGGGTAACAAATGAGATTTTTTTTTACTAGTGAGGGGAGTATGATTCAAGGCACTGTAAGCGATGAGATTGGTAACTTTATAGCCGAGTATATGGCTATGGCAAAGCCTATTGGACTACCCACCTCTCGACATGAAGAAAGACCTGAGGTAAAAGGAAAAATTGGCTCCAAAACAATCACACATTCTCGGGATAGTCTGTTACAAGCACACTTGTATGTGTTGCATCATATTTCAGAAGTTCTTCCTTTTTTAAATGAGCATTTTGATATATTGCGCGCAAAATATTCGTCTAAAGGTGATAGGGCATTGATGCAGTTGTATAACAAGACGTTTATTGATTGGTTTCATAATCGAGTAATATGTGAAGTACTAAAGGGTGAATCTGAAACTGTTAAGTGGTTAGCTTTTGGTCCTCGTGATGATGTCAACAAATATGAGGGTTACGATGTCAATGGGTTCACATTTTGGACTGAGGGTCAAGATAAGAAGTCATCGTATCTGCAGAATAGTGGGGTTTCTATTTTGTGTTCGCAAGATTTCCATATTGCACGCGTGGCACGAGGTTCCAGAGGGTTTGAATAACTCATTATGGGATAATACGATGGTAATAAGCAACTTTAGTCTTTTATTAATTTACTTTCATTTTAAAATTAATTGAATTGATATTAATTATTAATTATATTTTTCTTTTGTAGAATCTTTTTCACATCGAGCACGACGACGAAAAGAAGAGTATTTTTCATTCAGCTGTTGCTGAAAGATTAAGAGATTTCAAAGCAAAGCTCGTAGCTCGTTGGATCACAAAGAAGAGTCATCGTCAGACCAAGAAGGTCAAAACGGGGAACGAAGGTGGAGAAGAAGCGCCTTCAAAGATGTTGTATGAGATATGGCCTCACATATCGAAAAATGAATGGGAGGCATTTGTTGCCAAAAAAACAACTCTCAGTGAAGTTGTAAGTATTATAGCTTTTCATTTTAATTTACTTCTTTTGATTTAATTATTAAACTAATAATATATGACATTATTGATTAATTAGGAAAAACGTGGTAAAGCTTTCGAGTCAGCAAAGAAAAGGAAGTTTTACCATCACATGGGCTCAAGAACGTACGATGAGGCCCGAAAAGAGTGGGTGGATGCGGGATTATACCCCAATCAGAGTTCAGCCCCGAGCTCATCTACGACTATCTCCGCATCCGTGAATACTGCTGCTGGAGATCGGGTGCTGGATTGGTATTGCGGGCTTCATGCTCGAGATGAAAGTGGTAAATTTACCATTCTTGATCCGGGAACGAAGAAGATTGCGGATGCTGTGGTGAGTTTTCATATCATTTAAGTATATTCTTGATTTGTTATGTACTTAAACTAATTGATTGTTTTTATTGGAACAGATGGGCTGGAAGGAAAAAGAAGCTACCGGGGAGTTCACCCCAAGAGGCAATGTTGATGCATTGCATATGGTCGTAGGGAAAGACCATCAAGGGCGGGTAGTCGGCAAAGGAGGCGTCCGCGTGGGCGTAAGGAAGGCATTCGGCAAAGAGTGCGTTACTACTCAATCCAGAACGATGCCATCACTTGATGAAGTAGAGAAACGACTCAAGGAAAAAATCACAGCCGAAGTCACAACCGATGTCACAGCAACTGTCACAGCCGATGTCACAGCAAAAGTGACAAAGGACATTCTCGACAAGGTGGCATTGCTGTTGCAGAAGATAGGAGCACCCAATGTTGACTTGGCAAATATGATTGCCGAGGACCAGCAAAGTCAACATGGGGATCCTAAGGCTTTGGTGGAGCCATCGCCCGAGTCCGTTACCCCCGTAGCACACCAGCCCATTCATACCCGAAGCACACCCGAGCCACACAATCCCACACCAGAGACCATGAACTCCGTTACTCAGGTTCCGGAATCAACACCCGAGCCAGTGGTAAAGGTACATATAATTTTTAAATATATAAGCGCGTATTGATTTAAATTGCAACGTGTTTTAATAATTTATTATGATGTTAATTATACTAAACGACAAAATTTTTAGGAGGCGACTCCTTGCTCTCTTTTGTTGCCTCAGTTAGGTGTTGCTCGTGGTGGCGACTTAACTGAGGTTGCATACGGTGTGGCGCATGCAACCCAAGTGGGCTAAACAGTGCATTCAATGCCTGTTACAAGTGGCCACATTAGTGTGACGGTAGAAACTATCGTAAAGGGTTCGAAGATTTCTCACTTCTGGTTCCAATGTCAGAATGGACCCTTGAGAAACTATCGGACGCCCAAGGTAGTTTCGTCACATGGCCATATGCTTGGGTCCAACTCACAGTTCAAGGTAATAATCTTTTGTACTATCTTATTTGTTTTTATTATTTCAATTGCATGAGTAATTACACTAATTTAATTGTATAAAATGAAATAGGAAAAGAGTTCAAAGGGCTCTAAGAGAGAGATTGGTTCCTCATCGTCGGTGACAATCATTCCAATCTTGACTGATGAGGAGCTAAAAGATCTCTCTTCAGATTGTCTATGGCTGCACAAGGGTGCATCTCGCATGCGTGAGGAGGACCCACTTGTTCTACCCCTGAGTACGGAACAATTCTGCTTTGCCGAGGAGCCTAGCGTCGTTATTGGTCCTAGTGACATTGGGCAATTATTGGGAGGGGAGATGTTGAATATCGCCCTTATCCATGTCTACATGATGTATGTGATGTTCTTATCTTACAATTTAGGTTTTATTGTTTAATTGTTTTAATAATCGAATGACTGAAAAAATTTTCTTATTCGTGAGTTTAGTGGGACTTACGAGGAATTGAATTGCCTCGAACCTCCAATAAAATTTGGATGGCTTGATCTTGAGTCGATTTCGGGTGGTAAGAGTCAGACTGATCCAAATGACGTCAAAGCATACGTTGAACGTGCTCTGAAACATTCATTTGCATCTATACATACGTTCATTCTGGCCCCATACTATGAAAGGTGATTAGCTTTATTATTGAAATTGAACTTATATTTTGATTTTACTTATGTTCACCTATTCTCTATCTTATTGATTTAAAATCGTGGTTTTTGTAGTGTGCATTGGATGCTTTTGGTCATATGTCCTGTGACGAATACGGTGCACGGCTTCGACTCACTAAATCATGGACATGCATTGCTTCGCAACTAGGGATGGTCACGGGTCTAGGACCCTGTTGGACCCGCCCCTTTTTTAAGGGTATGGGTCTTATTTTTTGAGACCCATCGGATCCGGGTCGGATCTGGATCTAAAAATTATTTGGCGGGTCCGGGTCCGGGTCCAATATCCGGACCCTGGACCCGCCCGTTGGACCCTTATAAATATTAAATTATCCATTTTTATTTGTCTTCTACGCATGAATTATGCCATCAACACTTATTTTCTTTTCATATAATCATAATATCATAATATATATAAACAATATATATGCTACTTGCTAAGTGTTAACCCAATTACTCTTATTATATGGACTCGAACTAGTGTTTACAATAAAATTTAAGCATATATTGGTGATGTTATGCGAATTTAGAAGTTAAATTAGTATTAAATATTTGTAAAATACAATAATAACTCTCTTACAAATATACGAAAAATACAATGACTTACAAATGTTTCAAATTTGACAAATCAAAGAGACTTATTTTAGACCCACTAAGGACCCATTAAGGACCCTAGACCCATCAGATTCGGAGGGTCCGAGTCTGAAAATTTTGGACCCTTAGGGTCTGGATCAGGTCAGGATTTCAAAAAATTAAAAGATTCCGGGTCCGAGTCTGGTTGGACCCGCTCCAGACCCGCCCCATGACCATCCCTAATCGCAACATAAAATTCAAAGCTTTGTTGAATGCGTAAGTTTATATATATATATATATATATATATATATATATATATATATATATATATATATATATATATATATATATATATATATATATATATATATATATATATATATATATATATATATATATATATATATATATATATATATATATATATATATATATATATATATATATATATATATATATATATATATATATATATATATATATATATATATATATATATATATATATATATATATATATATATATATATATATATATGATAAATAGTATTAAATAAATATATATTCTTTACCCATGTGTCTCAGTGTTATGAAGAAAATGCGTGGGGAAATGGGATCTGCTACGAGAGCCACTCACCCAAAATGGAGAGCAGTAAAGGTACATAAAACACTATTTGGTATATATTATTGTGTTGAATTTGTTAGAAATGAAAACAATTGTCAAATGCTTGAAATTAGTTAGAATTGAATGATTTTTGGCAATTTTAAGCGTAAAACAACTTAAACTTGGTTTGTTATGCGTGAAACTTGGTACACAACACTATTTGGTAAATATTATTGTGTTGAAGTTGTTAGAATCGAAAATAATTGTCATATGCTTGAAATTAAGGGTTAAGTTGCGTTTTTAACGGTTTTGAATGATTTTTGGCATTTTCAAGCGTAAAATAGCTTAAACTTGGTTTCTTATGCATGAAACTTGGCATACAACACTATTTGGTATATATTATTATGTTGAAGTTAGAATCAAAAATAATTGTCATATGCTTGATATTAAGGGTTAAGTTGCGTTTTTAACGGTTTTGAATTATTTTTGGCATTTTCGAGCGTAAAATAGCTTAAACTTGGTTTGTTATGCACGAAACTTGGCACACAACACTATTTGGTATATATTATTGTGTTGAAGTTGTTAGAATCGAAAATAATTGTCATATGCTTGAAATTAAGGGTTAAGTTGCGTTTTTAACGGTTTTGAATGATTTTTGGCATTTTCGAGCGTAAAATAGCTTAAACTTGGTTTGCTATGCATGAAACTTGGCACACAACACTATTTGGTATACATGATTGTGTTGAAGTTGTTAGAATCGAAAATAATTGTCATATGCTTGAAATTAAGTGTTAAGTTTTGTTTTTAACGGTTTTGAACGATTTTACAAGGCTTGGGATCTTATTTATGAAATGAAGAAAAAAACACACTAAGACTATTAGGAATTAAAATAACTAATGCACAATAGCTAAAACATCACGTGCCTATCATAAATGAATTAAAAACGCTCAATTTCAATAATGAGTAAAACGTGCGACTGGGGGACCTTTAACTCTCTTTTTGGATATCTTCCCGTGGTTGTTAAAGTGTGTTTAGTTGTCGTTGCGAAGATCCTGGTATGGAGATTCCATAACTGCCCGTCACTTGGCTGGAGTTTTGTGAGCAACACTGTACAAACCACGAAAGGTAGGCTGCTCGACATTTCTTTGGTCAGAATTTGTACAGTATTTGGCAACCTTTTTTGTTGAGCATACGACTTTGGCTTAGTTTCTTGGGGTCCTTCTTCAATTGAGAAGAGACACTTGGGGGCTTTCATGAAAGACCCATGTATAGAGATGTCAAATCTCTATTGTTTGCCTTCCCAATTACCCGTATCTACCTTGTAAAGACCATGCAAGGTGGGTTGCTCATCTGATTTTTGCGAGTGGTCTTTTGGGCACTTTCGTACTTAAAATAGCTTAAACTTGATTTGTTATGCACGAAACTTGGCACACAACACTATTTGGTTTATATTATTGTGTTGAAGTTGTTAGAATCGAAAATAATTGTCATATGCTTGAAATTAAGGGTTAAGTTGCGTTTTTAACGGTTATGAATGATTTTTGGCATTTTCGAACGTAAAATAGCTTAAACTTGGTTTGTTATGTATGAAATTTGGCACACAACACTATTTGGTATATATTATTGTTTTGAAGTTGTTAGAATCGAAAATAATTGTCATATGCTTGAAATTAAGGGTTAAGTTGCGTTTTTAACAGTTTTGAACGATTTTTGGCACTTTCGCACTTAAAATAGCTTAAACTTGGTTTGTTATGCACGAAACTTGGCATACAACACTATTTGGTATATATTATTGTGTTGAAGTTGTTAAAATCGAAAATAATTGTCATATGCTTGAAATTAAGTGTTAAGTTGCGTTTTTAACGGTTTTGAAACGTTTTTAATTTGGCACTAACATATATATTATTTTTTTTCTTAATGTTTTAAATAAAAAAATAATATTCATTGCGGCTACTACGTTATTAAATTTATGGATGATATCATAGAAGCTGTGAAGAAATTCGGGGTACAAAGTATTGATTCCATAAATATTTAATTAGTTATTATATATGGTTTTTAAATTATTTATTTTAATATATTTATATGTACTAATTAACTTTTTAATAGTTATTTATTTTAATACGTAGATTTTATAACACTCCAAGGGAAACACGCGAATTGATAGATATGGAGTTACGCAAAGTCAAAGACAAAGTGGCCGTGTTTATTTCTAATTTATTATGTTGGTAGATTATGTACATAATTCGTAGTATTTAGGTGTATGTGTACAAATATATTTATGTCTATTATATATATATATATATATATATATATATATATATATATATATATATATATATATATATATATATATATATATATATATATATATATATATATATATATATATATATATATATATATATATATATATATATATATATATATATATATATATATATATATATATATATATATATATATATATATATATATATATATATATATATTTTTTTTTGAAAATTTGGAAATATATATAATAGAAAGAAAACACCAACACTGAGACTTGGCACCCCAATCCTCCGGCATAAAAAAACCCCGCTAGGGAAAAAAGCCATTGGAAAAAAGGGAGCAAGAAACAGGCCACCCAAGACAGCATAGGGGTGGACTATGCAAAAGTTTTTCCAAAACACCTAAGAAAACTAGGAACAACCACATTACACACCAACTAAAACAAGTCTAACACTAAAAAAACACCAAAGAGCAATAAGCTTGTAAACACCAATCAATGTAATTGTCATCGTCAGCCTAAACACCATCACGTCAAGTTGCTCTGAGACTGCAAACTTTTCGTCACCAAAAGTAGCACTACCCCAGCTTCTGCCATCCCGCTGCTCACCAATAGCACCATAAAGAAAAGCCATAAGAGTCACTCCCCAAAATATCATCTAGAATCTCCAAACAAGAAAACCCCAGGCAAGCTAGGCCAGAGAAAGACCATTACGCAAACCCATAATAACACGTCCCAAAAACCAGGAAAAGATAACAAGTGAACACCAAAAAATTAAAAAGCCCATCTTTGAACCAACTCCAGCCGGCCCACTCTTATCACCTCCAAAAAATTTAAATATTGCAAAAACAAACAGTGGCCCGGTTGGAGTAGCCTTCACCAACACCAAGAAATACACCCCAACCCAAAAGCACAAGGCCCGAGAAAGAAAACTGAAACTCCAGAAAGCGACAGATCGAGACAAGAATATTAAACGCCAAAAGAGGACACGCGCCATCATCTCCCAATGCTCCATGAAACAAAGCAAAAACTCCATTGACACAATCACCAACGGACCAGCAGACCTCACGACCCGTCAAAATTCAGAACAACTGCCGTCGACGTCATACTTCACCCGTTCATCAGAAGCTCCCGCTAATAAAAAAAAAACGCAGTCGAAATAGAACAACGAAAGGCCCAGACACCAACAACACCAGGGAATCCCGTAATACCAACAGAGGAACAGCTCCAGTTAAAAGAAACCTCCATGAAACTCCCAAAAATAACACCATCAGAAGGTAGAGCAAAACGACAACCAGATACAGAACACACCAAAATGAGACCGGAAAAAAAACGGCCGGCAAAGGACTCGATCCCAGGTCCCCAAAAGGTTCATAACCCAAAGCAAAGAGAACAGAAAACACCAAGAAAGGGCGAATCTTATCAGAAAAAAACGCCAGTGAACCGCCGTCAACATCGATATCTTTTACCCTTTAACACCATCGTCCCCGAAATGGACAAACGCCATTGATCAAGAACCCAGATTTGAAGATAAAATCGCCCAGATCTGAAAAGGCCAGATCTTAAAAGACGCCATGTAAAACCTGAAACACCATACCCCAAGATGCACTGTCGCCCCCAACACATCCACCATCACGGAAGCCATCGTCAAACATCAAAACCCGGCCACCGCAGAAGACCAGAAAAGAAAAAAAACCCAAGTAAAAGTTCTCGAAAAAGGATCTGAAAACCATCGTCACGAACCCCTTAAAGATCTCTAGAGGATCAATGAATCCTGAGCAAAAAACCCCAAAAATCTCTGAAAAGAACACTCCCGTTACGCTCAAATAGAGAGGGCCATGAACCTCCATTCAAGAGAAAAGCGCCAAGACCACGCAAAATAGAACGGCAAAAGAAAAAGAAAACTGAAGAGACGCTATAAAACAATTTAAAAAACCTAGATCTGGAAAGAAACTAAACGCCCATATCATCGAATCATGGAAACAAAACAGCTAAAGTACCTAACATCCCAAAAATCAGCCATTGAACCCCAAAGAAGCTCTCAAAGGGTAGGAAAACCAAAACCCTAAGAGAGCTTCTCTCACTAGAATTCTCTCACTACATTATATATATATATATATATATATATATATATATATATATATATATATATATATATATATATATATATATATATATATATATATATATATATATATATATATATATATATATATATATATATATATATATATATATATATATATATATATATATATACATATATATACATATATATATATATATATATATATATATATATATATATATATATATATATATATATATATATATATATATATATATATATATATATATATATATATATATATATATATATATATATATATATATACTATAATTTGGTGGTAATTAATGCTGATTACTATGGTTGATTATTGTTAAATATTTACTATTTTATAATCAATGGTGATATTTATTATTTATTATACAAATATCATTAAAACAAAAAAATAAAAAAAAAAAACCAAACAAAGGCTGCGGACAGGCAAGAACCGCAGACAATAAGTGGCCACAAATCAGCATCCTCAAATTACCTTATTAGCTGCGGACAAGCCAAAAAACCGCAGCCAATGATTAAGTTTTTTGCTACGTTCTTTAATCGCAGTCATTGTGTTTTATTACTTGCTGCTACCACAAGGGCTTGGGTCCAAAACCGCAGCCTATAGTGGAATAAAACCGCAGCCAATAGGGTTTTTTCCACTAGTGACCTCATGTTTAAATTAATGTAATATTTTTATAGAGTTATGATTTTTTTGATTTTTTTTTGGCAAAGTAAAGTGCCTGAAAAATAGCCGAAGCTTACAAAGGATCCACAGACTGAGCAGTCAAACCAAACGAAGCTCAAGGGACAGGCCCCTTGTCATCTGCAAGTTCGAGAGTGACGCCTCCAAAACGAGAGAGTATCTCCTAGACTAAACAATGAAGCTAGTTCACTTAAAGCATTTACAAGTGACACTCTTTACAAAATAATGCTATCCATACGCAGAACAAGACTAGACTTCCAATCAGGCAGCTGTCAATACAAGAACAAGGCTTTAACAAATGTAATATGGCAGACCAGCAGCAGGCCACCAACTAGTACCCAACAGCAGCATCTTCGTACCAAGACAGTGCTCAGTAGTTGATCAGAGTACTAAGAAGTCTCAAACAGATTTCCATATCAACAATGTGACACCTCTAAGTTGTCGGCCCAACCTCGAAGCCTTACCAAATCAATTGTGGACTATCCAAAAATTAAGAAATACTTCAGGCGTGCTTCAGCCCAACATGTTGTTAGTGGTTCCAATTCAGCCCAAAGCAACCAGTAGCAATCAGTGGTGCATACGGGTGTTTGCAACCCTTCACTTGGAGGCCATAAGGGAGTGGGAGACCTAAGCAGCCTTTCTAGGCTATCTTCTACCTTTGGGATGTGAAGTAGGTGCCTTTTGAGGGTTCCTAGTGATCCCAAGCCAAAAAACCAAAACAACAATATGTGCTAAAGCAAATAGCTAACCCACCATTCAGTATAACTTACACTTTACCTTCACAACTATAAGCAGTGACCAACTATACCTATATACTGACTTAATAACTATTTAACAGATTACAAGCACCAGCTAACAATTCCTCAATTCCCAACAAAGTCCAAAACTAAACATTTTCCAAAAAAAGCCTTCAGTATGTGAAAGCAGCATAAAGACAAGCATAGATCAGCTACCCTTACAATCTACACTCAAGCAAACCAGCAGCAGGCTCAATCCATTCAACATAGTTAATACCATACATAGCCTCAACAATCCAGTCAGGATAACTCCATCCAAGTGTTGCTTGTGTGTGTTGTCACCATATCTGCAGGTAAACACAATTACCTGTTTCATACAACACCACAAGGACGAAGGAAAAGACAGCCTCAACAACACAATCATCAGCAGGGCACAGGGCACAAGGCACAGTAGGTACCAACAACCCACCCTCACACACAATGAGTCTCAACAATCAGATAGATCCATTGCAAACATACACTAATGGAAAAAAAGCTATTGGCTGCTGCTAATTGGCTGCGGTTTTAGTGTATACGCAGCCAATGTATAAAATTTAAAAAAAAAAGGATTTGGCTACGTTTGCTTATATGTCCGCAGCCAATAAGTGCAATAAAGTAATGGGCTGCGGTTTTTCTTTTGGTCCGCAACAAATAAGTGTAATGAAGCCCAGCCCAAAACTCATTAGATGAGTAATATATAAGGCGCCGTTTTTGCTGTTCAAAAACCCTTATCCCTTATCTCCCTAACCCTTATCCATTCATCTCCCATCTCCCTAACCCTAACCCTTATCAGAAACCCTTCGTTTGTTGTTCGAAATTAAAAACATTTATCAAAAATTTCTAGAACAATCACCTGTAAAAACTTTCGTCTAGTAAACTACACCAAAAATACATAGTACATGAGGCAGATCTTGCTGTTCGAAATTTCACTTAATGATACGAAGGGTTAGGGTTAGGGTGGGTATTCCGTTTTTGCTGTTCGAAATTTCACTTAAATGATACGAAATTTCTTTCTCTCTCATCAATGGCGTTTCTAATCATCAATGATCTTCGTCTTTTTCTCTGATTCTCTCATCTGGGTAAGTTTTTGTGATTTCGGTCTTCGATTTCGGTGGAAAAACGTTCATCTAGAACATGAGGCAGATCAGCTTGGTTAGTACATGAGGCAGATCTTGAAGATCCAGACGATGTTCACCCAGAAATGTACTCGTTTTTGATGTTCTTCGTTTTTGATGTTTTTCGATTTTTTTATTCAGTTTTTTGTTTATAAATGTTCTTCGTTGTAATTGTTCTTCGTTTATAATTGTTCTTACTGTAATTGTTCTTCATTTTTTTGTAATTGTTGCTGTAATTGTTCTTCGTTTGTCAATTTTTTTTCAGTTTTTTGTTGATAAATGTTCTTCGATTCTTACTGTAATTGTTCTTCGTTGATAAATGTTCTTCGTTTGTAATGTTCACCCAAAAATGTACTCATTTTTTTGTAATAAATGGTCTTCGTTTAATGTTCATTTTTTTAATAAATGTTCTTCGATTCTTACTGTAATTGTTCTTCTATTTTTTTTTTTATTTCCTTTGTCTCTAGTTTAATGTTGCTCTAGATGTTTAATGTTCATGTTTAATGTTCATTTCAACTCTTGTTGATGTTCATTTGAAGAAGACGAAAAGAAAAAAAAATAAAAAAAATTAGAAGTAAAGGCTGTGGTTCTTTATGACCACAGCAGATAACTAAATTTTGGTTTTTAAAATCTGACTATAGGCTGCGGTTGTAATGTCCACAGCCAATAACAAAACCTCATTTGCTGCTATTCCAAGGGCTGCGAGGTAAAACCGCAGCTATTGACGTTTTTTCCACTAGTGATACCCTCACTGACTCTAGTGTTATCAACGATGCTTAGGAGAAGAAACAGGAGTAGTAAGTTAATTCACTGCCCTCTAGAAACTTAACTGCATCTGCAGTTCATGGGAACGACTAAATCTAGTCCAAAAATTTGGGCTAGCATCGACCAAGTACATAAACGCCTACGAAAATCGAGATTGTAGGACAACTCAAAGCAAGCAAGAAACAGAGGAGGAGTACCTCGATTTTGCTCCAAACATCTTAAATAGAAGCGTTTTAGGGTTAGGGTTTGAGAAACAGGACAAACCAGAAACTCGCTAATTTAGGTACCAATCGAAAATCGATTTTAGGGTTTCTTCAACCCGTAGAAGATGACATTCAATAGCACCTCAGACGCGCCTGGGATGGAATTTCCGCCATTAAAGTGGCATCAGGTCCTTCGAAACAGGCCAAAGACTTTGGATTTTAGGAATTATAGAGTTAAGTTTAAGGAAACTTAACAATCAATGGAGCAGTTGATGTAATCAACAGAGGGGGGTTGAAAGGGGTCCTAGCACGCCGGAGATCTCCTCCTCCTCGGTGGTTGGCCTCGCCGCCTGTATGCCATGCCGGGGCGGATGAATTGCCCTACAGAGGGAGGTTTTTAGAGAAAGGGTAGAAAGAAGGCGGCTATTTTTTTGATTTTATTAAAGATAAACTACTAATCTATAACTATTACTAAAACAAAACACGCTGACATCATCACTAATTAATATTGCTTACGTGTCAAAACCTCAATAAAAAATTTCCCTCCAAAACTCAATGATGACATCATCACTAATTAATATTTTTGACTTAATTACTTTCTAAGTATGACTATAATGTTATCCATGTTAATGTTATACTTTTTAAGTCACATCATTTAATATATTAGAAATCTATATATTTTGTTTCATTTTTTAAATTATTTATAAAATCTTATCAATTTTATTTCTTAAATGAGTATTATTTAAGTGTATTGGATATTTTAAGTTGGTTAAAAGATAATATACTTTTATGAGGATTTTTTTATTTATACTAAAGAAATTGGTTACTTAAATGTAATGCATAAGTCTAATATGATTTAGGTTGTGACTACCCTAATGCAAGTCACTTATATTTTTTATGACAAACAAATTTTTTTAAAAAAATTTTACATAAATATTTATGTTAAATCTATAACTGATTTTCACAATCATCTACGCACAATGCAAGGTATGGTACAAATCAAACAATTTATGTAATATATACAACTATTCAGAGATACAACTATATATATAACTATTTAGAGCGAAATGAGATACAACTATAATGTAAAATTTATCTTAAAATTTTAATTTCTTAAATGACATGTCAGTAAATTTAATAAAGCCGTGCATTTACGGGGATTATCTAGTAATTATTAATAAAGTATATAAAAAGTGTATTACTATGTGACTGTGAAAAAAATATCCAATATAGTATATTTGGTATATCTGGTATTTAAATCGATTTGATATTCATTTTGAACACCCCTACTTATATATCAATATTATAATTGATGTGCTCGATTTAGAGCACATTTATAGCCCTACTTTGGTGTCATATCTCGGCGTTTTACATTGGTTTTATGCTCTATACACTCGATTTTACCTTGTTCTTGTCTCCATGGTGTTTATAGATCATTTTAGGTGTTTTCGGGAGATTTTGAGGTGATTCGGGTTGAGTTCGAGGCTTAGACATCAAAGTCGGAGAAAACGCACGTGTTTCGAGGCGCTCACAAGTGCTTTGGGTCATCCCCGAAAATATCACGATGATCGGAGCTCGTTTCGAGGTGATTCGGGTTGAGTTTGAGGCTTAGACGTCAAGGTCGAAGAAGTGGCACGCGTTTCGAGGCTCCCACAAATGTTTCGGGTCATCCCCGAAAGTATCGCAAAGTTTGGAGTTCGTTTGATAATAGTTTGAAGCTCCAAAGTGGCAAATCAAGCCACATTCGGTCGAATTGGTGGGACCTTCGGTCGAAGCTAAGGCCAAGAGCCCAAGAACAAAGCCTTCAGCCACTGTTTTGGCCGAATTTAACTAGCTTCGGGCGAAGGGAGTAGCTTCGGGCGAATGACCTCCAGCTTCGGTCGAATCTCCAAAATGGCCAGCCCAAGTCATTTTTCAAAGCCCTCTGGAACACCCGAATTCGACCCAGCTTCGGGCGCATGGGCCAGTTTCGGGCGAATGGTCCCTGGCTTCGGGCGAATCTGCTGCTGCTCTGCGATATACGATTTTCTTTTTAAGCTTTCCACGTAGGATCTTTTTAGGGCTTTTAACCCCAACTCTTGTAGCCTATATAAGGGCACTCTTAGGGTCATAAACCCTATGCTTTGATAGAGAGAAACTCTCCCTTCTATTAAACATCATTTTATTGCTTTAATTTCAATTGCAAACCCTAGATTTAGATTTTTATGCTTTCTTCTACATTTCAAGTATTGTAATTTCATTTCCTTTCATTGAAGCACCTTTATTTATGTAAGTTTATCTTTCTATCTTTCTTTATTGCTTTCATTTGCTTTGTTTACCTTTCATTAAAGTTATTTAATGCTTTCTTCTTTCATGCTTCATTTATTACCTTGAATCTTGTTTCTTTGCTTTCATTTATTGTTCTTGCCTTGGTTATTGCTTTCTAGAATAGTTGGTAGTTAGTTTTCTTGTTTTGACTTTCATTATTGCTAGTTTATTTCTTGCCCTAATGTTTACATACATGCTTTCTCTCTTTTTCTTTGTTGTTTTCATTTCAAACATGCTAGAGTAGATTTCTTAGGGGTTTTGGTTTGGTGAAACCCTAGGTTTGGTGAATGTTGTTCATATGCTAGATTAGGGTTGAGGTTGTTGTGGTTTGATTGATTGATATTCGATACATATCTTGTCCTGCCACTCCCTTGTGAGACATAGGGCGATTATGGGTCGTTCGCATTGACTATAGGTCATCAACTTCCCCATGTCATCTAGAGTGTCTCGATTGAGCCACGCTTGATCTCCTTTGACCTATCCTTGTATGAGAACATAGCATCGACCTAGGGTGAATCCTCACCAACCCCGTTTGTCTCTTATTGCTATCTTAATCTTGTTTATTGCTTTCCTTAGTTTAGTACACAAAACACCCACCTACATACACACACCCTTTCCCTCTACACCTAGCACTTAATCTTTCTTACCCTTGTTCCTTGTGGTTCGATCCCCAAACTTACCTCTATACTCGTTATAGTTGTAACTAGGGTGTTTATAAATGTGTTTGATTAGCTTAGGTTCTTAGCGTTAAACGACGCGTTAAAAACCGGTTATCAGTAATCTATCGCATCTTAAAGAACGTAAAAAAAATAATTAACGCATTAGGATTCAATGATTTACATGTTAGTAATTGATCCCTCCATTTAAGTAAGCATTGAAATCATTCCCCATCTATCACCTCTTAAAAAAGTGTTCGAGACTATTGAAAACATTTTATGGTTTCTTAATTTAATTTGTCAGTTAGAGGTGCTCAACGGAGCGATTTTGGCTGGTTAAGGCAATTTCGAACCGAGTCACATTATTTTATAACGGTTCAGGCCGGGTCGACGATCCATTTAGCCCGCCCTTGGCCCATTTATGTAATAATTTTCATTATATTAAGTAATTATGAAATTATTTTATAAATTTAATTGTCATTTTACCTAATATAGTTTATTAATTATGAAATCAATTCTCATTAAATTCTTTTAAAATTGTTTTGTAAAACTGCTTCATGTTTAACTATATTTAGCAATCTACTTTTTGGACTCTTTGCTCATTCCCTGCTAAGACATCTATTTCTTTACAAGAATTTTTGGCTTCAAAAAAGTGCTTAAAATGTCTGTTAATGCAAATACAAATTACAATATAAATTTACAAAAATATTTTTGGACTCTTTGCTCATTCCCTTTGTTGAAGACAAAAATATAAATTTACAAATAACAATACTAGAACTTGAAGATTGATTTGTAACGACAACCATTACCCGGAAGCTTGATACTTATTGTAGCCGATCATTGTAAACTATAGTTAATAAATGAGACTCTTTGCTCTTAATAATTAGCTTATATAGTCAGCAAGAAAAGACAGCAGCAAAATGTCTTCTACAAGCTACTTGAGAGCAACAAGACTCAGAGCATGAAAAATCTCTTAAAACAGCTTTGAAAGATCAATCTTAATAGCTTCTGTAAAGGGTCTTTTTCAGAGCTCATTTAAGCTTTCTCCAGTTCTTCAAAAAACCATTAAGACGACTCAAGAGTGGAAGGAGATGGTGGTTTTAAAAGGGCACATGTAAGGGCGTGCAGGTCAATGGTTAAGGTTAACTAGGGGTGAAAGTTCGGACTACGGTTTGGACTTTCATCGAAACCAAATCGAACCATATTTAATTCGGTCTGCATATTTTCAGACCAACACCAAACCAAACTAGTTACTAGACCGAACCAAATCGAACCGCAATTTTTTTTTGCAAACCGCACGAAACCGCCAGACCGAAATATTTAGGCCGAATTTTTCTTTAATTTTCCTTTAACTGAACATAAGATTAATACTAAACCGAAACACATATATTCTAATAAATGTTTTCTGTTAATAAACGAAAGATCTAAAATAAGATTAAACTCTAAACACAATCAATATAAACGAAAATAAGATTAAACTAAATTAAGATATAAACACATAAACCTAAATAAACAAAAATAAGATCTAAACACATACATCTAAATCGAAAGATTAAATCAAAAATAAGATAAACAAAAATAAGATCTAAATTCTAAACACAATCAAAGATTAAATCAAAAAAAGAAAAATATAAAAGGAGAAGACTTACTTGAACGCCGGCTGGGTAGTCGACGGCAGGAGCACGGTGGATTGGGTAGTCGACAGCGCTGGACGGTTAGAGTGGAGAATGGAAGTGGAAGGACGAACGGCGCTGCCTGACTTGGGAGGGGAAGACTTACTTAGGGTTTTGAAGATAAACTTCTAGAGAGAGGTAGAGAGTATTAAATGAAAACGAGAGGGAAAGTGGGAAATGAGAGGAAGGAGTATGACAGCTGCTTGACTTGGGAGTGGAAGAAGTGGAGCCTTAGGGTTTTGAGTAGAACGTATTGATTTGGGCCTGGGCTAATAATACATTAATGTTACTATGTTAGTGGGCTATAGCATAATCCAAACCTTAATATTTCGGTTTTGGAATTTTCAAATCTAATCCAAACCAAACTTAAAAATCACCAAATGATATTTGTTATTCGGTTTGGTCTGGTTCGATTTGCGGTTTTAATCCGAATAAGTTTCACCCCTAAGTTTAACAGTCAACTGACGAAATTGCTTGTCTTTTGAAAAGTTTTGGGAGTATTATATAAGATAATTTTTTGCAAAATTTTTTATATAAGGTAGTTTTTTAAAAATTGGGGTATGGATTAGGTAATTTTATATTATTATTATTATTATTATTATTATTATTATTATTATTATTATTATTATTATTATTATTATTATTATTATTATTATTATTATTATTATTATTATTCATCAACCTATGTAAAGGTCCACTATAGTTTATTTAAATTTTTTTTTATTATTATTATTAAATTATTATTATGTGTCATTATCAAATTTATTTAAATTATTTTATTTATTTTAAAAAAACTCGAATGTTACACAATAGTTTATAGTGGCATTTGTGAGAAATGTCACTAGATCCTATGTTGCTTAAAGCTTTAGTGTGACTTTTATATGCTGCTAAAGGGTCTAATAAATGTCACTAAATCATCTATAGACACTATAAGAAATTTGAAGTATACCGACAAATGCATTGGACTGCATGAAAAGGCGTTTTGGTGCAAGTAAAACAAAACGGAGGAAATACTATTATTAACCTTTTACCTACTAAATATTATTGAAGATATTATAGACATTTTGCAGTTGACAATGACATTTCCAAATACTTGTGTATTATATGGGCAATATTGTTAGTAAATAAGAAGAAAGAAGGTATAAAATAAAAGAATGATGCCTTAAGACAACCTAGTTGTGTTAAGTAAGACAACCTACTACTACTAATTATTTGTTTCATGCATCGTTAAGTGCTACGGATAAAATAAACCAGTCTGGCAACACCTCCATTATAATTATATTACCAGTTGACCATTATAATTAAACATGTATATAGTGGCTTTAAGTAACAGATCACACTAAACTCTAATTGAGAGAAGGAAGATGCAAATAATTCATTATGTTCCATGTAGTTGTCAGCTGCTTGACTCCTGTGAATGTGGACTCACTAGGCCTACATCTACATCTACATGTATAACTGGATCCGGTAACTCGGCTACTCCGGGACCGGGTCCGTGTCCGCGACCGGATCCGTGTCTTAGACTGGGTCCCTGTCCGGGACCCATATCCTTTGGATCCTCATCCCCATCAAATAATGAAAATGGTAAACCTGTTTCACCTGTAGAGATTATTCGACCTCCACCACCTCCACCACCTCCTCCACCTCCTCCACCCAGTTCATCAACTTCATCGCTTTCATCTGTACCGGAGGAGTTGACCACAGTTGACCGAATATATTGTGAGGCTCGAAGGGCAGGTCAGTTTTTACTCCCTTTCTCGGTTTTTTATTACTCTTTTTAAGTCTTATTTTGAAGTGCCCTTATGTTATCCATATATAAATTGTCCTACATCGGAGAAAGAGAATAGTGTGCATCACTCTATATACTCAAAGAGTAATTCCTACTATCACCAATTATTTTTAGTACTCCCTCCGTTCCTTTTTGTTTTTCCACCTTACTAAAACGGGCAGTTCCATAAGTTTTTCCACTTTAGAATAGTTTCCATTTTTGGAAAGTTTTCATCCCACTTTTACCCCTTATAACCACACTTTCCTTACTTTACACTACTATTTAATTATTTTCTCTCTCATACTTCCAATACAATCATAACATTACACTATTATTTAATTATTTTTTCTCTCACACTTCCAATAAAATCACTACTTCCCACTACTATATAATTAAAATAATACCCACTACCACCAAAGATACCACTTTTCTTAATTTTGGTGAAAAACCCAAATAGGAACATCAAAAAGGAACGGAGGGAGTAGTTTTTTTTATTTATTAGTGGACTACTTCTTCTCATTCGTGTTTGGGTTGCTCAGGTCCATTTTCTAAATTGTATATCATTTTATGCTCAAATTTAACAATCTAAGACCTTCAACTTGTGAAGGTAAAGTTAAGTCAATAAGATTTTTATTACAAATGCACAAAGTTAAGTCAATAAGATTTTTATTACAAAGAGTAAATCCTACTATCACCAATTATTTTTGGTAGTTAATACTCCCTCCGGTCTAGTTTACTAGTCTCATTTGACTTTTCACACATGTCGAGGCAACATTTTAACCCTTAGTATCTCTAATTATTCTTAATCAAAAATTATAAAAATTTGATATTAATAATCCTTGTAATGAAACGAATCAAACAAGATCCCACATGACTATGTTTTAACTTATAAATTAAAAGTAAAATACAAATTAAGAGTGATGAGTGAATAGTGCCAAAAGTCAAATAGGACTAGTAAAATAGACCGGAGGGAGTATAAAAGTATAATTTTATACAAATAAATGGGTAGTTGAATTGAAGTAGCTAGCTAGCGTTTTCATTTTATACTTGAAAAATGGAAAAAGTAACCTCAAATAATTTTGGTATTAAAACCAGATGAGAGATACTCCCTTCGTTCTTTTTTTATTGTCCTATTTGAAGATTTCACGCAAATTAAGAAAGGTGGAATCTTTGTAGATAGTGAGTATTATTTAATTAAGAAATGTGGAATCTTTGTAGATAGTGGGTATTATTTTATTAACATAGTGGTGTGAATTAATAATTATATTGATATTATGATAGAGAAATGAGAATTAAATGAGGAATAGAGAGAGTATATGGAAGATAAAATCTTTTCAAAATAGGAAAGTATTTTAAATAGGACAAACTTATGAAACTGCCCGTTATAGTAATGTGGACAAACTTAAAAGAATAGAGGGAGTATAATTTTAAATTAAAATAAAATTCAATCAACAAATTTTTTTCTAATAAAAATATTTATCTAATCAGTGACGGCCTTCAATTAATTAAATAATCAACCAATAAAGTTTTTTCATGTTTCAAATTAAATAAATCAATCTATTTCGAATGATTACTAATTCATATCAATTTTTTGCTTAATTGAATTATTCTCCCTCCGTTTCAGTTGACTTGTTCCATTTGACTTTTCACGGATTTTAAGGGTTAAGTGGGGTCCATTAAAAAGGTAATAGTTGGGCATTTTAATTGATTAAATTAATTGTAAAGGTGGTAATAGAGTATTGGGAATTGGAAAAGTGGGGGTCATCATCATCATCATCATCATACCCAGTGTTCCCGCACATAGATAAATCTATGGTCAGGGTCTGGGGAAGGAAAGTCTGTGAGTATTTAGGTAAAAAAAAGATAGCTAAAAAAGGAAATGGGGTAAGTAGTATGATAATGCCAAATAAGGAAATGGGATATGTAAACTGAAACGGAGGGAGTATTATTCATTTTCTATAAAAATATTTAAATTATCTAGTTTTAAAAGATTTTAAAATTTTGGTATGAAATAAATTTATATAATAAACCATTTTATATCAGTTAATCTTTTTTTTTCTTTTACAAAATTGGTATATTAGTTAGAAAATAACAGTTTGATAACCTTCACTTGCTATTTAAGTCAGCATCAACTAAGAAATTAAGCTATTTCATTTAGAGGGGCTTGGTGACTATGACGTTTTGGAACTTTCCAATATACATATAAATTTTAATACTTAATATATATAAAAGTATAATTTTATGGAAATAAATGGGCAGTTGAATTGAAGTAGCTAGCTAGCGTTTTCATTTTATACTTGAAAAATGGAAAAAGTAACTTCAAATATTTTTGGTATTAAAACAAGATGAGAGATATAATTTTAAATTAAAATAAAATTCAATCAACAAATTTATTTTTTAATAAAAATATTATCTAATCAGTGACCGCTTTCGATAAATTAAATAATCAACCAATAAAGTTTTTTTGTGTTTCAAATTAAAATTTATTTCGAATGATTACTAATTCATATCATTTTTTGCTTAATTGAATCATATTATTCATTTTCTATAAAACTATTTGAATTATCTAGTTTTCAAAGATTTTAAAATTTTGGTATTTCATTTAGAGGGGCTTGGTGACTATGACGTTTTGGAACTTTCCAATATATATTCATATAAATTGTATGATTTGTCGTTTTTATTTAATCCTAGAGATAATTCTTTTGTATGTTGATAGTTTTGGAAGTTTCAATTTATATGTTCGTGGGAATGGGATTAAGTCATGGATTTATTTTATTTTATTTTTGAAAATATAACGTGAGAAATGTCATGTTTTATGAGGGGGTAAGAGTATAAGACCAATTTAACATACTTAATATCCATGTATAAAAGAATTTGTTTACCCACGGTAATTGTAACAAAAGGATGAAATAACAAACAATAAATGTAAGTTTATCTGATTTCAATACATTTCTCTTTCTTTACCAAATGAAGATATTAGAGTAAAATTCATTAAGTTACAATTATTAATTAACTAGTGTATAAACTCGTATAATAAACGATTTTTTAGCACCAAGATATGCAAACAATATATGATATTAAAAAATAAAGACAGAGATGTTATGATGTGGAAACAATCAATTTGACAGTTATATGCATAAATTAATTCGGTGGAATGCAGGTGTTAATGTGAGCTTCTATTTAGCAAATTACCAATTCAAGGCGTTCACAGCAACGTTAACTTCTCAATGGCGCTTAAATCTTGTAGCTGCTGTTATAATAACAAATATCCAAAATGGAATAAGATCATTACTGCTCATTCTCCTTGCTTGGCCTTCAAATGTCTTTTTGGGCCACAATTTCACTCAATTACTTTCCGCTATTTCTTACATCATGGTAAGTTTCTTACATCATTATTGTCATGTATTGTTTATGTCCTAGAAATATTACCTACAATTTACTTTTTTCTCTTAATGAGAAAGATAATTTTAATTTGATCATTTCATAGCCCATTTTATGTCTTCTACATTAGAGGATGATGTTGGGTGTGATCAAAAAGATGCATGAATAGTGCTTTAAACAATGAAGGAGGTACCTTAAACAAGGCAAGTAGGTGCACAAGGAGGGTTATCGGGTGTGCCTTGAATGAAAGGCATGAGATGTTGGAAATACTTAACATGTAAGACAAGATTTCATATCGATAAAATAGTGGGTTGTGTACTTGCATATATAATGGATGAGCTATCCGTCCTACTATCATATGGTTTTAGGAAACAATGAACCTCACCAAGTATAAGTGCAAGTCAACCGTAGATGATATTCATAAGTTACATTTTATTAATATATCAATAATGATCATATTAAGGCCAAACCCACTAATGCTTTTTAGTTTTGTCGTACATGCTTAATTTAGTACCCGGAAAGTATATTGCTTGTATTTTTATAATCCCTAATACTTCATTTTGAGTGCATCTAATGAAACTAGCGAAAGAAATTTTTAGTTAATTTAAAGACTATACTTTTAAATATTGAGTACTTAAACTAGATTATACATGACATTAATTATGATCAATAAAGCATATTGCCTTTTAACGAGTGCAAAAAGTATTTTTCAATAAACTAATTATTTTCCCTCTTTTTATAAGACCCCTTTTCATTTAATTTTTGGTAATAGTTATAGCTCATATTAAAATAAAGTGTAATAACAAATTATTAACAATTAACATTTAAATAATCTAGGTAGTAATGTTGCAACACCTAAAAACAAAATAGTATCGTTTAACACAAGCATACATGTCTATTGGAGATATCAAGAGTTTTATTTTAATCCAATGTGCCTTTAGTTTTTTGGAATATGATTGTGGACAATATGTTGTTCATCTAATTAATAGGGCTCTAAAGGCCCATTTGGTAGATGGTAATAAACGGTGGTAGTAGGAATGAAAAATTAGTTTACTATTGGTTGAAAATTCTCGTGGCTACCTTGATGGTCATTTCTATGCATTACCATTGAGAGAGATGATATTAAATTGTAATGGAAAATTTGTAAACAACAAGAAAAATTTTTTGTGATCAAAGTTTCATTACAATGGTAATGATATATTATGAAACTGTTTATGATATTTTACAATATAAATCATTCTCATTGTCACCATTTAATACCTCTAACCAAACGGGCCTTAAGAGTCTTAAAAGAGTTTTCCCCACTTTAGAAATTGTTTAATATTAAATCTACTTGCATTCAAAAATATTAAATCTACTTACTCTCACTTAAAAATGTTATGAACGCCTATGTTTTTGTTCCACTCTCAAAAAGGATAGGCAATAATTTTACTCTAGAGCTCAAAGATATACTCTTTCCGAATCATTTTAAATGCCTCATTTCCTTATTTGGCAAAATCATATCAATTGTTCGATTTCCTTTTTTGTCTATCTTTTTTTTTACCTAAATACCCCAACTTTTTCAATTCCCAATACGCCACTACCATATTTATAATTAATTTAATCAATTAAAATACTCATCTACCACCTTTTTAATGGACCCCATTCAACCCTTAAACAAAATTCCACTCTTTTAATTATAGATAAATTAAGAACTTTAAGTTGATGAATGTATAATGCACAATTTCTCCAGCAAATACGTGATTTGTTACAGAGAAATATATAATTTACTTTACAATTTTCATAGTTTTGAACACAAAAATATTAGCTTATCACTGTGATATTTTTATAAACATATCACTAGTATATATGTGGCATAGATAGGGTAAAAGTTTTGTTTTTGTTTGAATTCGACACAAATTCAAATCAAATCGAATAACATTTGATTTTGATATTTTCAATTCAAATCATAATATTTATAATCCAAATTAAGCCAAACTGAATTTTAAAATACCAATCGTAATTGAATCGAATAGACTGAATTGCACCGATTTGTATATTTTGCACCGAAAATCAAATTTGCATGTATTGTTTCAAAATTATTCTTTGTAAAGCTCCTAAATAGATATTAATAATTTAGGGTTTTTGATTTGAACAAGTAAAAAACTTTTAACAAAAATCTAAAAAATAAGGGTAAAAATTCAAACAAATCAAATGGATGATATAAAACTAGAGCTGTTCAAAAGTGACCCGACCCGAAAATCCGAACCGAAACCGAAAGTAAATCGACCCGAAAATATCTTTCGTTTTCAGGTTTATCGAACCGACAATATCTGAACCGATGTTGCACCCGAACTGATTGACAACCGAAAATGGGAAACCTGAACCCGAACAGTAACCGAGTTTTGTAACCGACACATAACCGTTAACCGAGATTACTCGAACCTAAAAATGACCGACCCGAGTCATATCCGACCCGAATCATGCTTGAAACCGAACTCAATTAACCCGAATGAATTTTAGATCGAATTGCTTTAAATCTGAACCAATTTTTAAGATAGAATTATGATATGCTTATATTCAATCATTTTATTAGTTAATCTAATAAATACATGATTTCATATATTTAGAGCTAATAATCAATGGTCAATGTTTATTAAACTACTTTTAATCGTACTAGAGGAAAATTTATAGAACTTTATATTTTTAATTTTCGGTCAAACATGTAAAAGTAACAAAGTAATAATGATCACTAATTGATTTGCATTTTAACTATTTTGTTTTTGATCGATAGTGACTTTTAATACGTAGTCGAATTCTGTTTGCTAAAAAACCGAACTCGATCTGTACCCGACAAAACTGAACCAATTATTAACCGATGACTACCCGACACCAATTAACACTCGACCCGAACTTCAACCGGCTTAAGCGATGCTTAACCGATTGCTCGAATAACCGATCTTTAACCGAACCGTGACTAACCGACCCGACCCGAGTGTGATCCGTCATAACAAACAGCCGAAACATAACCGATCCGAAATACAATCGAACCGAATGACGCCCGTCCGAAACCGACCCGATCACCCGAATGAACACCTCTATATAAAACATGCATTTAACATTTCGATTTTTTGGTTTTTCAGTTATGTTAGACCCTAGACCGAGTCCCAAACGAACATCGAATTATAATTTATGTTTTGTCCAAACCAAATCAAATTTGAATTGTAGTCAAACCAAATTACTTACACCCCTAGTCAGGTGAGTAATAGAATATTTTTCATTCTTCATTTGTGTTTTCTTATTTTATTTATTTTATTATTACTTTGTTGATCTTTTTATGATATATTTTGTTGTATATCTCCTAATTTGGGTTTTGTGGTAGGGGGTGGTAATGATTTATGGAAGATATCCTTCATTTGTAAGTTACTTGTTTGTACCGGGACTTTTTTTTGTAACCTTGGGCCAATCTATGAATGAAATTGCGTACATCAATAAGAATAAAGACGAAGACGACGAGGAGAAAGGAAGAATTGCAAGGCTTGCATTAAAAAAGGTTTGGGTTTTCCTGAAACGTTATTGGGTTGAGATAATAGCATTCTTCATTGCAGTGTTTTTGTTCCCGGGACAACAACAAGGCCTTTGGATCATAATTTGGATGTTGATCGCAACCACTGGATTTAACCTTCTTGGCCACTTGTTTACGTTTCTAAAAAATGATCACCAACATGGGTATTCCTTTTATCCTTTTCATTTACAAATTAAATAATGTTATGTTTGACTCAAATTTAGTGTATGTTCAACAAATAATAAAAATCCAAATTTGGATTTGAGTCAAATCCATGATTGTTATAAAAGTGGTTAAAATTGAAATTTTTAAAATGACTTTCCAAATCTTGTCGTTCTTAAATTCTTCATTAATCAATTCATAATTTAAATCTACAATTTAAAATGAAATATTTGTTCCGAAGCACAACCTACGAATATACTTAGATAGCAAATAAATTTTTATTGAATGCCGGGAGAACGTTTCTTAGCATGTTTGATGTTATTTTAATAGCTAATTTGCTATCTTTGATGGTTGATTTAGAGGTATTTGTTGGAAATACTTCACATATGAGACAAGATCCCACATCGATAAAAAAGTAGGTTGTGGACTTGCATCAGGGCCGTCTCGTTCATTTTTGGGCCCCAGAGCAAAAGATAAAGATGGGCCCCTAAAAACTTAAGACATAACGCATAATATAATACATATTTTTTTTTATTGTTAATATTTAATCTACTTTAAAAAAAACACTAAAAACTCATATTATTTAGCAAAAAAATGTAAGTTTTATATAAATTTGATTCAAATCAATATCACTTATATACATAAAAATAAGTTTTTTGGGCCCTAAAAAACACGGGGCCCTGGGCGGTTGACCGCTTTGCACTTGCCATTCGACGGCCCTGACTTGCATATATACTTGGTGAGCTAATCCTCTTATTAGCCATATGGTTTTGGGAAACAATGAACCTCACCGAGTGTATGTGCAAGTCAACGCTCTTGACCCGTGGGTTTGTGGGCCCGAGCCCACGGGTGTCCCGTGTCCCCACGAGTGGGCCACGGTGAGATTATGTGACGAATTGTCACGGCCTAATAGTATTTTGGTGGTTAGATATATTGGTCTTTATTTATTAAAAAAAAGAATCGATAACCTAAACATATATTCTCTATGAATAGGAGGGGGTATGTTTTAAAATAAATAAGATCTTAGCTGACTCTATTATTATAGTATTATACGTTTATTATTTTGTTAACTCTAATATATATTTTTTTTTGTTGGTAAAAATAGAGGAGCAATGTACACAACATCTAGCGTGCGAGCAAAATGGTCTAAACTTCACTACATATGGAGAGATACAATCGACAAAAAAGAGTTTCTAAGAACTATGCGCATATCATTGGTATTTTTACCCTATATTATAATAAGTGAGGTAGCAGATACAAATTTCGTTCAACAAATACAAGAAATAAAACCACTACATATTCTTGGTAAACCAATGTCCCCTCAAGCATTCTCATTATTATCAAGCCTCTTAGAAGAATCAGTTCAAAAATTAAGCCATTGGCTATACACAAAAACAGACGACGGAGACGCACCACGAACAAGATTTTACGGCACACTACGAGTAGGCCTTGCTATCGTACTAGCGATTCCTTGTTACGTACTAGCATCCGTGGTTGAAACTAAGCGATGGGAAGTCGAATATAATGATTTTTCCGTATTATCGCTTATTCCTCAGTTGGTTTTAATCGCAATTGTAAAAGGGTTGGCGAATGACGGAATTGAATGTTTTTATGAGGTAGAATTGCCTGATTCAATCGGAAAATCATATGGGTTTGTTTTTGTGAATGGACTTGTTGCATTAGGGAAGTTTTTATCTGCTATATGGAATGCTTTTTGGGCTAATGTTACAAGATCAGATGGTAATCCAGGTTGGCTTGATGAAAAGGATGGTAATAAACATAGATTTGATAGATATTATTCAGTTATGGCTATTTTTGCTGATGTTAGTTGTATTATATATGTATTTGTTGCATATAGATACTCTGTTAAGTATCACAAGAGGAGTACTCAATAATAATTCCAAGTACAGCTAGTCTCAGATCGTTTTTCTGATACACGTCTCTCAGATCCAATCCATTAAAGTTTATTGTCTATATTTACTTTATATTTTCCCTAATAGGCCAACCTAATTAGGGACGGTCTCTCTAAAAGACCGTCTCTCACGAGAATTTGTGTTCCAACTATATATGTATGTATTGTAACTTGTCTATAGATACTCAATGAAATATCATAATTAAGTGGAATTTTTTTTGAGCATGATCATATTCATTAATTGTTTTTAGTTGAAGGACGATTTTATATGATTACAACTTACAAGTCTACTATTATCATGATTGCTATACTAATAGACAACATACCACAAAATACAAATGATCAAACGTCTTATAGTTATAGTCATAGTCATCAACCCATTATCCGCGCTTAAAGTCAAGGTTTTCAAGAAAAGATAGCAGACAGACCATACCGTACCCAATGTTGTTAAAATCGGGATTCATCTAAGAATCGTTTTACACAGGTAGAATCGAATCGGTAGAATTAAATCGTAAAAGCGTACGATTCCACAAATAAACTTAAATATATTAAAATATAGTATCGTATCATTGACATTATTATCCTTTTTAAAAGTCTAATTTATGAATTAAAGTTGCCTTGAATTTATTTTTAAGAATATAAAGAAAACTTTTTAATAATTAATTTAAATCTTCAAACCGATTCAGAAATTTATTTTTTTAAAAGTTTTCATGATGATACATTTGAAATTTATTTATATTAGTGAAAGATGTTAGTGAAATATAGTACATAAGAAAAATTAATAATAATTAATACTAAATTAATAAAATCGGATCGTTAAATCGTAGGATCGTAGAATCGTGTTATGATTCCACATCTAAAAATTTTATTCCAACTAAAATTGTAAGATTCTACAACTTAAAGATTGCTCACTTATTTTTGGATCGAAAAATCGTAGAATTGTATATCAGAATTGCGATTTTAACAATGCTCATACCCCATTAAGGAGACGGCAAGAGGAATGCGCAAAGCCCATTACACTCTCAAATAAACAGAGTCATGTTTTGGATGTTTAGGTTTATTCAAGAGGCAATTTTTCCAATTTTGGTTGAGTTTTAATCTTCTTTGGTGGTGGATAAGTTCAATTCTTCATTTTTTTAATTTTGCTATGTTTTAAAAATTTTTAATTCGTATATCAGAATTGGGTATTTTTAATTTTTAAGGTTTCGAGGGTAAATAATTAGTTGTAGTAAGACTTAATTATATGCTTATTGGTAATAAATATTATTAATTGCCAATGTTTTATCTTAAGTTGTTATTTATGTGAAGTAATTCGTAACAAATTTTGCCAATTTAGAAAAAAAAAGGAAAAATTGTTCTAAATAATTCAACTTTTCATTGATTTTCTATAATAATCACAACTTTTGATTAATCATAAATAATCTAAGCTATTAGATTACTTACCTTAAAAATTTTGTTGTGAAAGTCATGATCTGTGTTTGTAGATAAATTAAAAAAGGAAAAATAATAATAAAACAAAATCAAAATACCCTCTTTTCCCATGATGAACTAGCCTCAGCCCCGGCATAGCCCTAACCAACACCACAACAACTTCATCTTTCGGTATAGAAATTTAATGGACCACCCAAGCAAAGGCAACCAAAATTTGCATCAAAATACTCATCACCTTTAATTAATCCAACGAGATTGAAAGATGTTATGAGTGCTTGTAGATGCGACGTGACACAACTGCTGGCAGTGTGATAGGATACAGAAGATCTTATAGCTGTGTTAATTGCCAGTAGCTTACAACCCCTATTTATAGCTTATGGTGGGAAAGTAGTCTAACAATATTACCTAACTAACTTTCCCGCCAAAAAGACTAACAAGCTATCATACACATAATCAAAAAAATAACTACCCTATAACAAACATAACTACTACAATCTAACTACCTACTACATCAAAACTCCCCCCTTAAAGACTTGTCCTCAACTTTCAGTAATGAAAGCAGGGAACTGCTGGTGGAACCAATCAGCTGCCACCCAAGTGGATTTTATAGTAGGAACATTGGACCACTTGATGAGGTATTGGGTTTTTATAGTTTACAGGAAAAATTAAAAACTTATTCTAGCGTTTAAGTGCGGCAAATAATGGAAATTAATATCAGAATTGCAGAAATAGGCTTTATGCACCATTTGTTATGTGCTATTAACCCGTTTTTTATTCACCGTGCTACAAACCAGCAAGAAGCTCAAGTACCAACTACATACAAGATCGTTTTATAAGCAGCAACAATTATGTTTATTCCTATCTTAGATCCCATTGTAATGTTTAAGCTACTTAGGAAAAGTTTAAATATCAACTTATCTGTTATTTATCGAGTACTGCAAATGTAATTTATATACAATTAACTATTTATATTTGTATACATTAACACGTATTTGTTTTTGTTAGTTATAACTACATTTATTCCTTTTAATAGTTAAACTGTATTAAAAGTGAAGGTAACGCGTTAGGGTCTGCCTCTCAAATTATGTATCCGCAAGAGCCACCTCGTACTCCCACTTCTCAACCGGATTTTTTGGCTATAATAGAAGAAAAATTTAAAGAGTTGGAGGAGCGACAAAAGGTGTTTAACGATCGATTAGAGGAAGCTTTCCAAAATCGGTTTATGAACACAGCCACCGCGTTTGAGATTCACCGAACGTTGTCCAATCAAGTAGTTGCAGAACGAGAATCTTACCAAAATCTTCTTCGCCAAAATAATTTGTATCAATGTTTCCCCCAACCGCCGAATCAATAGACTTATTTATGTACCGTACTTTTAAATTTATGTTAATGTTAAGATACTATGTTTATCTATTTGTTTAATTTGTTTAATTGTTTATTTGTTTAGTTTTCCTACCAATTATTAGATATAAAATTCAAAAATAAAATATAAAAATAAAAATATTATATATATATATATATATATATAATACATTAAATATATAAAATATATAAATATATAAATATAAATAATATTATATAATACATTAAATATATAAATATAAATAATAATGAAGTACAAATTGATGGTACGAAAAAATTTAAAAAGCTCGCTTCCAAATTGCGACGGAAAAGTTGGCGCCAGAATTTTTTTTTGAATTGGACGCTAAGTGGATGCTAAGTGGAAGCTGTCATTTTGCAATGTTGGCGACGAATTAGCAACGAAGAATCTTGAAGCTAAGTGGAAGCCAGGATGTTGGACGCTTTGTGGACGCCGCGTATATGGGTAACGCGATGCGAGTTTAAATGTTAAATTAGTATTAAGTATTTGTAAAATATGATAACTCTCTTACAAATATACGAAAAATATAATGACTTATAATTGTTTCAAATTTGGCAAATCAAAATGACTTTTTTTAGACCCACTAAGGACCCATTAAGGACCCAAGACCCATCAGATTCGGAGGGTCTGGGTCTTGGTTTGAAAATTATAGACCCTTAGGGTCCGGATCTGGGTCTGGATCTCAAAAAATTAAAAGGGTTCGGGTCCGAACCTGGTTGCACCCGCATCATACCTGCCCCATGACCATCCCTAATCAATTTACAGTTGACGTTTAATAATCGTACCATTGTACAACCCACTAGTTCTTCCCATGGCACCGGACCAGCATATCATACACTATCAACTGTTCCTCATGCTGCGACACCTTATGACAGATATGGTCTCTACATATTGCTTTTCCCCCACATATTAATAAATATACAGTACATATACATTAGGTTTACATACATTCACTACAAGAAATGTCTTTTTTTGTAACGACAGATGTCGCTGCAAAAGACTCAATTGCATTGCTATGAACAGCTTTTGCAATGAAATCCTTTGTTGCATGTTCAGCTGTAGCAAAAAACTTTTGCAACGAATTTTGTTGTTGCAAAAGATAAGATTTAAAGCTTTGTTGCCATACCTTTTCGTTGCAAAAAATAAATTTTCCTATTAAGGATTCTAAGTTTTATGGAAACAAAGTTTTGTTGCTAAAGGCAAGGTTTTCTAAGTTTTAAGAGAAACAAACTAAGAACAATTACTGAATTTTTTCCATGACATGTATAATTTGAATCAAAATCAATGAGTACGCAAGGTTGTTAGGATCGTGATTCTAACGATCCTATAAATTTGGCATAAATAAGACATTGTGCTATACATAGCAAACTACAAAAGCAAAAAACCAACAATAGATAGCAATTGTCAGCAAAAAGGATCCAAAGCTATACATAGCAAACTACAAAAGCTACACAAAACCATCAAGCAACGAACTAGTATAAGACACAAAGCAAAAAACCAAACCCCCAGCTATAACACAAAACCAGCAACCAACAACCAACAATTAGAAGGTAAGATCAAGGCCGAAACAAGGCAGCAGCATCCACGCAACAACGCAACAACAAAGCACATACATCAAGCAAAACAGCAGCATTATGTGCATAATTAGCAAATTAAAGAACTAATGCGAGAGTGAGATAATGTATCTACTGAGAATGAAGATGCGATGAAAAAACTTTGAGAACCAATTAGTAAAGAAGTTGAAAGGTGAGGTTGATCAGTTGCCAAGTGAGAAAAAAGACTTTGAGCACGAATTGGACAACAAACAAACTAATCCAGCAACAAAAATTAAATTGATTCATCAAAAAATGTGGCACCAAGATATCCAGCACAATTTTTATCACAAATCCAGCAACAAAATATAAACTGATTCTAAAAAACTGTTTGAATCAATCGCTGCTCAAACTTTGTGAAAAAATACAAACTAATTCGTCATAAAATGTAGCACCAAGCGTATATGTAATAAGACTTCCACAATTGATCCGAAGAACGAAAATATCAATCCAGCACTATCATCCATCACTAACACCAAAACTTTCAATAAAGTTACGTTGAAATTTACCTTAAAAGAGGAGTAAAGCCGGTGAACTGTAAAAATACTACTGATAAAGTAGGTTTAGTGTGAGTGAAGGTAGAGGCGGCAACCTTTGAGGAGCAGAGAGAAGGTAGAGGCGAAGAATGACGGTGGAGAGGAGCAGCAAGCCGTCTCAAACTATTTGGAGGCCTTGGTCTAATACTAAAATTGGGCCCCAAGAAAAAAAAGAAATTAGAAATATTTATTTCAAAAACTCATTACATTATTACAATTATGAAATATTAGCATTATCATTTGGCAAGACAGTTCTATTTTCTAAATCAACACTCTGCTTATCAAAATAAATAAAAAAAATACTCAACTGGAATGGTTAGTCTTCCGGGCTTCTTAGCAAAGGTGATGTAATCTTTGATGTGTTGTCGAGTGGAATGGAAAGCCAGAAGACACATTTTCAGAAACTTTTTTAAAATTATTCTTTTAGAATATAAAAAGTCAAGGTTGCTTTTTTAATTGAAATGTGGGAATGTATTGATAAGGAAAGTGCATTTAATATTGCTGATTACTTTTAAGTGACCAATTCAATATCTTGTCTTTTTCATTTACAAGTAAATAGGAAATAATTATTTGCTATTTTGGGCTATGTACTCATATTTTTTTGGGCCCTTATATTTTCATATTTTTTTGGCCCTGTGCAAATCACCAGGCTGCCCCTGTAGTTAGCCGGCTCTGAGGAGCAGAGCCAACAAACTTTGAACAATAACAATGGTGGCAGAAGTTCGGTGGACTGCGTGGTGGATGACCGTGGAGAGGAGTAGAGTTGGCAACGTTCAAGAAGATCCGGCAAGCCAGCGATGTTCAAGAAGATACACAGTGGAGGAAGAGCAACGATGTTAAAGAAGGGAATGGCGGGATTTGCGTGAGGTGAAATGAAATTAGGTTTAGTGTTTTCACATTTTATTAAGATATACGTTTATTTTTTGCAATGTTGCAATACATAATATAATTTTTAGCGACGACTTTTGTCGTTGCGATACTTAATCAATCGATAGCAATGAGTGGTGTCGATGCAATAGATAAATATTAATAATTTCAAAACCCGCGCTCATTTTCGTTGGAGGGAAATAAAATTTCAGATAAGGCAACAATAAATTAGTAATTTTTTTTTTGAAACAACTTGTGTTGTTCGCAACGAAAGGTTTTAAGTCATTGCAAAAGCTTGTTGCTAAAAACTAATTTTTTTTGTAGTGCTTATTTAACAGTGTTTATCTTAAGTGCTTATTACTTTATAAGTGTTTAAAATAGCATGACATATTATATTTTCCAGATATACTTGGGATTGTCTTATTTTTGAACGATGTACGAACGGTAAATGGAACTTTTGGTCAGCAGAACAATGTTTGTGAGATTCTTATTACAGATCACAAGTATTGAAAAACTCAAAATTGGTTAATCATTTGGTTGAAAAATACTAATAATGTGTAATGTTTTTTTTTTGTGGGGGTTGATTCTACGATATGGCCGAATTTTTTAGAGGGAAACATATCATATCCCATTATTGGATTCACTTCTCTAAAAGTTACGTATCATTCAACTGCAATTATATATATTATGTTTTTAGTGTGTATAAATGTATATTTATCTTTTCAAATACATGATCACTATTCCATGTACCCAAATAGGCTTTGGTTTATTAACAACAATGTCTTCAACCTTCATAATATCACCAACTGGGGAAAAGCCAGAACATTTGTGCCATTGGTTAGTTTTTTTGGCAAAGTATTATAAAATGCCAGAGAAAAAGATAGTCGAAGCTTACAAAAGGTCCAAGAGACTGAGAAGACTAACCAACCTAATGCTTCTAAAGGACAGGCCCCTCGTCATTCGCTAGGTCGGGAAAGACAACTCCAAAAAGAGAACAATGCTCCTAGTCTATAAAGAGATGATATATCCCACTAATGATTTACATTGACGATACATTTCAGACTATACTGTGCAAAAACTTAGAACTAATACATTCAATGTTCAAAACACGCATCATGGAGGAAGACAAACAGCAGCTTGATTCTACCACAGCAGGCCTCCATCTCACCAAATTCAGACGCTATTCTTTAGCAAAAGCTTGGGCAACAATATTACCAATCCAACAGTAATACTCGTATGTGTATACCGTAGACCTACAATCTTACAGCACACAACATACCAGCCATAACACCACTTCTGTCCAGAACCATATTCTAGCAGGTCAAAATGTGGAGAGTCCATGGCCAAATAATCAAAGACCGGGACATTCGACAAAGTCGGATCATGATCAGCAGCTATGTTTCAAACATTCTGTTTTACCAACGACACAGCTCAAAAAAGACCATACAAACCAGACAATGCTTAGGCTAGTACAATTTATCGAGTCATACACATAGAGTTGGTGCAGGACATCACGTCCAGCTGAGATTAGCAGCATCGAAATTCACCCAAATCTTCACCCATTGAGGAAACATAAACCAGCAGAGCAAATCAGTAGTAAGGCTATTACCACTCGTCCACTTGATTCAGATTTGTGTCATAGTGTCCAGCATAATCCGGCATAAACAGCACCAAAAATATAGCAGGCACCAAACTTTGGACTTGTTGAAGGAATACAGCACCATGAGCAGCACTAAAAGCACACCCACCAAAGAAGCAGGCGTATCCTCGGTAGCAAAGTTTCCTCACAGTACACTCCCAATCAACAGGAACCAAAGCACATATGGTTGAAACCAACCTATGATTCTCTTTGCTTGAAAGAGGAGGAGTAGCAACCAAAGTTACTACCCTCAAGATACAAAAATGCAAGAGCAGTTCATACGAAAGCCAAGACAAGCCCAATCAGGGAAGCTAGCATCAATCATCGCAATCGAACACCACCCAGGCTAGTTGGGGGGTCAATTCGAAGCCACTCAGGGAGTTCGAAAACGCAGCAAGCCATGGATGAATACAATCCGTGGGAATTTCTAAGCCTAAGAGATTCCTTACATATCAAACTATAATCCCTAATGATTAACTAAACATAGCAATACGACTTTAATGTAAGAACCTAAAAACAGTTATAAAACACTCAATTTACATGAACACTTAGCATTAGCATGCATAACAAATGCAAAATTAAGAAAACTAACTTGCTTATCTTTCCATGTAAGCAAACAACAGTTTCTAAATTTGTGTATATTTTCCTTATGTTGAAGCGTTATGATGGGTGAAAAATAACGTTAAATTTCATAATTTTATTTTGTTAATTTAAGTGTTTTAATTTTAAATTATGTAAAAATTCGAGAACTAAAGAGATACTGCCACATAGACAACTCAACCTCTCAAATTGATGAAACCCTCAAACTTAACGGTCAACCAACATTTTCCGTTAAATGGTAGTATTTTGCAAAGAAATATATTAAATTATGTAGTTTTTTGCAAAAAAAAAATGCAGTAGTTTTTTGCAAATAAACCTATAAATTAGGTAATTTCTTATAATTATTTCTTAAAATTTATTCTATACTATATACTAAAACAAAATATAGTTGATATAAGCAACTCAAAAAATTGATGAGTTGTCATCTTCTCATGAAATTGATGATGTCATTGAATAAGGATGAATATAGGAATATGAAATGTTAATGATGTTTATAAGATGATTAATTTGATCATTATTAAAAACTTTAGTTGAGACTATAACATAAACTATTAAAACTTGAAAAACAATGTAACAAATAGTATTATGTAATAATGATGCACAAATTATTATCTTTGATTTTTAATTTACAATTCATCATAATTTATATTTTTTAAAAATAAAGATTCATTCATTTACAAATTAAATTAATTAAATTATTTTTATATACTTTTAAAAAAAGTTCACTATAATGTTAATTATATTATAGATACAATTTACTATAACCCAGTATTTCATCATTATTGGAATGATAACTATAAAAAGTTTGAATTTCAATTTTCATGAATTTAATAAAATGTGTATTAAGAAATAATTAAAATTAATGTAATATTAAGCGGAACCTATTCAATTTACTTGTTTTTTACATCAAAATGAAAAAAAACGTGCATCATACGGGGATTATTTAGTAACAAACTAAAATACTGATTGAGACACTTGATTCTCAATTGTCAATATTTCTTTCCATCGGTGAGTGATTGCAATTGAAGACTCCTTGATGTTACATAGTCGTATTCTTCAGTCCTTGAAACGGTTGGAAGATTCATGTTTAGCTTCAATGTTGTAGACTACACAACTTGTAATGTAAAGAAAGTGCTTTTATAACATACTATTAAAATTTAATATACAAAACTTAACATTCCTCTGATTTTCTAGATGAATAGAAATTGCTTAAGCTTACTGAAAAGCCGCAAGTAGTTCTAGAATCTAGATAAACCCAAACTACATTGATTAAGAGGCTAGAGTAAAAGAACAGGCTCCATAGCTCAAAGGAACAAGTGTTTGTATTCCCCATTAGCAAGCTGGCATAGCTCATTATAGTTCTGTGCATCTGTAACAAATCCAAAACAAAAAACAAAATGAAAACACATTAGCTGTTCAGGTCATGCCATGCATTCAAACTTCAAACTACATATTGCTATGGCCAAAACTATGAAAGGGATCAAATTATGTTTATAGTAGCCAATGAAAGATATAATTGAGTTGCCGTATGGATTGACAAGATAAAACAGAAAATTGTATTAGCATAAGTTAATGTCAGCATACCAAAATTATCACCAAAGTTGGTCAATATCTCAGCACGAACAGATTGGTTACTGTCTGCTATACCAATAGCCTCAACATATGCGGTAAGTGGCTGAGTTGGTTGTGAATTCTTAATGATAATCTGTTGATTATCAGTTGATTTTCCGATTATAGATCCTGCATCAGATTGCATCACCTGAACAACTAAGCGAACTTTCCGCCCAATAAACATACGAAGCAATTCCCCATTGACAAAAACTGCAGGACTTGAGGTATCCATATTCTGTAAACACATGACATGTGATAAGAGTACACTTCACTTCAGAGCCTAATCATTTTCAATATAAATAAGTAGCCATAATGGAACAACAATGCAAGTAAAAGGTACATATTTGTCTAGATTACAACCCAAAGTTAGTATAAAACCTTCTGTATAAAAATTAATAACTCTTCTTCGCTTAGTGGTTAGTTAGTAACATATAGTGGGGGCAATGGGGTAAACCTCAAATTAAATGCAAAAACTGCAATTAACTCTATGTTAACTAGCTTGACATTTTCTCAGAGTGATAGCACAGATATAGAGGTTGTTAAATGTCAAGGAGACAAGGACTAATCAAACTGGCAAGAAAAATTCAAGTCTTCAACCACGCTATAGCTGCCAAGAATTTTCACTATAGCAAGGCGCACCGAGGCGCAAAAGATCCTATTTTCCGAGGCGCGAGGCGTGAGGCGGAGGCGCGGGCTTTTTGTATGCGAGGCGCACAATTTCGCTAAAAAGCTCCAAAATCAATTTTAAAACAATTTGACACTTAAAACAACATGAATTTCATATTAAAATAACATAGAAATATGATAAACACTACTTTAGCACATAAAGTCATACGATATCATGATAACATAGTCTAGACTCCAGAGTTAACAAAAGAAATAAAAAGAAAATTAAAATATTGACAAAGATAAAGAAAGCAAACAATTGAATTGAATTTTTGATAAGAATACTAGTGCAGCAGATTATCAGTGAAGACTTTATCAAGTGCAACTATGGTACAGATCAGTGAAGGGCTGTGCTGAAGTGATTAGTGGAGCTGAGGTGTCCTATGTTGTTCTCTGCAGTCCAAGCAACAATAATATACTATGCTAAAGGAGGAGTGGATATTAATGCACGTGCTTCCGAGAATAACTCATAGTAGTATTTGTTAGGATATATAGTCAGTTTGTGAGTTTGTTATTTTAGTAGTTAGCATTGTAACTAACTTAGGCTATCCCCTGACATCATTAGCCTATATATAGACTACATATCCACATATTGTAATCATCTTTCTAAATCAATGAAATAAGATTGATTTGTTCTTTTACTCTTTTATCTTGCACTTTATTTTTCAGAAAGTTAACATAGTATCAGAGCCATACATCTCATCCACGAAACAACCCATTCATCATTCTTGATAATTAAAGAAACTCAAAGAAAATCATCTACTGTCTGCATTCTTGCTTTTTTCCTTCTGTTTTTTTTTTCTTCCTTTTTTGCACAACCAAGAAAGAATGGTTAGCCAAAATGGTAGTTCACAAAATGGACAGAATGGGCATGTGGATCCCACCTTAAATCCATCTTCTGTTTATTTCCTCCACCCATCTGACAGTAGTCAGAAGATTGTGAATATTGTGTTTGCTGGAAGGGCTTCTCCAATTGGAAAAGGGTTATGACTATTGCCCTCTTTGGAAGAAACAAATTGGGGTTTGTCGATGGCTCTTTAAGCAGAGCAAATAGCAATTCATCAGTAAGAGTGTGGGATAGAGTAGACAACATTATAAAGGGTTGGATAATTGGAGTTCTTGAAGATTCTATTGCAAACAGCATCTTGTCATTCAAGACTTCAAAAGAGATATGGGATGAGCTAGAAGAAAGGTATGGAATGCACAAATGTTTTCTTTACAAGAAGAGTTGAATGCATTCGTACAAACACCAGAAATGAGCATTTCAGAATTTTTCACTAAAATCAGAACACTATGGGATGAATTTGATGCTTTAAATCCAATCCCTAGTTGTACTTGCACTGCTACTGCTAGTTGCACCTGTGATGTTGCTAAGAAAGTGTTCAAAATGCAGCAGAATAACAAGGTTATTAGCTTCCTCATGAAGCTTGACAAAAGATAAAAACAGGATAGAAGCAACATGTTGATGATGCCAAATTTGCCCTCTACTGCACAAGCTTATAGGATCCTTTTACAAGAAGAGACCCATTTGCAACTTGGCACTAGTGGAGGGGGTCTCAATGAGACAATGGCTTGTAGGGCAGAAAAGAGAAAATATTATGAAAAGAACAATAACAAAACTCCGTATACAGAGGGAAACAAGAACAAGAAACCAAGGTGTGATCATTGCAAAATGAATGGTCACATAAAAGAAAAGTGTTGGAGAATTATAGGATACCCACCAAACCATAAAGCCAACATTTGGAAAAGAGATAATAACAAAGGCAGTACCTATGCCAATGCAGCCAACACACAGGAAGAATCAGAAGGCTTTGTTAATGCCAAATTCACCAAAGATTAGTACCAGCAGATCTTGGAAATGTTGAACAAAGATGATCCTAAAAACTCTACAACACATGCCAATACTAGTCAATTGACAGGTACAACATCTTTAACTGCTTTTTGTATGAGTGTTTGAGTCATAGACAGTGGAGCATCAGACCATATGTGTCATGATATCCACCAATTTACAAATTACACTTTTGTCAAAAATGAAAATCAAGAAGTGACCATACCTGATGGCACAAAACAAAAAATCAGATGCAAAGGAACTGTCATTCTACATAATGGTATAACATTGCATAATGTACAATTTGTTCCTAAATTCAAGTATAATCTTATATCAGTTAGTAAACTATATCTGATATGCAATGAAAAATTTTCTTCACACTTAATGGTTGTTATATACAGGAAATATTGATGAAGAAGCCTTGGCTTCTTGTTGAAGAAAAGAATGGCTTATATGTCATTCAGAATAAAAGGATCAGATCTGACACTGACCACAGCTTAAGATGCACAGGCATGACAGCAAGCAATAATAATCTCATCGATAAAGCCAAATTATGGCATCTCAGGTTAGGGCACATGCCAATTCAGAGGTTTGAGCTTATCATACCAGAATTGAAGAATAACCTTTTCAAGAACCAAGTATTATGTACTATATGCCCTCTTGCAAAGCAAAGAAGAAACACATACCCCTAGTCTATGAGCAAGACAAAACAACCTTTAGAGCTCCTGCATTTAGACATTTGGGGACCTTTTAAATACCCATCTAGGACAAATTGTACAATGTTCATTACAATTGTAGATGATTTTAGTAGGATGACTTGGATTTTCCTAATAAAAAGCAAGTCTGAATTTCCTTAAATCTTTATGCAATTTGTTAAACTCATTGAAAATCAAATGTGTCTTAAAGTTAAGGCTGTGAGATCTGACAATGCAGGTGAGTTAACTAGAGGAGAAGCTTTGAAATTCTATCTTGATCATAGCATCAAACAACAAATGAGTTATGCTGACACTCCCCAACAAAATGGGGTAGTGGAAAGAAAGCACAAACACATATTAGAGACAGCTAGATCTCTATTTTTTCAGTCCAATCTCCCAATGAAATTTTGGGGGGACTACATCTAATGTGCAGTTTACCTAATAAACAGGATGCCACTTACTGTACTCAATAGTATAAGCCGTATAACACCATATGAGAAATTTCATGGTCAAAGACCAAATCAAACACACCTCAAGGTGTTTGGTTGCCTTTGTTTTGTTAGCACATTAAAAACAAGGCAGACACAAATTTTCAGAAAGAGCACAAGAATGTGCGTTCCTTAGATATTCTACACACAAAAAAGGATACAAAGTGTATAACATTGAATAGCACATTGAACTAATATCCAAGGATGTTGTGTTTCATGAAAAAATGTTCCCATATCAATACATGAAATCAAACAACAAAACCAGAGAAATAAAACCATTCTTTCTACCTGAATATCCAGATATAACAGAAACTTCAAGCACACAGCATATGGATATAAACACTTCTTATTTTCCACAGGAACATACCATTGATCCCATAATAAAAAAACAAACATTGAGGATACATCAGAACAGCAGGATCACACTATTAGTGCACATGACAGCATTAATGATGCACCACCACAACAAAGAATCTGAAAGAAACACAAGACCTCCTAGGTACCTAGAAGACTTCTACTGCAACACCACTAAAAATTGGTGTGGTCTTGTACAATATAAAGAAATACAAGAGGCAAAACATGCCACAACTCCGCATTCTGATTTTTTTGAACCTAGATCTTTTAAAGAAGTTGTTGCTTATCCTCACTAAAAAGAAGCCTTGAACAAAGAAATTCTAGCTTTAGAAAATAACAACACTTGGGATGCTGTCACTTTACCCATGGGAAAGAAGGCTATAGGCTGCAAATGGAAATTCAAAGTCAAACAAAAGGCATATGATACTATAGAAAGGTATAAGACTAGGTTAGTAGCTAAGGGCTATAACCAAAGATATGGTATAGACTATGATGAAACATTTTCACCTGTGGTGAAAATGTCAACAATAAGGTGTCTCATAGCTATAGCAGCTCACAAGCATTGGACTTTACATCAAATGGATGTAAACAATGCATTTCTACATGGGGACTTGAAGGAAGAAGTTTATATGCAACTACATCAAGGCTACTCACAGGCTAATAATCAAGTGTGTAAATTGAAAAAAATCATTATATGGCTTAAAACAAGCCTCAAGACAATGGTTTTCAAAACTTGCTCAAGAATTACTCAACCAAGGATACACACAATCTAAAAATGATAACTCCCTTTTAACCAAAAAAGAGGCTGCTCATATAACCATACTAGCCATCTATGTAGATGATATCACCTTAACAGGAAATCATACCCAAGAAATCAACAACATGAAAGCACATCTTGATAAAGTCTTTAGTATCAAAGACTTTGGAAATTGCATTTCTCCCTTGGGATGGAGGTTAACTACCTACAAGATGGCATTGTACTTTCTCAACACAAATTCACCATAGATTGTTGAAAGATTTTCAACCAACTAGCAACAGAAATGCATTGACTCCACTGCCCATTAACTTGAAACTTTCTGCCTTAACAGGAGAACTATTAGACGACCCTACATATAGAAGTATGGTAGGAAAGCTCTATTTTTTGACCAACACAAGACCTGATTTAGCCTATGCCATCCAAACATTGAGTCAATTCATGCAAAAACCTAGAGACTCTCACTGGCAGGCTCTCCAACATACATCGTCATATGTCAATCATACATGTGGTCAAGGCATAATCCTTAATGCCTCAAACAAACTTACAATCCAAGCATTCTCAGATAGTGATTAGGGGTCATGTATTGACTCTAGGCGATTTGTTACTGGATATTTAATAATACTTGGACAATCACCCATATGTTGGAAATCTAAGAACCAAGGCAGTGTCTCAAGATCTAGCTCAGTGGCAGAATACAAGGCCATGGCCTCCACAGCTGCAGAGACCAGATGGATAGTTTGAATACTTGAAGATTTAAGCCTCACAAACCTCAAGCCTATCACACTCCATTGTGATAATCAATCTGCAATTTACATAGCTAAGAATCCAGTCTTCCATGATAGGACTAAACACATAAAAGTGGATTGTCACTTCACAAGGGACAAGTGTTGGAAGGATTAATACAGTTGTCATATTTACCTACAACACACCAATTAGCTGATGTACTAACAAAAATTCTTCCATCTACAAAGTTCAATAACCTTCTAACCAAACTAGGAATGGTTAAAACCCCTTCTAGTTTGAGGGGGATGATAAGAATACTAGTGCAGCAGATTATCAGTGAAGACTTTATCAAGTGCAACTATGGTGCAAATCAGTGAAGGGCTGTGCTGAAGTGATTAGTGGAGCTGAGGTGTCCTATGTTGTTCTCTGCAGTCCAAGCAACAATAGTATTTGTTAGGATATATAGTCAGTTTGTTAGTTTGTTATTTTAGTAGTTAGCATTTTAACTAACTTAGGCTATCCCCTGACATCAGTAGCCTATATAGACTACATATCCACATATTGCAATCATCTTTCTGAATCAATAAAATAAGATTGATTTGTTCTTTTACTATTTTATCGTGCACTTCATTTTTCAGAAAGTTAACAGTTTTGAGTGACACAATATAATATTCAACCTATAAAAAAATAATAATCAACAATTGCTCACACAATTACACTAGTTTTGTTCAAAATTCAAGCTATAAAAATAATAATAATCAACAATTACTCACACAATTACACTAGTTTTGTTCAGAATTCAAGCTATAAAAAAATAATAATCAATAATTAGTAACACAATTACACTAGTTAAACATAATGTAAATAACAATAACAAATAATAATAAAATAACATTAAAAGATAAAAAGGTAACACTAGAAGATATATACTGAAAGAAAATCAGAATATAAAAAGGTACTCTCATGAAGAAAGACCGGAGAAGTAAAATAAAGAAAAAAAAAAAGAAATGGCTGGCTACACTCGAAAAAAGGAAAGAGAAAAAAAAAATGGCTGGCGACATTCGAACACCGACACAATGAAAAGAAGAAAAAGGAAGAAAGGAAGGAGAAGAACATACCTGGTTCGATCAGCAAGGCAGAAATGCAGAAGGAGAATGGCGAAGATGAAGATGTCGACGAGCGAGCAAGGCAGAAAGGTGAAGAGCATGAATCGACTTAGGTCAAATTAGGGTTTTTTAATTTAAATCATTTAACTTGATGGGTATATTTAGGGATGGCAATATAGTCCGAATTCGACCCTAGTTCCACTCGTTCCGAGTAAAATAATCCGATTTGAGTCCGAGGAAAAATTCATCCGACTCTAACTCCGACTTTACAATCCGAGTCCGAGTTAGAGACGGACCGGAGTTGGACCTTATTAAAAATTCTAGACTCCGATCCTGAAGCACATCCGACTTTGAATTTGACTTTTACACTATTCTTTTAAACTCTAGACGTGATTAATTCAAGTTCTCTCTCATACTAATTGTAATTTTTGATTTTGAAAAACCACTTGGAATTTTTATTTAAATTAATGCACCAAGATACGACAAATGAAATAAAGAGAAATAAAATACGCCAAATCAAAATACGAGAAAATTTTGTTAAATTATAGTAGTTGGTTTGTTTCTCTTATTAAAATTGAATTCAAATTAAAGTAAATACTTTTTTGTTAAATTGTATTTGAAAAAATATATTTTGTTAATTTTGTATGCTTTAAAATCATTAGTACAATATCACAACAACGATACTGCTTGATAATAATCCGACTCTGCATCCGACTCCATTGGAGGTCCGAGAGTCCGAGTCGGAACAAACTTGGAGTATGCATAATCCGACTCCGAGTGGAGGTAGACTGAAAACAAAAGTTCGACTATCATCCGGAGCAAAGTTGGAGAATGTTTAATCCGAGCCGAGTACGACCCATTGCCATCCCTAGGTATACTAGTAATGTCATGCATTTTTTAACCTATTTTATGCTTATTTGAAATCAGAGGGAGAAAAAAGTAGAAATCAGAGAGAAACTTCAAAAATCGATAGAGGTGCATGAGGCGCATGTGAGGCACGCTTTTTTGGTCGCCTTTGTAAGTTTTGGAGGAAAAGTTTTGTTGAGGTAGTGACACGTGCACAATATTAAATAGTGATGCTTTTCTGCGTGTTTTGTTTTAGTAATAGTTATAGATATATTATAACAAATATTTCCTTGTTTGATTCATGAGAGTACCAAAAACGCTTGTGGCTTACGTGAATCAAACCTCTTTAAGGACCTCATCAAGGATAGGGGTAGGTATACATGATTTAGACTATTGATTCTCCCTCCGCTTACTTGTTGGTGTTCTTGTCCCCTGGCTTTTAATTGTTGCTATTATTAGTTTATTATTGTTTTCTTTTCATTTTTTAAATTTGTTCGTCTTATTGTATTTTATTTCATCTATTTTATTCTTATTTATCTTATGTCTAAGTGTCACGTGTATGCGTAATAAGAAGTAGACTTGTGGAGTTCGCTTCAGCCGCGCTCGGTCCTATCTGCTGCAGAATCTTATCTTACTTTTTCTCGAGCCGAGGGACTCTTTGGCTGTGCTCACCTTTATGGGTATGAGTTTCCGCTGTCCGTCCCTCCCCAGACTCTAGCCATAGTGTTTCTATAAGCGGGATACACCGGGTATGATGATGATAATGACAAAAAGCGTTTGTGGCTCAATGGATAGAGCATCTGCATGTGGAGCAGAAATTTTTGGGTTCGACCCCTACTGAGCGCATGTATTAGTTGCGGAGTTTCTTGACTACGCGCATCTCTCTTTACTCCCTCCTTGGGGGGAACGGGTATGATTTGTCCGCATCTTTCAGAAAAGAAAAAAAAAACCCACCCGAATCTTGCCTTGTGCTAGATATTGAGTGTAACACCCTGGCCCCCTCGGACCGCCGGTGACTACTCATGGAGACTGTAGACTAGCCCCACAGACCAACACTAGTCTTTCCAGCGCACTTTGGCCTCACTCGTGCGCACCTAGGAAAACTTCCCAGAAGGGTCACCCATCCTAAGATTGCTCCCCACCAAGCACGCTTAACTGTGGAGTTCTTAGAAAATGGGCTCCCTAGAAAAGAAGATGCACCTTGTTGATGTGAGTAGTCTATCAATCTCTTTTCAAGCTAAATATAGGGTATCACATTGAGAGTGTCCTATTACCTTTTACAGTTACCTTTTTGATGCATGAGAGTAGAATTAAACTAAATTTGGCAATGGATGATCCTTACATAATGTTTGGGAACGATGATTTCATATGAAAATTTGAAATTTGCTCAAATTTATTCTTTAGCAATTCAAAATTTTTTATATTTTGATTTGGATCAAATTTTACATTGATTTTATTAGTTAAAGTTGAGAATTTGTATGACTACCCAAACCTTATCATCTGGGTTGACTCGATACCCGCTTTTGAACACCCCTAGTAATGGATATAGGTAATCATGCTCCAAAACTAAATGGTACTATCAGTCTATCATAGTCAAATTTGGGAATGGGTATGGGAATGGGAATGACAAGCCTACACTGTAATATGTCAAGGGAGCAACAGAAGATGGAACAAAATGCGAAGCAACACCCAGATGATAAAAATGGAATCAAATACTTCCTCTAGCTTTAATAGTTCCTACAATTCTATTTTTCACGCTATCTAATGCATGATTTTTATCTTTAATATCTCTAATTTCATATGATAAAAAAATTATAAAAAGTTAATATTAAGAAAATACACATTGAGACGAATCAAACAAGATCCCACTTGACTATGTTTTACATTATATATAGAGAACTATATACTCCCTCCGTCCCATTGAATTTGCATCATTTTCCATTTTGGTTCGTCCTACTTAATTTGCATCATTTCTTTTTTTAGATAGTAGCCCACCACTTTCTTTTAATCTCATCCATACACTTTAACCCTCTTCTAATATCATCCACACAATTCATTCTCTCTCCTCATTTATTACCACTTTCTTAAAAATACACAATTTTCTCTTTGATGCAATTTCAAAGGGACAGAGTAGTATCAAATAAGATCAATTGGTGAACAATGTTTGCTACAGGAACTGTAGCAACTAATAAAATCCGAAGTAAGTAATATCCTACTGGTAACTGGCCACATTCAAACAAGGCGAATCTCAAATTATGGTTCCACATTGAACATCATACCTTCCAAGAAAAATGTATAGATCCAACCAATACAAAGGTTATACAAAGTTAAAAACCATATCAACTGTCCAAAACATCCTACAACTACCAATTTATCCAAAACCCTTAAGAGAAGATAAGCAAACTCAACTTTAGTGCAATCGACCTTGGACGACTACACAAATTTAACACACAAAAAAAGGATCCAGAAGAAAACAAATCTCTCAGACTCCCAATTTTACTCAAATGCATCATCATCGTCATCTGGAAGTGGCTGTGCAGCTGCAACCGCAAGCTCTTGTTCATGCCTACAAGAACACAGTTTATAAAGCATTATTTCAAAGAAGTCAATAATGCAATTTCGAAAAAAAGATTCACATCATGCACACCAACAATCAAACATTCACCGCCAAAGCAGGGTTTGGGGGTTGGATGTTTGTAACCTAACCCTTGTTAGTGATAACAAAGTGGTTGTTGCTGCCAATTCAACAAATTGTTAATTACCTCTGCTGCTCGGCCAAGTCAATCTGCACCTCAGGGGGAGCCAAAGCGGGAGACTCAACAAAATGCAAGTTGGGATCACTGCATCAATAACAAACTCGTTAACACGTTAAGAATGATGTCAGATCATAATCCCATGAGTTTAAACTAGACAGCACATTCTTACCCAGCAAGCTTCCTGGCAAGGTAGAGGAAGGGTTTCTCAAAGTTGTAATTACTCTTAGCAGAAATCTCATAGTACTGCAAGTTTTTCTTCCTGTGAAAGGTCACTTGCTTGGCCTTCACCTGCCTGTTCTTAACATCAACCTTGTTTCCACAAAGCACGATTGGAATGTTCTCACACACCCTAGCCAAAACAAACGGAAGCAATAATCAGATAATAATCACAGAAAACACCACAAACAATCCCAGATAATCCTCAAAAACTACCTGCATAGATCCCGATGCCATGTTGGAACATTCTTGTATGTCAATCGTGCCGTCACATCGAACATGATGATGGCACATTGACCATGAATACTGAAAAATGCAACATTAATTATTACTCCAACAGAGTAAGAAAATGTTCAAATGGCAGCAAACACTACACAAGTTTTCTCAAAACAGACTCCGGTATGGTTATGGGCTAATGTTATACATTCAATTTTTAACATTTCTATTTACAAAGCTGCACAAGACAACATACTCTTGTATGGCCAAAGGCAAATGTATAAACTACAAACATGTTTTGCTCAATTTTTAACATTTACTTTTACATGATATTACAGACTTCCTATCCCTCATTTTAGCAGAAGTACTCATAATCAACGTACCTTGGCACTTTATTTAGACTAAAAAGGTGAAAAACAATTCATAGAATAGCAATCACATGTCCACTATTTCAAGTAATGATAGGGTTTATGGGGCTTCATAAGAGGCTAAATTGAGTTCAATTTGGTTATGATCTTAGCAGTTTGAATAAGATCTATTTCCCATTGCAACTAAATACTTCATCTATCCCCATGATACCTCTTTTGTATGATGTAAATTGTAAATAATAATTTGCAATTGGAGAATAAGACATTATACAAATGGATGTGAGAAATGAGAATGATTGAGATGAAGTGTGTAAATAAGATTACAAGAGAAAACAACAACAAAAAAGACCTAAGGTGGGGTTTGAGTGATCGATTGTACGCAACCTTTTCATTTTCAACAAAGGGACAGGTGCAAAAAGGACAAAGTAATACTTCAAAAGTGGTGTATTTCCATGGGCACAGAAAGAATATCAAACAAATTCTTTAATGCCCATATGGAACTAATTTAAATACAAATTTTTCGATTTTACAATTACCATATATATATTCATCAATTTCCCTCTTGTTACTAATTACCATACAATATTTCAATTTCCCTTTCACAACTAATTACAATTCAATTTCCCTTTTGCAACTAATTGCCATACAATTTCTTTAATTCCCCTTTCACAACTAATTACCATACAATTCTTATACTTGCATGTAATCCTCACCTCTATTTTTAGAACTTTTCATGTTACCTTAAGCAAAATATAAGACCCTTGACACTTAGACATATAAGAACTTAAAACGCTTTATAATTAGGTTAAAAGAACTTAAGATCAGACGTGTATCTGTCTCAGGCAACCGTATACATAACATAACCAAGTATTCTATCCACTATAAAAAGGATGATAAACATTTCATACTAAGCGTTTCTCATTATGTAGAGTATACTAACTCCCAACAAAATCATATCAAACAAAACCATGGTATAAGCACAAATCATATCAAAAAAAAAAACAATTAGGGTTAATACACAGGATAACTCACTAGTATCCATCTCTCAAACCACCAAACTTCTCTTGACCAGCAGTATCCCAGCAGTAAAACCTAATTTTTCCACAATTTGTAAAGAAATCCAACGGATGAACTTCAACACCAATCGTAGCTGTAAAATCAAATCAATCACCATAAAACTCTAAATTTTCAAATCTGAAAACAAAAAAATCCAAAATCAGATTCATCTTTATGAACAATACAACACTTACGTTCATATTTCTTCTCAAATTCACCCGACAAATGCCTTTTAACAAATGTTGTTTTCCCTGCATCACAAATCAAAACCCGTCAAAATTTATACCTGTAGCCCACACAAATCTGAACCCTAAAACTCACTAAAAAAATTACCTGTACCACCATCACCAACAAGAACAAGTTTGAAACTAGGGTAATCAACGGTTTGCTGATTGGGCAGAGCCTATTTAAAAAAAACACAAAAAATCCGAAAAAAAACAATTAACATGACAATAAATTTCAAAAATGCGAGTCAAAAAATGATAGATAAAACATGACTAACCATTTTATAATCTGATTCAAGAAAATGAGAAATGAACGAGAATTGAGAACTGGAAAAACAGAGAAAGGGGCGAGATTATTCAACGTTGGATTCAGGGTTATATATACGAAAGGGTTTCGGCAGAATTTGAATTTTTGAAGATTAAAGTGGCGTTTGGCCAACGCTATATTTTTCACCGTTGGATTTAAAGAATTTAGTTCCGTTTAGATTCTTTCTTTTAAACAAAAACTAAAAGTAATTTCAAAAAAATATAAAAACTAAAATTAAAATTTTTTAAAAAATTTGTTTTGTTGAATCGGTGATACACGTGTGGTGCACGTGATAATAAGGTTTCTTTTATTCAACTAGTGTGGGGCCGCGTGCTACGCACGCGCTCCCCCAAGTGGCGAGATCAAATTTCTATGTTATCCTGTATACTGGTACAGAAAAATAAATAGGATAAATTTTTTGGAAGCTGAACGTATAGTGGAAAAAAAAAGTGGAACCAAAAATGGGAAAACAAAGATTACACTATAAAACGATGGATTAGATCGTATAAACATATGTTCTGTACAGTAGGTAAAAAAACCCAATATAACAAATTTATACAACAAAATCGCTTTAGCAAGACACTGTCATAGTATAACATGAGTTGGCATATAAAAAAAACACACAGCATGACAAATTTGTACACCAAAATTGCTTGAGCAAGACACCGTTATAGTAGAACATGAGTTAGCATAACTGTAATCGTAGTCCCGAAACTTCTTTATTCCTGCAGTTATAGTAACAGTTTATTAGATTTATAAACAACATAATTGTAATAGAAAATACATAAGCATAATTTGTATGCCTGTATAATTTGTTTTTAGTGTAAATTATGGCAAAATTTTTTTTGGCTAAAATAGTAAACAAAACTATGGGAATCATGTGATTATGTTGTCGTAATATACCTGTATGTTAAACACTTGAGGAAGTGTTTGATGGACCAGCAGTATCTGATTCACGGATGTCAATGGGTATAAGAGAAATCGATTTAAGAACCCATTTTAGAACGCCGCTTTTTGATAATGATGTTGCTGGACCAAGCAGCATGTATATCGACTTTGTTTGTAATATCTGTGCTATGTTGTCATATGTTTTAATGTCTTCCTGTGGGTGTTGAAGAAGAAAATATATTTAGTTGTTGTATATATATATATAGTAGGTATTAAATCGAATATAAAAACTTACAGTCGTAGTGGGTTCATAAAGTTCTTCAACTGGTTTTTCAAATAACTGCTCAATAATGTCGGTAAAAGCAGTTAGACTAATTGTGCCACTGTTATCTTCCGCATCAAAGTTTAATACTAATCTGGGACGAGTAAATTATTACAGTTAGTTTATGATAATTTATTCTGGAAAGAAATGTTCTTATAAGCTAACCTTGGAATAGACGTGCAGTCTTTTTTATAACATGCTGTGCAGTTGAACAGAAAGTTTTTTGCTGTATGGGTTTTTGTATTACAATTACTACAAGCCAAGAATTTTCTAACATCAGCGTAGTTAAATTGCTAATGAATGCTTTGATCCAATATCTTTCCTCCTGTATTGTATTTGAAGCCTAAAAAAAAGGCGTAAATATTGAGTAGTAGGTAGTGATGGAAATAATGGTTTTTGTATGTGTTAAGTTCAGATAATTAGTAGCTTATATTTTGAAGTTAATAAATAACAGCGTGAAATTGTTTTACAACTTACTGTTTTTGCTTTAACAAAAGCGATTGTGCAAATTTGTTGTTGGTATGCTGTTTTTTGTGTCTGCACAATATTGTACCTTCTTTCAGACAGTAAGTTGGCATGCGAGAATGCCCTGCAAGAAGCCAAAATATGTAATCATTAAAAATTGTTATGAGTATAGTGATGTTTAAACTTGTAACGAGCTTTTAAGTATCGAAATTATGCGTATGTTTATTACCATTGTCTAAGAACATTAGCGTTTTCACCAGTTGGTTCTAGTATTATATTTGTGGACATGGTTGTTCCAAGGCCAAAGCCTATATACATAGAACATATGATGTGACAATTTTGTTGTTTATGACATGAAATAGAGTATAAGTATATAGTGGTTGTATACCTTTATGAGATGTCAGTTTTAAGGAAGTGAAACCCACAATGGGGTTTGAATCAAGACTGTTGTCAAAGAAACGAGATAGATCATTCCATGCCGAAATTGTCAGAGGTTGATGTGAGCTACATAAATGTGGTATTTATAAGTAAAAAGTAATACAATATTTTCAAAATTAATATTATGACCTTGATACCTGTGATCTGTGATGATTGTAGCATAAACCTTGTTTTGTTGTTGATAAATTTAAGTTGGTGTGAATTTAGATGAAAGCCGTAAAATCGAAAATGTATAGCTAGATTAAAAACCAAACAATTAAATAAAAAAAATTGTTGTGATTTATATTTAGTGTAACAAATATATAATTTTATAGTATGGAAAGATACATTTGTAGTAAATTGGGTTGATGTAGTAAAAATAAAAATAAACTATGTAAATAGAAGTAAACAAGAACGTTATATTTATTTCCAAATAATCCATAATACAAGTTAATATGATGAGTAAAATGGAAAAAATAATGCAAAGTAAGTGAGAGTAAAGTTAAAATACACAAAGAAGTCACTAAGATATTCAACAAAGTTTAGAAGCCTGTAATAGGAAAAGCTTTGTTTCTGGGTCACTAAGAACAGTGAATCCTTGAAACATAAAAGAAATATTTGTGTCAATTTAGTTTGTCTATGGTTTACCATGAATCTATGTAATGATACCTGTGATCTGTAATGAATATAACAGACGCTGTTTTGTTGAGCAAATGCCCCCTTTACTTGTCGAACTTCACTAACAAAGATGACAATACCAAGTATGTCTAACAAGAAAACCATTGTACAAAAGTGAATTATATTGTTATGGATGATAAGAAAATAGAAATTTAGATAGATAGAAGATTCTATACAAACCAAATCTATCATAGGTGTTTGCCATTCTAGGTAGGGATGCGATTGTATGGTATTGAGGTACCGACTCTTGTGAATCAGTGCATGTTGGTTGAATAATAGTGCGATTGTTTATTGTCATTTGATATTCATTTTCTCTTGTCTGATATTTTGGATCAACAGGTTTTATAGTAGCATTTGAAATGATATACTCTTGGTTCTGTCTGATGATGGTGTCATACGCAGCAATGTCGTCTTCGAATAAGGTGGCCTTCATTATAGAACCCTGTTTATGGAAATTATAAATTAATTCTACAATATGTGTATTCGAAGTATATGAAAGTTAGAAATGTTGTGTGGTGAATAGTATAAATACCTGTATATCTTGAAGTATGAGTCGTTGATATTTCTTTTTTCCTGGCGATTGGAACGGTCTCGATTTTTCAATAACTCTGACTTTGACCCTATGGAGTGATGACTTGTCTGTAAGGTCAGCTAAAACTGAGTAATCTTGCTGCATAGTTGGAGGCGTAATCTGTAGAAATAGGTTAAAACCGCGTAAATGGTAAGATGAATGCAATAGTAATCTGCGATGTAAAATGAAAACAACATGTGTAATTAAATGGACATTTTTTATAAGTTTACAGGATGTATGACCTGAAAATTATGTAATTCACATAGTATTCTAAAAAGAATAAACTTTCGAACAAAAGTGTCTTAAGGGATAAATTAATTTGATTTAACTAAGAGTATAAGTGATTAAGTTATTTGAGTATTTTACACAACAAAAATGTATATAGTGGGTTATGTTAACAGCTTATTTCAATTTATAAAAACATGAATTCTGATGGCAATATTAAACCACTACACGAATTCTCAGAACTTGCAATATAATTTATTACTGGCTTAGAACTTCTTGGAGAGTGACTTTTGTCAACCGAATAACTCTTAAAAAGTTCAAATTGCGAAGTGCATAAAACACTGCTCTGTCTTTGCGAAAGCATGGTAGCCATTATAGATCATGGAATTGTGGTAAACAAATGAACAAGCTCTTCTTACACATTGAATACGTCCTTCAAATGGCTGATAGAAGCCATACAATGATGTCATCTAGAAACAAAGAGATAAATAAATAAAATAAAACATGATAAGATAAATAACGAGGAAAACAAACCTGTAATTCCCGATCAACCTGAGTTCTATCTTTTATGCTACTATGTAGTTGAGAAACCTGAACATAACATAGCACATCATTAACACAAGAAAGGCGATTATAGAAGATTGCGAGTGTGCTAATACAAGGACCATAAACCAAGTTACTTTAACTTTGAGATGCACCACCACTTCTACTTTTTCCTGAATTTAAGGCTAAAAGAATGCCAAACAGATATGAAATTTCCATGTCGCACTGAAATTAATTTAATGGACAAGTGACACATATACGATGCTCCAAGCTAATAATAAATACAATGTCAAAGCCTTGATCCAAACTATAGGAGATAAGATGCTCTAAGCAAAAATAAAAATGATCAAAAATAAGATTTCATCCTTAACTAAAAATACACAAAAAGGAAATAAAAGCACTTGAAAATTGAAATTTTCATCAAGACAAAGAAACATAGAATTATAAAAATCAAAAGTTAAAAGTCAGACCATTACTAACTTATGTTCATATTATTTCCAAATTACTATGAGAAGTTTCGGCATGCTAAGCAATTGAACAAATCAGTAAAGAGAGACTTAACTATGAACAATAACAATAAATGTAAGATAGCTTTTCCAACAGCCTCTCTATATTAGTGGAGTAATAAAAGTAGTAAAGTACAATTTTAGGCAGTGAAGAAGCATTTCCTAAGAAGACTATAAATACAATTACTGAAGTACAAAAATAGTTATGAACAATCAATTACAATCAAAGATCATTATAAGAGAACACTAATAAAGTTACTTAGATACTTATAATATGTTTTATATACAAAAGAAGCTATTCATAATATACCTAACAATATTTTAATGACGTTTCTTACAAAACGATGGTTTTATTGTAAAAAATGTATAATTTAATATATTTAGAAAGCTGTAAGAAAAGCTTACTTTATTTGAGGTAGTAATATTGTTGTGAGTTCGTGGGAAAATGAGCTATATGAACTATAGTGTAAGATATGTTCTAAAGGATTTGTATATAAAGGAGTAGATGATAAAAGAGATAAGGATTGTTGTATCTTTAATAATGGTGCATGATAGACATGTATGTAGTTATTGGATAAGTATGTGGGAAAATGTTACATTTGGTGAAAAGAAGAGGAGAGTAATGCAATGTCTACAGTAAAAGGGTAATGTTGATCACAAATTCAGCAATAGTGTTGGTGTAAGTTAGTTATGACATGTGGCATGGTAGGGCATGTAAAGTGGTATGGTGAGATGAAGTAAAGTGTGTTACTATTGTAGTGATTTATTCTCATTTTAAGGGGAAAGATACTGTTGACTAAACTATTTTTAAAAGGCAGTTTAGTGATTGACTAAATTTAAATGAAATCAGTAATCCAATTTATCAGTAACTATCTATAACTACTTGTTGGTGCATCATGATCAGTAATTGAATAAAAGTAGTTAAGTACAGAAAACTAAAGTGCTAAATTTGAAATTGAATAAACTCACATATTTACAAGTTATCACAGGCTTGTTCATTTACAATTTTTCAGATCAAAAGCTCACCGGAGATTCTTGGTTACTTTTGTCTGGGTTGGAGGAGGAATAGGAGGAGGGTGTCATGAATGGGGTTTTGAGTTAAGACATTAATTAAGGGTAATATAATTATTTTACCCGATTTTACCGATTTTATGGGCGATTTTACTTGATTCCGATTTCACTTCCGATCCAACTCGTAAGGCCCAGGTGGAATCGTAAAATCGTACGATTTTACGATCCGGATCGCGATTTTAATAACATTGATGCCATGTATTAGACACCATCCATAATTATTAACATTATCTCACCTATGATTTTTGTTGTATAGATCAATCCATAATCAAACACTGTACACGAAATCTAAAAAAGCCCTAACTGTTAGACTCTAAAGGAACCAATAAACCATATAAGAATTGATGAAAAATAACAAGCAACTACATTTTCTCCCAAACAAGTAATTGTTCTATTTTTGTGATAACTTTCAATAATATCCAAGTTAGGCAAGTATTTTCAATCCACATTGAGTCATGCAATTTAATCAGACATATAGACAAACACAAGCTAGGTTCAACATCATTGAAAAACAACACCAAAAAAACACATTCCTCACATGTATTTACGCCAACCAACCTAACCAAATCAATACAACTACAAAAACCCAGATAAAATATCTAATAATCAAGAAAATATATGACAAGTAATTACCAAAAAGCAACCATTTTCCTCAATAATTGCAAAAACCTAGAAAATATATCTTAAAATCAAGCAAATTTACGACAAATAACAATAATCATAGAAAAGAAACCATTTTCCTCAATAATTGCAAAAACCCAGAAAACCCCACATCATATAATGCACAAAATGCCAATTAAAGGCTCTGAAACATAAAATTATCAAGAATCTTCAAAGAAAAATTAAAAGAAGAAATACCAGTTGCGACCAAGAACTTCTTCAGCACGATACCCAGAAGCCATCTCAAAGATAGTGTTGACATAGATGATTGGATGGTCAGCCTCTAAAGCATCAGTTACGACGAAACCACACGGCGTCAGCTAAACGAGACAGTTTGTACTTGTTACCTTCAGATACATGTTTTGTGTTTTAAGAGCTGCCTTTTTTCCTATTAGAAGAGATTGTTAGACATATGAGAATCTGGTGGTCATCAATAAATTGAAGGTTTGTTGCTCTGAGATGAACAAAGGAACATTTCATTCTAACATTCGCTTGCTTAGCTGTCCCAAAAGAATCAGCACAACTTTCAAGATATGAATTTACTGACAAGAAAATTTGAATATTCAAACTATACTTTGCTCAAACAGTTTATATTTAAACAAAATACTTGCCAATGTTCATGATATAATAAAAACAATTGCGTGATCAGCTCTTATGTAAACCCCCTTCTTGTATTTGTTTGATTGTTTCACCTCTTCCGCAGCCCATCACTCTACCAACTTTGTAAGAGGGCAGAATCTCCTATAATTTACCACAAAGAAAAAATCACCCGTAGCTTCTAACTTTTGAGAGATACAATTATCAAGCCAACTACTAAGATTAGCAAAGACTTCTTTTTGAAAAGGAGAGCAACAAGTGTTCTAAATATCAAAAGAAGCATACTTTGCAAAATCCTCCCATCAAAAGATTCAAAGACAGGTCTAGGTAAGTCCGCAAGTGAAATTAAAATGATACAATTCTACCAGCTATAATCTACATCGAGTTAGAAGCTACGGGTAAGTATAACAGCTATAATCAAGGGAAGACAAAATTTATTTCCAAACTAAAGGGCAGAATCTTCTATGATAAAATTCTACCAATATAACCAATCAAAACTTTAGTTTGGAAATAGGGTAAGTATAACAGCTATAATCAAGGAAAGACAAAATTTATTGCTACATCGAGTTATTGACGGAATTAGATTCTCACAGAACCTTTACATACTCAGACTCAATTACATTTGTCAAAAATTATCATTTAGAGAATCCATAGACCAAAGTAATATAAAAGATACAAAATTTAGGTATTATAATGAAAAATTAGCTAAAGTAAAAAAAATTTAAAAAAGCAAGAACCAAAATGCGAAAAAATTACCTCATTCTTCCAATTTCCAGAAAAGACAAAGATGTCCTGAAATCAAAACAAAATCAACAAGGAAAAGGGGAAATGATATGCTAAAAATCAGAATAAATAAGATCATAAAAATCAAAAATGTAGAATTCAACTCAAAATAATTTAAAAAGCACAAAAATTTAAGCGTGACTAAAAACATAGCACACATCCACTCATCAAGATCATCAACTTCAAACGCGTACTTTTAAAAGTATAAGGGAGTAGAGCGAGAAAGAGCTAAAATAAGATAACGAAGCGTAGTTTGCTTTGAATGACTAAAGTGTTGAAGAATAGAAAAACGCAAAAAAAAAAAGGAATTCAAAATACCTGGAAGACAAAATCCTGCGAACAAAGATAAAGTACTGGCCGTCAACAATTCCCATATGCGAGTTCTGTAGATCAGCATAACTACGAGGAAAGTGATGCAACAATTTGCGCAACTACAGGGCAGAAAATGTGAACCAAGTGAACAACAGTTTAGTGACATCATCAATTGATGAACATAAACGCCCACAAAATACACAATGAGTATGAGTATATTTTACTAATTTCCTCCGAAAAAAGTATAGATTAATAAAATAATTTATGAAACAAAGAAACAAAAGTGAAAATCCTTCCTCCTCAATTCAATCACAGAGAAAGCAAAGATGACAGAAAATTGAAATATTTAATTTATTCAAACAGTGAAAAAAAATCTGGAATCATTGAAAATGTTGTTCAACAAATAATCAAAGCAACAACCGATAAACAAAATATAGTCCCTTGAATCAAAATTCTTATGCGTTTTGGGCATACGGTATCCGCCCACAACACAAGCTGTAGTTTTAAGACTAACTTGCATCAATTTGGACAAAGTTATACAGTACCCAATCACATAAGGTTCAAGAGCAGTTCAAGACCATATACTTTAGACAGCTAGAGCAGTTCAAGACCATGAAACTATACGGTACACAAGCTGTCTTGAACTGCTCTAGTTGTACTTTCTTCACTTCTTGAGGCAAATACTCAGCGGGGCTGGTCAAATCAATACAGTCGGCCTAAAATTTAAAAACCGAATATGAATTGATTAAAAATAAAAGTCCTAAGAATGATTCTTCAAGATAACTAAATTTTTTCAACAAATAACTAATTTTTTGCTACGAATTTGGGGGAAATGATGAATTGATTTAAATACTTCTTAATTAGATTAATCAAATTCAAAATCCATAAACTACTTTGTCTAAAATGAAAATCAAGATCATGATTAGAATCATCCAGTAAACAAAAACTCCCAAAAGAGAAGGAAAACATCCAATTCCAGAACCCTAAAACTGAGAAAAGAAGGCACACTAGAAAATCATATTCAAATCTCCTAAACTAAATGAAACCAACAAACCAAAATATACCTAGAATTGGTTCATGAGTTAAGTGAACCCAACATATGAATATTAGAGAAGATAGCCATATGAAATCAATAAACATGAAAAATTAATCTAGTCAAAATTTACACCCAAATGATAACAATTAATCTAGTCTATTAACATTTAAGAAACGGCTACCTTAATACTTTTGATTACTGTTCGTCATTGTTTCTCCAATATCATATCACTTTAGCATCAATTAGATAGCAATAACACTGCCACATCTTTTTTTCCTAAAAATATAGTTAGCTATATGTTATCAATTAAATGTACACAATAGTCTGTGATTATTCCAAGCAATTACCAAGCTTTCGATGACTCCGAACAATCGCAATTGAACAATATCTGATCTGAGCTGACCCAAAAAAAAAGACGACAAACAGCTACAATTAATCGATATCGAACTCCGAACTATTGCAGTTAAACAAGAAACATTTTAAAACAGGCGATAACTCCGAAGTATCGTAGTTGAACAAATGATGAACAAGCGAAATCTAGATAATTAGCAGGGATAGCTGAGGCAGCTGGCAGGATTACAAGCAAAGCAAGGGGATTACTGTTCATTACTGTTCATCCCGTGAGACAATGATGAACAGTAATCAAAACTGCTGCCTAAGTAGCGAAATGAAACTTAACACAAACTGAGTAAATTATTAATCAAATTAATGGGGTTTAAAGCGCAAATTCGGTTAACATACCAGCAAAAGATGATCGTTCGTTGCTTCAATCTTCAATTTGGTTCAAACGATTTTGAATTTTCAACCTCATTTTATAAATTCAATGCGTACTTCTTAATCAATTTAGATAGCTTCATTCAGCTCTCTTAAACATATGCAACCTGTCCAAAATGACCGACTTTAAAATTAATCAAGCACTCAAGAGATCAAAACTTGTGAATACATACACTGTAAACAGCTACAAACCTTGTAACTCACAATGACTAATTAACTTCTTCAACGTCACTATCACAAATTAGAGTTGCAATAAACCTGGCAAACCCTCCCACCTTTTACCAACTGAAGGACAAAGTGAAGCTTCTAAATACCATTCACAAGGCATGTATCAAAAATCCATTTATAAACGCAGAAAAAACAAGAAACAATTTAAAACAAGCGATAATTCCCGAAATACAGATCTATCAAAGTGATTCTTCAGTTCATTTCCATGACTTATTTTCGCAAATCATATACAACCATTAGCGTAATACTCCTATTTAACCGTAAAAATGGGTAAGATTAAAAAAATTATAAAAATAACTTTTAATTAACTAAAAAAAATACTTTACTAATTTAAAACTATTTATATAGAGTTATGTAAAAAAATTTGTAAAATAGCTACTAAATGAATCCTGAAATTATTGCAAGAAAAAAGGAAATGTTATTAATGGTTAATTAGAAATGGGTATTATAATACTCCTAAGAAAAAATAAAAATGGGTTTCAGTTTGGAAAAAGTAACAAATACTCCTTATTTGTGTTAAGTATTCATTTTCTATCCTTTAAGTCTAATTGCATAGTAGTACCTGGAATTTTGCAGGATCGATATGGCGGATTTTCTGGGTTCCATACCCGCAGTTTTGTAACTAATTCAAAACAATTTAACAAAATTCGACCCAAAAAAAAACAAGGAACAATTAAAAACAAGAGATAACCCAAAAAAAAGCAACAAACAGCTACAAATAATCGATACCGCTAATCCATCTAATCTAATCGAAACCTAAAAAAAACAAGAAACGATTAAAAACAAGCGATAACTCCGAAGTGTCGCAGTTGAACAAATGATGAACAACCGAAATTTAGCTATTTACTATAATAGACAACCCAAATGGGAAGGACAAAATAATAATTAATTTTGGATGTCAACATACATACCAGGAAAGCGGAGAATGATGGTAGAAGATGAAGATGCAGAAAGATAGATGGAGAAAGGCAAGAAATTGAATAGTTACAGACAGAAATTACAAAGCAAAAGCTATAACATTAGATAGAGGTGTAGATGGATGTAGAATAAAGGGACGGAAAAAGAAAAGCGTAGGAGTAGGCAGTAGTAGGGATAGCTGAGCCAGCTGGCAGGGATTAGAAGCAAAACAGGATGATTACTGTTCAATACTGTTCATCGCGTGAGACAGCGATGAACAGTAATCCGGGGCATTAGCTTCCACGTTTTTATATTGTATAGATTAATTGCATATCACAACCCTAATGTTTAATGACGTTGCAAATTATGCAGCCTCCAAAATAGTCTTTTGGCCACTATTCAAGTCAAGTGACCAATTTCGTACAATTTTAACCGTTGATCAAACTTTTTACCTTCCATAATACTTTTATTTTATTAGTTTTAATTTTTTTTAATGAGTTTAATTTTTTTTCTAATTTTATTCATTCATCCCCTAACATTGATGAAACTTAATTGATGAAATTCCATTGAAGCTTAAATTCAAACCCCTCCTCCTTTTGCTCCTCAATCCCAATCACCTACCTTCCTATCTCCTTCTTCTAAAGGTTCGAACTTTTGTTTATCCTAGAAAGGTTCGAAATTAGGGGGCATCTTCATCTAAAAGTTTGGGATAACTTGTTACCGGAAGAAACAATAAATTTCATCTTCATCTTCATCTTCTTCCCCATTTCTTCATCTTCTTTACCTTTACCTTCATCTTCATCATCATCATCATCATTTTCAACCCAAAATCAACTCTAAATTATACCCAAAATTAACCCAAAAAAATCCATAATCAATCTAAAATCAACCCCAAAAATCCATAATCAACCCAAAAAACCCATAAATCAATCCAAAATCAACCCAAAAAAATCAAAATCAACCCAAAAAACACATAATCAATCCAAAATCAATCCAAAAAAACCCAGAAATTAGTACAAATCTAGAGATCTAAAATGGGATATTTTCTGGGTAATTGGTTTGGATTTGTTTCGATTTCTGAAATTCGTTTAATTTGTGGCGATTTCTGAAATTCGTTTGGATATTTGGGTAATTGGAGAAGAGTTAGGTTAGGGTGATTGAAATTGTTTTAATTGGAAGCTATTGTTTGAACTGGGGTTTCTTACCACCACAAAATCAAGAACAAAATCAACAATAACCACCACAAAAACAACAAAATCAAGAACAAAATCAACAATAACCGGTTACAAAGTAAAATTATTGTTTGAACTGGGGTTTCTTACAAAAATCTTGGGTTTCTTACTATCAAGTTCTTCAATTGTGGATTTTTGGTGATGTAAACTTGCTTTTTTGGATTGGAGGTAACCTATTGTTTGAACTAAGTTCTTCAAACCATTGATGAACTAAGATGAATGTTCTTCAAACCATTGATGAAGAGTAAGGAAGAAGATAAAGGTAACCTAGTACAATGGGTTTCCTTACTCATAGAAAACCTGGTACACCTTTGGATGAAGATGTCCCCTTAAGTTCGAACCTTTTTAGGATAAACAAAAGTTCGAACCTTTAGAAGCAAATGAGGCAAAGTTCGAACCTTTCAAATTAAATTTTCCTAAATTCAAACCCCTCCTCCTTTTGCTCCTCTATCCCAATCACCTACTTTCCTATCTCCTTCTTCTTTTTCTTCTTCTTCCATAAAATGTCCAAACCAAGCTAAATGGGTAACTTATTTGCTTCCATTAATCTTCTAAATTTTTCCAGGAAAGAAGTTTAATGGAAGAAAAAAAAATTGAATGGATTTGAAGAAGAGGTATTCTTTTGAGAGACCGTCTTTATGAGAGACGTCTTTCAGGCCCAGTCCATTGTAGCTTAATGCCTATTTTTACTCTACATTTTCTTTATAGACCAACTTAATTAGAGATAATCTTTCAAAGAAACTGTCTCTCACAAGAATTTGTGTTTGAAGAATCAATAGGAAACACACAGCTAAGTTTTGCAAGTTCTTCGAGTAATGGGTTTGAAGTATAACGAAAGCGAACAAAATTCATCAAATAATGATAATGATGCTAGTGATTTTTTTTCCATCAATTTTGTTCAATTCAAGAAAAAAATTAATTGAATTGGTTTGAAGAATTCACAGCAAATACATAACCAAGTTTTAGGTATCTACCCAATGAAAAAAAATCCCCTAACCAAACAGGCTAAAACCCATGAATCAACTTCCCTTGAAGATCTGATTCCCTCAACGATAACAAAGACCCTTTTTCGAATTTTCCAATCCCAGTAAACTTTTTTTTTTTTTGGCAAAGTAAGTATTATAAAATGCCTGAAAAATAGCCGAAGCTTACAAATGTCCAAAAGACTGAGAAGACGACCCAAAATGAGCTTCTAAGGGACAGACCCCTCGTCATTCGCTAGTCTGGGGAAGTCAACTCCAAAAAAGGAATAGTATTCCTAGAATCTAGCGATACTACGACCTAGCATTTACATGTGGCTTTGGGCCAAGCTTTACTAAGCAGATACTTCAAGAGATCGATATACAATATGAAACTACAAAAACCAAAATAAAATCACACATTCATAGTCTTTTAGTCGCCATTGCGTTGAAGCAGCAGTTATCCTCCGAACATCTAGCTTGATCAGAGTTCACCAAGAGACTCCCTACCAAAAAGCGAACCCAATACAGCTGATTCATGGCGAGGGACAACCATCCACCAATGAGGATACCATATACAACACTAAGCAAACCATACAGCCGATATCAAAATAATCAGCACCATACTAAGACCAAACAATTGAGGGTATCAAACAGTAAGGCACTCTTCACTCAATGAGTGGACAGACAACCAGCTCCACAGAATATTGATCAGCTACGTTGACCAAAACAGTACTCAAAAACTCAATACTCAATCTCATGTTGTCAACCTGTGCTAAAGCAATTGATCATAGGTTGTGAAAACAGTATCACAAACCTGCAGCATTCAATTAAGATAGCCAGAAGAAAACGGATACATCATTAGTGTACAATACTCAAGGACACATTGGACATGGCCTCCTTTGATCCTCCAAAGAGGTAGCTGAGAAGTAAGGAACGGAGTGGTTAAAGTGTAAGAATGGGCTAGTCTATGGGAGGGGGGAGCCATCATCCATTGGATCCCACTCTCAATACAACCTCACCTAAACCAAACACCATCATCGTCACACAAACCAGCGCTCTACCTGTACACTCGCACGCCTGGAGGAGGAAGGCATATCACGGAGGTTGTCTCACTTGACTAAAGACCCGAGAGTCGAAACTCACAGCAGCGGCAACATAGAAAAGGATTATCAACTAAATTGATACCCTCCAAGTACTAACTGCACAGTATATCATGAAATATCTGTGCTAGCCTCAAAGCACACAACTGTGGCAACATCGACTTGCACCGCCGTTCATCTGGAGCATGCAACAGGTAGACAGATTTCGAAACCCAAACTAAACCATAGGTTTGGATTCATGATGAAGGAATAACAAGCAAAGGTTATCCTCAAAGACTAAATTGCAGAGTACATTTCATGACCTTAAACTAAGACCCTTGAAGTCGACCACGAATCAAGGTGCTAATTTAGGCTATGAATCACAGTCTCAGAAAGGTTTTTATAGAACATAAACTATTTCCCCTAATTCAATTTGGGGTAATATCAAATTCTCAAAATTAGGGTTTGGGTCTTTGAATTACCTCAATTGAGAGCAAAAATTCCGAAAACTAAATCAAATTAGTGACAATCCAAACCTGGGCATTACTCCAAGTAGTGGTTTCATGAATCTCAAAACAAGCCTTGAAACCCATCCTACGAATGTTGACCGAAACAGATGGGCTCAGAAGCACCTTGAACTCGCCTGGGGATGGTATCTACCTCCATTAAATTGGTAGCTCACCTTCAAAGTAGGCCAAAGACTTTGGATTTTGGGGGTTTTATAGTTAGGGTTAAAAACTCAATTAACCATCTGATTTTCGAACAGAAACGATTTCGCTGTTTGGTACCAACCACCGGAACACAGCTGGGTTGCCGGAGGAACCTTAGCACACCGGTGGCTATAACCCTCTCGGAGGTCGGCCCCGCCTCCTGCCTGCCATGGCGGGGCAGAACGAGTCGCCCAGCAGGGAGGGGGATTTTAGAGAGAGGTTAGAGAGAGGTGGCTTTACGTTTTAATCCCAGTAAACTTATTAAATACTAACTTTATAACTTTCAAACTAAATGAAGAAAATCCAGAAACATTGCAAACAACACTTGTAGGAACAATCTCTAAAAGGTTATTATTCTTGTGAATGGGATAAAGAATTGGTGAGTAAACAAACACAAAATAGATGCAAAGAAACAACCAAAAATAGAGCAAGCAAACAACAATGGCAAACACAAGAATATGTGAGGTATCTAATGATACCTCCCCCTTAAAACAAGTTTCTTATCAGTAATATATTAACATATATCAATGACTCAACTCACACAAGCCTTGAGAACTCTATCTCAAGGTAATGATTGAACCTTTAATGCTAATCTCACACAAACATGCAAATACAAGATGAAGAACTCTTATGGTTGAAACCCTAGTTGCTTCACTTGTGTTTGCCTCTCTCAATACCTTAATGATGCTTTAAGACCCTCTTATATAGTCCCATAACATATTAGGAAGCCATAGGACAAAACCCCAAAGGCCCACTACAAACCGAGAACAAAACAGAAACTCGCAATTTTGGGGTGTTGTACTCCGCTCGACCTGGTCGAGCGAAGGTTCAAAGCCTTCTGTTCTTCGAGTGGACAACTGTTGTGATGGTGCGTTGCTTCCCTTATGTCTTCTCTTGTTTAATGCACATCCAAGAGCCATCCTCAAACACTCCCTTGCCTTCATTGATGCATATTAAGTCATCCACTTTGATCACTTCATCAAGTGATCCAAACCTCAATCCTCCATAACCCATGACACTCATATGTTCACTCTCAAAAGTGCAGGATAAGGCATGGGCAACCAAGTGATCAAACTCATCACCAAGGTCATGGGAATTGGCTCTTGATTCAACAATTATGACTCAAAGAAATAATCCCAATCCTTGGTAAACTCAAAGAAATCATTGGACTATCTCCCAATCTTCACTTTCACCCTAATTAGTGAGGTTTAGTGTCTCGAAACAAATATGCTTTCGAATAATTTAGATTTCAACCAGTATTAAATCAATAATTCTTGCTTTTGTTTTTTTATTACCAATAATTGTAACAGGGCCGATAAATTCAATAGGTAATTAACATTAATGAAAATTTTTGCAAAATAATGCGAAAGTGTGAAAATGCCGGTTTGCTAAAAACCTTTAAAATTAAAACAAATATTTATAAGAAATAATAAATATTACATAAAAGTAGGAAAATAAAAATACATTTCGTTCGTTTAAAAATATAAAATAAATAAAATTAAATACGTAAAAATCATTAAACATAAAGTATATAAAAAGATTTGCAGCTAAGTCCTCGATAGCATAAATAAATTGTAGCTGCGGCCTGGATCGGAACCTGAACTAATTCCTGCAAAATACTGCCATCCATAACACGGATGACAGCCGGTTGAACCGGTCAGCGCTTAACGCCGAGCATAACACCCTATCCAGCTCAAAATATGGAATAACACACTACATTTACTAAATAATAATTAGAGTACGAACTTATCATTAATTGACACCACTGTATACTTTTACCATATTCTGTTACTATTCTATACTTTTAAGTCATTAAGATACCATTCTCAACTTTGGCAGAAGTACGTTACTGCCACTTATACCATTCGGTAATCTTAATACTTAAGCAAGTTCAGTTGGTTAATACTCATAATCGTACCATGCCTCTTAGCATCAATAGTAATCAAGTTTATCACTGATCAACAAGCACAACAATATGACACCTGATATATGTAAGGGTCTGGCTTGATTAGGGCCAAAGCCCTATATCTAACTGTGGTGGGGGTCGGCACCCCGCCAATGTTTATGCTCGAGCTTCTACAGGATAGGTAGCTAACCCCCTGTCTAACACCGCATTTTACGTGCCGGCCAACACGGGCGCCGGGATTTTACATGCCGGTCCATGGTTCGACATTTCCTTTCTATCAGGGTCATTTAAACAATACATAGATAATTTCACACAAGCACATCACATTTCTACTACTATTACAAGTTGACTTTGACTTTGACCAATTTAGATGTTAACTTCCTTATTTAATTATATTTTACCTATATGCCCTTCTAAGTTCACTACTAAAGTTTTACTCATTAAATTTTATTAAAAACTTTATTTTTAATAATTCATTTGTTAAATAAATTTACACTAATAATTTAATATACTATTAATAGTCTTTAGATTTATTTTCTCAAGTAGCTAACTAAATTTTATTTCTCTTAAAATAAGTTTCAATAATCAACATTTCTAACTTTAAAACAAAGAAAAATTTTAAATTAATTCTTTTCACTAAAAAAAAAAGAATTTGATTATAAATCGAGTAAAACTGTATCCTATGGATAATTTTTCAAAATTCAACAATTTCACCAAAAATCAATATTTCAAATAAAAAAACAAGTAAAACTTATTAAGTTCACAAAAATCAATATTCTAATTATAAAACAAATACAACTAACATTATTTACAAAATCAATATTTCTAGTTATAAAACAAGTAACACTTTATAAGTTCACAAAAATCAATACTTCTAGTTGTAAAATAAGTAAAACTTATATATTTACACAAATCCATAATTCTTGTTATAAAACAAATATAAACTTTGTTCTTTTAATATCAAAATTTCACACATGACTTTAAAAAGACAACTTTATTAAAAGTTCTTTTACATCTCTTTACAAAAATTCGGTCAAATAGTCAGCTAAAGAATTATTTTGTACTAACTAGCTATTTAATATCACAAAAGTTACTTTTTATTATAAAATCTCATGTATTTAAGAAAACGCTTTAGTATAAATAACTTATAAAAATTTTATTTTTCCAAATATATCTTTTTATTTACTTGTTATTTTTATTATTATCATAGTAAATTCTAATTTTATAAAAACTAAAATATTTTACAGAATAACTTAAATACTTAACATAACTTTAAGAACAAGCTTCAATATAAAAGATAAAGTATAATGAGAACATCCTAAGCATAACCATACTAAATAAAAAAAATATGTTCATGAAATAACACACAACTTTATAAACTAACTAGTTTAGAAACCCATGCAATGCATGGAGCTTTAAATATTTAAATATTAAGTATAAATTTATTATTATCAATTTTTTTCTTTTGTTTTTTTAAAATTATCGTTATTAAGTATATTTTTAATTAATATACAATATTCAATATAGTTATAATATACTGATTCTATAAATAGTGTAAAGTAGGTTCTTAGTTTTTAAGAGTATGTAATTATAAATTATTATCTTTGATATCAATCAGATATGTGATTATATTTTTGAAATTATTATTTTCAATCATAAAGAATTGGTTGTAACTTTAAGAAAGGTATTATTTAAATGCTGACTTGTTATTTTTAAATTGAATCTATGCAATTAATTTACTGCCTTCTGTAAGCATTGGACATTTGGCATATCTTTTAATAAGATTTATGATTGATAACAAATATTTATATTTATATTTAGTTTAATTAATTTAATTTCCTTAAATAAAATTGCTTGTGAGATTGACATGTGTAATTTTACATCATCTTTATTAAATTGTATGATTTAAGGGCTTACATAAAAATATCACCTATAATATTACCATAAGCATTCTTAATATATTAACATTTCTAAACAATTCATAAACATAGTAACACTAGTTTATAACATAGATAGTACTTAATATATGTCACTAGTATAAAATAGTTCACTCAACTTCCTAAACATGTCCAAATATTAATAGTTATCATACTAAAAATATTTTTAGCATAACTATACTAAATTTAATATTAATCAAATTTTCTTAAACTAACTTCCTACTTAAACATACTCAATATATATCATACTTTGCATATTATAAAGTAAATATAATGTAAAATTCCACATAAAGAGTAGGGTAAGAAGTTATACCAGACTAACACCAAGGATTAGTACTAGGTACTAATTAGAAATATAATAAGAATAAGATCCTCCAAAGTAATGTTCCAAAATCTTGTACTCTAAGCTCTAAGCTCCAAATAAGATGATTCTAAAATAAATACCCAACTCTAAATGATGATTATTTTAAATACCCAAGAATGCTCTAAATTAAATTATGATGGTTTAGGCTAGTAAAAGTGTGTTCTAAGCTCTAACATCTTTAATTTCTTTTACTAATAAAAATTAGAAATTCTAAAAGTAACATTATAAGTGAAATTAGGATAAATTTTTAAAAAATGTAGTGAGAGAAAGTTAGAGAGAGAGAGGCTCTGCTAGGGTTTTAGGTTTTCCTTCCCCTAGCGGGCCTCACGGTGGTTTTCCGGCGTTTCACGGTTGTCTTCAAAAACATCTTCTCTCTTTTTGGTCTGTTAGTGTTAGTTGTATTTAGCTGGCGGTTTTCGTTTTTTCTTTGGCTTTTTTAATAAATTTTCTTTAGTGTTCTTTAAAATCGGCTGGTTTTAATATTTTGGGACTCGTTTTTCTTTTGCTGAGAGTTTTTTTTTGGGTGGTAAGAGGGTGGTCTGTACGGAGGCTATGGCGTTTTAGATCCCGTCTGGACTGGGCTCAACGGTAACCCGTTTGGTATCTTGGCGTATAATAGCGGGTATGGTGTATGAAAAAAGGTGAGATTTTTATCTATCTTTTAAACACATCACTATTCTGGAGTTTTGGTTGGTCTCGGTTCTGCTGAGTCTTGGGGTTGTTTAATCCTTTGGGGCCGGTGATGGGAGATGGTGGCGACTGTTGATAAAGGTGTTGTCTTTTCGTCTTCCGAGCAATTATTCTGGGGTTTGGCGCTTCTTTCATAGCTGTTTTTGAGATTGGGGTCGCTTTTGACGCTTCGTTTTCTTGCTTGCTCCTTGCTGGGCGATTTTTTAGGTGGGTTCTTTGGAGTTTTGGTGTTGATGCTTTATGGGCGTCTGGTGTTGCCTTTTGACGGCGGTTAGGGTTTGGCTAGTGGTGATGGGCGACACTCCCCCGGTGGTTTTCAGTGGTTGTTGGCGTCCGGTGGTTGTTTGATTTTTCTGGGTTGGTGTGGTGATTTTTCAGTTTTGTCAATAGTGATGGACAAGATCAGCTACTACTGCAGCGCGGTTAGATCTGGGTGTTGTGGGTCAGTTTCATTAGTTTTTTCTCTGGTGTTTTTCTTGCGGTTTGCTCGATTGTTTGGTGCTGTGCAATTTCCATCTGGTCTCGATTGTTGGAGCTGTGGTGAGTGTTGGTGTACATTGGTGGTTGTCTGGGTGATTTTTCGGTGTTCGTATGGTGATTTAAATTGGTGTTTGGTCGGTCCTCTGGAGTTGTTGGGCTCGATCTTAACGGTGGGGCTGTATCGATGTTTGGGGTGCTGGTATTGGTGGTGGCAGGGGCTGATCTTGAAGTATGGGCGTAAACTATCGAAGAAGATGGGGGGCTGTTCTTGCCTATTGTCAGGATGGTCTGATTTCTATTGGTTTGGTTGCAGTGTTGGTTTGGGAGGTCACTGGTTGCTCAACGTTTTGTGCAGGTTGTCTGGAGTGTCTTCAAGCTGTGATAATTTTGGGGTCGTTTTGACAGTGTTATCTGATGGTTATTGAGTTGGTAGAGCTGTTTCGATGCTTCGTGGTGTTTGGGGATCTTCTTTGATTGTGGTGTTCATTTATGTGACAACTTAGTTACTGTTGAGAAGCAAGAGGAGGCAAAGATCCGAATGTTACGGGTCGATGGTGTACGGTGCGGCTGTGTCGCTGGTGGCGGATGGCGTTTCGCTTTGGGTGTTTTGATTTCTATTTTGGTGTTGCAATGGTGTTTCCTTTTGTTGGTGACGTCTGAAAGGTGTTCGATAGTGTTGATTGTTTTTGAGCTCGTGGTGTTTATGGAAGCTTTTCTGGTGGCCCCTTGCGGATTAAGATTTATCCGTCCCCTTGCGATTTGGTGTTTGTATTGCCCATGGTGGTTTTTTTGCCCAGTTTTTTTGTTTAAACTCTTCTTGGTGTTTTTGTTCTAGGTTTAGGCTCTTGGTATTAGGTGCTAGGACCTTTTGTTATGATGTTTATTTGGATTTCGTTTTGGCATAGCCCACCCCTATGCTGTTTTGGGTGACCTGTTTCTTGGTCTCCCTCTTCCAATGGCTTTTTTCTCTTCGGGGGTTTTTTTATGCCGGCGGATTTGGGGGTCCCAAGTCACAGTGTGGTGTTTTTTCCTCTTTTTATTAATATATTTCCTAATTTTCAAAAAAAAAAAAAATTGAAATTAGGATGAAATTTGAAGCAATGTAAATAGCCTAAGGAGCTTGAAACTCACGGCTATGATGAGTTATGCATGAAGATGGTTTTTAACTACCTTTTTGTCCTTCCTTAAGTACTAGCATATAAGCTAGTATATAAAGATGAATTTGAGGGACAAAGAAGTAAGGAGTAGAATAAAAAAAATTGCAATAATATGGCCTATATCGTACTTCCAATCTTCCATAGGGTAAGGGTGCTTGATTTTCTTGTCCATTTGCATTACTTGTGGATAGGGATGGTCATGGGTCCAGGACCTTATTGGACCCGCCCCAGATCCGCCCCTTTTTTAAGGGTTTGGGTCTTATTTTTTGAGACCCATCAAATCCGGGTCAGATCTGGATCTAAAAAATATTTGGCGGGTCCGGGTTCGGGTCCGAGATCTGGACCCTGGACCCGCCCCTTGGACCCTTATAAATATTAATTTTTCCATTTCTATTTGTCTTCTACGTATGAATTTTTCTCCCAGCACTTATTTTTTTTCTTCATATAATCATAATATATATAAATAATATATATGCTACTTGCTAAGTGCTGACCCAATTAACCTTATTTCATGGACTCGAACTAGTGTTTGTAATAGAATTTAAGCGTATATGGATGACGCTATATGACTTTAGATGTTAAATTAGTATTAGATATTTGTAAAATACGATAATAACTCTCATACAAATATACGAAAAATAAAATGAGTTACAAATTATTCAAATTTGACAAATCAAAGAGACTTTTTTTAGACCCATTAAAGATCCTAGACCCATCAGATTCGGAGGGTCTGGGTCCGGGTCTTAAAATTTTGGACCCTTAGGGTCCGGATCCGGGTTCGGGTCTCAAAAAATTAAAAAGGTCCGGGTATGGGACTGGTTGGACCCGCTCCAGACCCGCCCCATGACCATCCCTACTTGTGGAAATAGACAAGTATTAAAAAATTGGGTTAGGTTTGACTAGGATAAAATTAAGTAATTAGGATTAGTTTAGGTATAAAACAAGCTTAAAACTTAATTAAAGTTATTAATAAAATATACTAGTTTAGAATATTATAATTAAAATTTTAAAAGTCGTTAAAATAATTGTTAACGAAATTAAATAAGAATTTTAAACGTGAACTTTTAGTAAACCGTGAACTAAATAAATGATTTTGAAGTTTTCATAATATAAAGAAATAATTGTAACTTTTATACTCATGAAAATCAATATTTAGAGGTAATAAAAATTTAAATTTAAATTCGGGAAAATTTAAGAAGTTGGACAAGTAAAAAAATGAAATAAAATAAATAATACACAGCTTGGAAATTGATTCGTAGATTAAATCGATTTGGAGCTTAATAGACATTTGAAATTCAATCGAAAAGGAATAATAAGATTTTTAGGAATTTAATAAAAGTTGGAGCTTAATAATCAAGAATTATGAATAAACTGAATGAAAAAATAAATAAATAAATAAATAAATAAATAAATAAATAAATAAATAAATAAATAATCGAAAGTGATTAATAGAACGGTGAAAATTGAAATTTTGAGTCTGTTACAAGTACTCTTCCCCCTTAAGATAGTTTCGTCCCGAAACTAGAAGTTACCGAAAAGATTAGGGCATCGTTCTATCATGTTTTCCTCTTTCCCCCGAGTAGTTTATTTTATTCACATAACTTTGTTCAATGAATACCATGAGTTTTTAAATTACTTGACTCGGGTATCCAAAATTATTGACAAGTTCCTCCTTGTAGGCTAGAGACTCACCGATCTGAAGGGATTCTTGGCCTAACTCGGGTATTCAACTGTGAGACGTGAAATACTCAGAGGTAATTCTAACTCATAATCAACTTTCCCTACTCTCCTCTGAATCTCAAAGATTTGATAAACTTCGGTTCAACTTTCCTCGAATCCTAAAATGCTAGACACCTCTTCTAGGTGAAACCTTATGGAATAACTCTTCGCAAATCTCAAATCATAGCTCTTTTGTGGTCTCAGCGCTGATCTTATGTTTTATTGAATGATTTTCAAATCATCAATGAGTTCTTGAATCACATCTAGACCTTTTGGCATGGTTTTATCCATCAAATCCTAACATAAAGGTACTCGACATTCCCTTCCATACACAGATCCGTTCAGTGCCATCTTAATACTAAATTGGAAATTGTTGTTGTAGGCGAACTCCGCCATAGATAACTTATCTTCCCGAAAGCCTTCAAAGTCCCACATATAATATCTCAAGAGATCCTCTAAGGTATGAATAATTTTCTTAGTCTGACAATCTGTTGTGGAATAAAGCAGTACTTAAATACATTATAGTCCCAAAAGCTTTCTGGAACTTATCCCATATTTTGTTAGAACTTCGTATCCCTATTTGAAAAAAAATAGTCCTTGGGACGCGATGAAGTCAGACAATCTCTTGGACATAGGCATATATTCTAACTGCTTGGCTCCCAAGTATTTTTCATTAGTATAAACTTAGATAGCTTGATTAATCTATCCACCATGACCCAAAAGAAATATCATCCCCTTATTGGATTCTTGTACTCCTACTACAATATCCATAGAAATCGAGTCCCACTTCCAATCGAGAATAGGCAATGGTTTAAGTAATTCTGAACTCTTTTGTCCTTCAAACTTTACTCTCTGGCAAAATAGACACATAGACACAAAATCAAAGGTATCCTTCCTTAAACATTTCCACCTAAAATAACTCTCTAATCTCCTTAAACTCTAGTGACCTTCCGTTAGAATCTCATTCTTCAATTCGGGTTGGTTTATAACACAAAACCTCCCATTTATCCCTATATCTCCTTTTTCCCATTACTCGAAAGCATCAGTTTTTTTTTTCTTAACTCTATGTATCATCTTCAAGTTGCACCTCAATAATACGATCGAACAAAGTGGGTTTTATAGTCATTGCTTCTAAATAATGACCAACCTAATGTCAGCTACAAATATGTTATCCTAGAATTTGCACTTCACGATAGAACTCTCATTGTATAGACATTATAGCAATCACAAACACTCTCATTCTCCTACTTAAGGCATCAACTACCTTGTTTGCTCTCCCACGGTGATACACAATCTCAAGATTATAATCCTTAATAACCTCCATACTTTTCTAAATTTCCGATACAGTTTGTATTTTCATAAAAAAAAAGTTGTAACCAGTCAAATTATACAGAATTGGTCACTTTGCTTGAATATAATGCTGATCAAGATGCTACTTAGATGGATGTAATTTGCAAAAAAAAAAAAAAATAAAAAAATCAAGGTTGTAGTTCGCAAAAACATCAAACATTAAGCATGTAACTCGCAATTAATTATGTTTTATTTGATGTTGAAAGTAAAAGTTTAATATGAACTTGGTTTATATTGTTTTTATTGTTGATCATTTTTTAATTTATCAATCACAAGATCATATTCCTCATTCTCTATTCTATTAGTAGTATTTTTAACTTTACAATCCTAAATTTTAATTTGATTCATAATATTTTATATGGATAATGCCGAAAGGGGTGCAACGAAATTAAATTGGACCGATTGGAGTTTATTAATTAACTAGTTGTGGGGCCGCGTGCTACGCACGCGGTCCCCCAAGTTATACTATTGAATGCAATAATACAACTGTATACCTTCTATTAAATATAATGTGAATGAAAATATTGAAATGTCAATGTGGTAAAGGGTGAACAATGCAAGGCCGAAGGTGTATATTTAGTAGTAGGTAGCATAATTAAAGTGAGACATGGAAAAATATTGAAGTGTTATATGTGTCGGACACTTGTCTTGTTATGGATGAATATCGTTTACCTCATAGATCTACATTGCAAAATTGTATTCTTTCTTTTTTGCATATGCTAGTCAATATGAGATATTTGTATATTTCAATACAAACTTTCATTGCAAGAAACAAGATGTCATTAATGCTGTAAACACTAGTAGAATTAAGGTCATTTGCTACTATACAAATGAGTTTATTTGCTGCTCAATTTTGAATTGCGGCAAATGGAGGGGCAACAAATAATCAAAAGCTTTTTCCTGTTACTTAAAGAATCACATCAAATAAATACTAGGAAAAATTACCCAGAATAATACGACCTTTCACTGATTTTCCATGAATAATACGAACTTTCAATTAACCACCAATAATACGAACTTTAACTTGCATTTTCCGCTGGCATACATGACCTATTTATAACCGGTAGTACAAGTCTTTTTTTAACCGTTACTCAAAAGGTTTCATCTCGTATTATTGGTGGTTAATTGAAAGTTCGTACTACCGGTTGAAACTTGCTGAGCAACGGTCAAAAAAAGACTTGTACTACCGGTTATAAATAGGTCATGTATGCCAGCGGAAAATGCATGTCAAAGTTCGTATTATTGGTGGTTAATTGAAAGTTCGTATTATTCTTGGAAAATCAGTGAAAGGTCGTATTATTCTGGGTAAATTTTCCTAAAAACTATTGTGTGCGAAAAGAATCAAAGAAAATTGAAAGATAATTAGCAATGTAAGGTTTTTCACTCGATAGAAAAAAGCAGCTTGAAGTGGATGACTTGTATTATAGCTTTTTGCTATTATTCAATAAAAAACAACAATAAGAGTTTTTATTTGCTGTTAATTTTAAAAATAGTAGCAAAAAATATTTTTTTCCTATGAAATTGTCAAAACAGTAGCAATAATTACATTATTTGCTATGTTTGAGATTTCAGTAGCAAATAGATAGCAGCAAATTAGGTTTATTCTACTAGTGAAACATCAGTTTGTGAAAGTAGCTAGCATCTATTGATTTTGAAAAATTGAGTATCAGATTAAACAGAACAAATTTCAATGAAAAAATGAATTAATTGATTAGAATATTAATTAAGGAACCCTAACATTCCAAGTAATATGAATGTAAACACCATGGGGTGTTTGGCAAATTAGTTTATTTAACAATTTTAGCTTATTTGGATTTAAATAGAGAGTAGGGTGGTTAAACCAGCTAAAGATAGTGTTTGGTGAATCAACTGGTTGAAACAACTTATTGATACGAATAAGATGTTTTTGAACAAGCTGCTTATAGCAGCGGGTTCAAAATCAGCTGGTCAAACCAGTTAATAAAATCAACTGGTCAAATAAACCACTATAATTAGCTATTAGCTATTTGCCAAACACCCTCCATATTGGGCAATCACTATTTTCACATTCTTAGCTTGTTTCAATTTCAATGGGAGAAAAAAGGGAGGAAAACAATTCAATTTTAAGTCTAAGAGATAAATTATATGCATAAGCAATACACTACATTACAATGTAATACAAAAGCAATGATAGAACTACATGTTCAATTAATAGATAAACAAAGTGAAAATGGTTGTAATGAGTTAGGAATGTAAAAGTAAAGCTTCTAATAATAGGAGTTACCAAACAAGTGTTCAAAACTGTCAATGATATTGAAGGTAGTGTTCTAAAAGCTAACATTATAGACAATTTTAGGAGTTGAAGTCCATTTGATTAGAAGAAGTTTCTACATTCGATAAATCTAAGTTGCGCTTCACTCAACAAACCTTGTCTGATAGCTGTTGACCGTGGATCATGTGAAGACGTACTAGAAGTCAGCTGAGCAACAGAGACGAATACATTGGAGCTTTGTATACTCGTTGTTGTAGAAAGAGTTGACAATGATTGTAAACATAAATAAGAATGAGAATCAATGTCTAAAACAATGCAATTCTATATGAATTAATGCATGATACTCATATGGTGTACAATCACTTACAGGGCGTTTTGTATGAAAAATTTATATGCAAGAAACGGAATGAATAATGCATCACCTTTGGTTGGACATTCAAGATAAACCAATCCATTTTTCAGGGTAATGTTTTCCTCCCATTTGTAAACATCCTGTAACAAAAACCATTACCCTCAGCCCTCCAACAAATTATACTGATTTGCTACTACTACTACTACATATCTACATGTCATTCATCCTACGTCCTCCTTTTCTCTTTTCTCTTTTACTACTACTACATATTTGGTGTTTCTACTCTCAAGTTTTCTCAATACGGTATTCATAATTAATACATATTACTTAAGCTTTGATCGAAAATGAGGATAGTTTAAAGATCATTTGATTTAAGTTTGAAGCGATTTTAGAGGCTCTATGCATGGTCTTGGGCATGATTGCATTGGCCTTGATCGTATTCATGAAGCAAGTAAAGCTTTGGAGTATTTTGTACCAAGTTTTGGTCGAAATTAGACAACTATGGTCGAAGCCACATTGAAGCAAAGCTAAACACGAGCTGTTGGGCATTATTGAGTCGAAACTGTCTTAATTTCGGTCGAATACCATGCTGGACATAAGTTCTGATTATACTGATGATAATTTCGATCGAGACGAAGCCCACTTCGTGCAGATCTGGACGCAGGCTGCTGATTTTGTTCTCTCATTCGACAGTTTTAGCAACCCACGTTTTCTATAATTCAGTTTCTTGATTAAGGGCATGTTCTCTTCGTCTGATCTGATTGGATAAGGACTGAATTTACTAAGGTCTGATCTGGTCTGATCTGATCTGATCTGATCTGGTCTGATCTGGTCTGATTCAGTCTGATCTGATCTGAATCTTTCTAATCTGGTCTGATCTGATCTGATCTGGTCTGGTCTGATCTGATCTGATCTGGTCTGATCTGGTCTGATCTGATCTGATCAGATCTGATTTGATCTGATCAGATCTGATCTGATTTGATTTCATAAAGTTATTATATATTATTATTATTATTATTATTAGTATTATTATTATTATTATTATTAATTATTATTAGATTATTATTATTATTATTATAATAATTATATATTATTATTATTATTATTATTATTATTTATTTTCATTATTTTTATTTTTATATTATTATCATTATTGTTATTATTATAACTTTTATATTATTATTATTATTATATTATATTATTATTATATTATTATTATTATGATTATTATTATTATTATTATTATTATTATTATTATTATTATTATTATTATTATCATATTATTATTATTGTTTATATTATTATTATTATTATTATTATTATTATTATTATTAATTTATTACTATTAGTATCTCTAAATTAATAAATCTAATAATATTTAATAATTAATTAAAAAATTAATAATAATGTCATTAACATTATTATAATTATTAAATAGTAATTTATATTATTATTATCTAATTAATTAATTAATTATAAATCTTTTTAATTAATAAATATTAACACAATAATATTATTACATTATTTATATTATTAAAATTATTATTTATATATTTATTTATTAATCATTTTATTAATTAAGTAATTAATAAAAAAAAGTAATAATTAATTAATATTAGTTAAAATAATACGTCATAAGTAATAATAACAATAATAATAATAATAATTAATTATAATATTATAATAACAAGATTAATCTTAATAATAATATTTACAATAATAATAAATAATAATAATAATAATAATAATAATAATACATTAAACTAATAATAATAATAATAATAATAATACTAATAATAATAATAATAATAATAATAATCATAATAATAATAATAATAATAATAATAATAATGGTATGGTGATCTGATCTGATCTGATCTGGTCTGATCTGGTCTGATCTGATCTGTTCTGATCTGATCTGGTCTGGTCTGATCTGAAACTTTCTGATCTGATCTGAATAGGTCTGATCTGATCTGATCTGGTCTGATCTGGTTTGATCTGATCTGATTCCAATAAGAATAAGTAATAAGTCAAAAAAATAAGTTGAAGAGAACACCTTCTAAGACGGTTAACTATTGGGGCATTTTTATTATCTTCATTAGTTTTGAGTTAGTGGGGGTTATCATTCTATGTTAAGTAGTTCTATTATGTTAGAGTTAAAGAGTTAGGACGGCATTATCATTTTTTAGTAGAAGGTAGTGCAGCAACATTCTACTTTCTTTTTAGTTTGAGAACTTTTTTTCATTTTACATAGTTTCATGCTTTTTAATCAATTTCTTAATTTAAAAGAACCTCTTTATGTAATTCGAAGTTTACGGTTTTATTTATCCATTCTATACATCAACAAAAAGACCTTAATTTCACCATAAACATTCAAAGACAATGATCATAATGTCTAATTACTCCAATTTCATACAGAAAACCCTCCACACCCATAAAATATCCTATCCTAAAGTCACCAAATCAACATACAAGAACCAGTGCAAAAAAATATAAAAACAAAAAAGCTCAGCAACACAAATGGTAAGCTAACCTATATCACGCGAGGGTGGAGACAGGGGCGAATCCAGAAAGAAATAGTCACCCGGGCCAATATAAAATGACGGATTGCATAATTCATAATATTATTTTTATTTAAAAAAATAAAAATTTTATTACATAATTTAAAATATATAAAATTGAATTAATAACAATTCTTAAATTTATATAATAACTTTAATGTGAAAAACAGCAATTTAAAAATAAATCAGACATTAACTACATAAAAATACAATTTATAGTCTATAAGTTATTTGTTAAATTTAACTTTTTAATAATGTGAATTAATTGAAAATGATCTACACATTCTCTAACACATGTCCACATGACCACATCTAATTTTTTTTTGAAGAAACATCTAATTATTTAATATATAAAAGTAAAATAGATGCAATTCAATAAAGAATAAAAAAACCAAATTAAAATTGAAAAACAATTTAAGTACATAAAAAAAAGTTAAATCTTTTTCTGAAATGACATCACACAAACCAATACAAGAATACCAAAAGCTAGCAATGATTCAAATTCAATAAATGAGTACTCTTTTTTTTTTTTTGAGTTACAATAAATGAGTACTCTAAGGACTAATAAAATAGACAAAAAAAAAGAGCAAAGATTAGAAACCAAAATTACTCTTCTTCAAGATTAAGAGACAACAGCGGTAGTGTGCACCCGACAACAGTGGCAATGGCAGACGTTTTCCGGTGGGCGGTTGCCGGCAAATCAGAGTTTGTTTTTTATATTTTTTTAATGTTGTCTCTTTTGATTTTTAGGATTTGTAAAATACAATTTGGGTTTTTAAGATAATATTTAAGTTTTTTTTTTCTTTTATATTAATTTGTGTACAAAAAATATTTTATTTTTGAATTTTTTCATAACCCGGGCCTTGGCCCATGGAGGCCCGGGTTTGAATTCGCCCCTGCTTATTCCTTAATATTGGATTCCTCTCCCAACTTTTATAGATCCTGAATCAACAGCACACACTCATAGCTACTAAAATCATTATACAAATTCTTACGAGAGATAGTCTTTTTTGAGATATCATTTTTAATTGAGTCGGCTCATAAAGTAAAGAAAAATATAGATTAAGAGTATCTATTAAGCTTTGATGAACTTAGGCCTTAGAGACGGTCTCGTTGGAGACCGGCTTAAATCATTGAAATGTTACAATTTAAATAAGAGACATTAAATAAAAACAATCAAACTAAAACATCTTACACAAAATCTCAGGAAAGTCCGTCTATAGGATAGACGGAACAAATGGGCCGGCCCAGTATGTATTTTTAGGAATCAGGATTATTCGAATTTTTTTTAAAAAAATATTGAAAACATTATCTCCTTGAAACCCGCGTGTAATGATTCCCTTGCCCAAATTACACTCTTTCTTCCCTCAACTTCCCATTCTTCATTCAATACTCTGATATCCCCTTGACGATTATTCGAATTCTTGCCATTGACGATTTTCTTTCCTTTTCATTTTCGTGTGATTTCCCCTTGCTTTTCCACTGAAAAACGTTTGGTTTCCATTTTTGTGAGAGTTCATTTGGTTTTCAGAGATTTTCAAGGAAGAAGGGCTTTTGATTTTCGGTTTCTTCTACTGGTTGGTTTCAGTTTCTTCAATTGTTCCAGTTCTTCAATTCTAGGTAAGAATTTCGACAATTTTAATGGTTATTTCAAAATATAAATGGTTTTTGAATGGTATGAATTTCGACATTTCTATTGCATGCTTGATTTTATGTTGGATTTTTAGGTAAGAATTTCGACATTGTAATGGTTATTTCAAAACTATAATGGTCATTTTTCGACATTTCTAGAGTTTGCATGCTTGATTTTATGTTGGATTTTTGGGTTTTATGTTTGGATTTTTAGGTAAGAATTTCGACATTTCTAGAGTTTGGGGTTTCATGGTTTTCTTGATTTTGGGTTTTTTTTCTGGTTTAATGGTTATTTCAAAATATACTATATTTTATTTTTGATTTTGGGTATTTTAATGGTTTATATTCCATTTGTTCTGAATTTTAATTTAAACTGATTTGTCTTGAATGTTCTTATTTTCGAATTTTTGGTTCCAAAGAAACCATCGGTATTTTTACAGTAGTTTTTCTTGTTCTTATTTTCGAAATTTACAGTTGTTTTGGGGTTTTACTGGGTGGTATTTCGGTTTTATGTTCTTAGTTTACAGTTGGTTTCTGATTTTTTGGTTGACCTTCTAGTAATGTTCCAGGTACTTGAAATGTCGAAATTTAATGTTCTTAGTTTACAGTAGTTGGTTTCGAATTTTTATGTCGAATTTTTTGTGTTCTTAGTTTACAATAGTTTTGGGGTTATATTTTGAATTGTAATGTTCTTAGTTTACAGTAGTTTTTCTTGTGTTATGTTCTTAGTTTACAGTTAGGTACTTGAAATGGGTGCTTGAATTGACTTTTCTAGTACTGCATATACAAAACTTTTCTTTAAATTTGTCAAAATAGTGTACCTTTACGGTTTGTTCTGCTTATATGCTTATTGGTATTTTATTTTTGAAACAGCTCGCGAAAATGTCCACATCCAAAAGAGGAGGTTCTCCTAAGCAAAAACAACGGGCTCCTAGGCCACAACCTTCATTGGTAACAATAGAGACGGAGGGTGGAACGTAAGTATATGTTTAGGCTGAATTTACATATACTATATTGTACAATTGGTGTCCTACACGGGCTCCTAGGCCACAATCATAAAGACATGTGTTTGGAAACATAATGTAACCTGTGTGTTCCTTGCTGTGTAATGTATCATGTTGTCCTAGTTGAAACAGAACCTGTGTGTTCCTTGCTGAATAATTTGTCCTTGATGTATAATCTACACTGTTCCTTGTTATATAATGGAAGAAACAGAACCTGCGTGTTCATTGCTGTATAATATATATTATCATAGTTTTGTACTCATAAATGTAATATTTTTGGAATCATAAAGGCATGTTTTTGGAAACATAATGTCATGTTTTTGGAATCATAAAGTCATAGCTTTGTACTCATAAATGGTATATTCTTGGTGCTATACTTTTACCATTGTGTTGTTATATGTGCTATTATAGTAACTTGGATATGTCACCTTTTTTGTGTTTTCTAGTTGGCATTATTTTTTGGAAGCATAAGATTTAGTTTTTGAAATCATATATGCATGGTTTTGGTGCTGAAGTTTAATAGTTGTGGTGTTGTATGTGCTATCATGTAATATGCTTGTTATTATAAGTAATATTTGGAATTATATTTTGTGTTTTCTATATCTTTTTGGTAGTATGTTCTATGTTTTTGCATTTCTATTTCTTTTTTGTGCTATAGTTTAATAGTTTTGGAATCATAAAGACATGGTTTGGCATTATGTTTTTGTTATATGTTTGTATTCATAATTTAATTAATGTATTGTTTTCTTAACAGTGTTCATAAAAACTTCTACACTAATTGCAAACCCAATCTGTTCTTGCTTTTGGGAAAAGAACGCATACACTTGACCAAGCGTCAAGTCGAGGACGTGAATGAGATTGGGTTTAGCCCCCTGCTAAAGATGACTCCATTCAAATTTCCACCGGGCATTGTTCCATTTTTGGTAGCTCACTTTGACCCTGTTTCACGAATTCAGAAGCTACCAAACCAACCTTCGTACATCATAACGCCTGATGATGTACACGATATTTTTGGGTTGCCTTGTAACCCATCCAAGAGTGTAGTCTCCCGTTCAAAAAGAGCGGAAAATGAGGTTGGTCAATGGCTTGGTGGACTGGGATTCCACAAGCCGGAAAGGGTCACTGCGAAGGACCTACTTATAAAGATGGGTTCTTATCCTTTAGGTGGGGACGACTTTAAAAAGATGTTTGTTCTCTATGTTTTAGCTCTCTTTCTCACCCCCTACCCCGACTTCAGATTGAAGTTATCGGTTTTTCCTTGCATCAGTGATGCATCTTCTATTTGTACGTATGATTGGTGTTCATACGTACTAGATCATTTGTGTGACGCTGTTCAAAGATCAGCGAAGTATCTGAATGGCTGTGTTGCCGTCCTTTTTGTATGCTATTGTTATCGCTTCCCTCACCAAGGGAAGCCGCTACCACATTCCTTGCCTTTAATAAGGCATATGGTCGACGACCATATTAAGATTCATTTTGACCAAGAGAGGGTCATAGGGTTTGGAAAGGGTATTTTTATGTCTAGGTTTCCGTTAAGCACCAAATATTTGGATTGGTGTACAAACCGCTCAAGCGGTGTTGAAGAGGTTGATCATGAAAAGGTTGATGAGGGCAATGAAAAAGAAGAAGATGTTAACTTGTCAGATGACAAGGAGAGCAATGAAGGGGGCAATGATCAACAGGATAAGAGTCGAGCTGACGATAGGTCGTTCACTTATACCTTTGATCATCGGTGAGAAACCGACATGGAGATGGCCTCCAAAAATTACGATGTAAGTTCATTATCTTATTTTCCGTAGTTTACAGTATAGTATTTTGGTATTATAAAAATATATAACTTGTGCTATTGTTGAATTATTATGGTATTATACTAATGCATATTTGGTGCTGTATGTGAATAGTTTTGGTATTATATTGTGGTTTGTTATATTGATACATATTTGGCTTCTTTTATGTATTTAGGATTTGGAGATGGCCCAGGCAATTTTTAGGAGGGAGCTGGATGTCATAACGCACACTTACTGCGAACGAGTGGCTGCGCATAACCTTCGAAAATCTAAAGGCACCGATGAGGTCTCAGCTGAAGAGGTATTCTCGGAGACCCAGTCAATTTGGGGTAATGTGGAATGGTTGGACCACATTGACTCATTTTGTGCGAAGATGATCAATAAGAACAAGGGAAGTTCACAACCCCGCCAATCAAGTCCTCATGTTACACCCCCTTCGAGCCCAGCAGTTGATATGCCACTCCCCCCGAGCCCAACTTCTGCCCCTCAAGAGCGCAATCCACCATCCAGGGCAACAACATCCAGTCCCGCCCTTAACATCTCGGTTTCTGAAACCCCTATCCCCTCAGCTCTGAAGGAGTTGTGCAGTTTGAATTTAGGGAAGTCTATTCCTAATTTTTTCCCTGCATCGGCCTTTATTGGGTCAAATCTCAAGTACTTGAGTTCCTTGAAGGGGTTAGAGATGAAGGTCATTGATTATGCCATGACCAAAGAAACCATGGATCCGAAGTATGTGATTATCTAACACTTACAAAGTTCTTTATTTATTAAAAAAAGCAATGTATTAACCATATTTTTTGAAATGAATAGGGAGATTTTGTGCTCATACAAGTCTCTGATCTTCATTGACCGGAGGGATGCATTAACCATGTTTAATAAGACAGAGATTGCCACAACAGTCCTTGATTGTTGGGCAATGTATCTGAATGCTATTGAGGCTAACCAAGTGGCTGCCAACCCAAGAAAGCGTGTTCGGGTTTACTTATTTGGGACAAACCACTGTGTAAGTGACTTTTCATTTTTTAACCACTTGTTTTATGGTGATATAAATTTTCTATTTTGATAAAATGTACAACTTTATTTGTTATTATAATGTTTTGGAGTAGTTCACTTATGTTCATAACAATAAGTGACTTTATTTGTTAAATGTTTTGGAGTAGTTCACTGTGTAAATGTTTTGGAGTAGTTCACTATAGTGATATAAATGTTTTGGAGTAGTTCACTGTGTAAGTGACTTTATTTGTTATTATTATGATATAAATTTTCTATTTTGATAAAATGTACCACTGTGCTTCAGCATTGGTTGAACTTTCTTATCAATGAAAACAATAAGTATACATCCCCAGAAGAACAGAAGGGAGATGTAATCGGGGCATGGAAGATCTGGGCTGAGGATTATTGCGAAACAGATTTGAAAGCATGTAACATGGTATGCGCTTTTTTGTCACAAAATATACTGTTTTTTTATTGTTTGGGGCTGTAAATGTAGTGTTTTGGATATACAATATTATATTTTGGATACTATAAGGTCTATGCTTGGGGGTTTAATGGTTTGATGTTTGGTATATGTTTGTTGATGTAGCGTAAAGTGGTATACGTTTGGTGGTATATTGGGTTTGATTGATTGTGTTTTGCCTCTATAAAACATCATAAATTTGCTGTTTATGGAATATAACGTATAATTGAATATAACGTATGTGCTCTATAATGATATCTTTTTTGGAATATAACTTCTGTTTTTTGGGGGGTATAATGCTTTGTTTTTGTTGATATATTGATTTTTGTTTGGGACATTAATGTAAGATATAATGGTTAATGGTTTGTTGTTTTTTGCTATATTGATTTCTGGTTTTTGGTAAGAATAATGATTTGTGTTTGGTGTTTTCGTTTGCTTGATGATTTCATTTTCTACAGTTCTTCATTCCGTACAACTGCGCTGGTCACTATATGCTGATCGTTATTGATTTGCTTATCAAAAGAATTTGCTATTTTGACAATATTGCGCGTCCTGACGGAGAACAAGCCTATAGAGTTGCTAGCGGAGTGGTATGTTCGATGCTTTCAATTTGATGTCATTATTTTGAAGACTGTGTTGACAAAGTTTGAAGACTATTTTAATCGTTTTTTTTCATGAATCGTAAATATAGCGCGATATCTTCACCGACTTTGCTGACGTCATGGGGCATGACGAAGCAGCAGATTGTGTCTCTTTTCCTGTCAAAGAGATGAAGTTTAACTGGACTGTCAACGACGATTCGTTGGATTGCGGGCTATACTTAGCCTATTTCATGGAGCAATACCAAGGATCGATTGACATCAATCCGCTGTCTGAGGTATCTATAATGATTCTTCATATGAATTTTGTACATGCATTTTTACTTTGTGCCTTTTCTCCAAAATTAAATGTGATGTATATAATATGTGATTTTATGTTTGCAGCTTCATGATCGGAGGCTATATCGGGCTACCATTTTGTCGCGGATCTTTCTTAGCGACCTTAACATGAACCGCGATAAACTGGTACATTTGTCCACGCAGTTTGCCAAAGAAAAACCTAAAAGACTACCGGAAATTTTGGCAGCTAGGACTCCGAATCCTCTAAAGGTTGTTACTCCTAAAAAGCGCACAAGAGCACAACAAAAACCGACCCAAATAACTGTGAAAAGGCAGAGGAAAAATGCCCCAAGGAAGAAGACAATATGATGTTGAATTATTTTGTTGAAAGGAAGATTTGTGAACTTGTAAATTTGACTTGTTTTTAGGCTAAATTTGACCTGTGATACATTAGTTTTGGAGGTATAATTTCAATGTTTTGGAATCATAATATGTAATTTTTTGAGATGTGATGAACGAGCTCAAAATCGTGAAGAAACTAATTTGTTGTTAAATTGTCTAAGTGGATTGTTAATGACATATTTTTGGAGTAATAATGTCTCAATTTGAATTTATAATGTCAATTTATAATGTCAATGTCTCATTTTGAATTTATGATGACTTATTTTTGGAGTAATAATGTCTCAATCGTGAAGCCAAATTAGGATTTAGAATGACTCAATTTGAATTTATAATGTCAATGCTTTAGAACACTGGTTATAATGCCTTAGTTTTGGAATCATAATGTCAATGTCTCGTTTTGTAGATATAATGCCTTAGTTTTGGGGTTATACTGGTTACGTTTGGGCATTATGTCTAATGTCTAATGTCTCATTTTGGCTCAACCTTAGCTTTGGGGTTATACTGGTTACATTATAATGTCTAAACTAAGTTTGGGCGTATAATGCCTACTTTATAGTGTTTAACTGTTTGAATTTAAATTTCAAGTTTTAATTCAAACAATTAAACACTATAAAGTTGTAACGAACATATAAAACGTTTCATATGTATAATTTGTAATTTCAATTTAAATTTCAAAATAGGAAGTACTTTATACTATAAAACGTCAAATTGAACCAAATATAATACCAATGAAGAGATAATAACATCAACTACAATATTTATATTATATGTTTTTTAGGTGTTGAAGTGCCGAAGTCCTTTTGGGTCGAGCTCTTCCTCTTTTCAAAATGACCCTTGATCCTCTTTGTTCGCCCCTTAGTAACTGATTTTTCTGGGTCTAATACCAAGACTCCTACACCCGATACACTATTAACAGACGATTGTTCTTGAAGTGACTTATCTAACAACTTTTGTACTTCTTCATATGTTTTGTTACACATTTCATCAATCAACCTTCGAGCATCTTTGTTGTTTTGAGCTCTCAAGATCATATTATACATTTTCCGCATAACATTGTGCCTCCATTGAAGAGATAATAACCTTTGTTGCTTATCACTGTTTTGACTACTAGGATCTTCGCTGTTGAACATCTTTTCCCACACATTTTTTTTTGCACCCTTTGTTCATCTAGTTAGGATGTACTTTTCCGGTATTTTATCTATTGAGTGATTGTGAAGTATGCGTAAACAATGACAACACAACCAGCCACATGCCTCAAAGCTTTTACACGTGCATTTGACATTAACGCTTCCTTGATGAATCATGTAAACAACATTCTGTGCACGTTCCTTTGAATCTTCAAGACAAACCCTAAACAACACATATAATACAAAAAGTACTTATTATAACACCAAAATTGACACATTATAATTCCTAATTTATCATATTATAATATCAAATTGCACAAAAACAAACATAGTTTTGAAGTTATAATGAACTAGTTTTGGAGCTTAGACGACTTTGGAGCTTAATTCATTAAAACTTAATTTTAGAATCTACGGTACCAAATATTCAAGAATGACTAACACCAAAAATGAAAGATTTTAATTCCTAATTTAACATATTATACTAGCAAAATGGAAAAAAAAATAATATGTCCGTACCTATATACTTTTAAACCATTTTCCTGTTTTTGTTCGGTCACATGACAAGATATAGCTAGCTTGAATTCTTCCTCGAAATCTCTAAACAAGGTTGTAGTGTAAATTTCAGCTGCATGTTTTAGTAAACCGACAATGCGAAGACTTGATGTGGGTGTGGTGCGAGAGCAATAAAATTCTGCCTCAATCTCTTTTTTGCGCCATCGTTCCACCGTGTTTTGAAAAATCTTATAGAATTGCGTCAAACTAGTGTTCTTAGTCGCTTGAAATCCAATTGCGTTATTGGTCGATTCACTCCTTTGTGACGATAAAATACCGGCAGAAAAGAAGTCTTTACTTAGTCCTGTGCACCACTTGTGTCTTATTTGGTATAAACGATCAAACCATTGATAGAACTCTTCACTTTCCTTCATTTTGTAGGTCGTGACCATATTATCCCAGCATTCATTAAACTCGTCCTCCGAGTTGCAACCCATCAAGCATTTATGAAATGCTTCTTTGAAGCCTGCATTCGTCTTTAACGATCCAAATCGTGAGACCGCGTTTTTCAATATGTGCCACAGGCATAATCTATGCTTTGATTCTGGAAAAACCTGCAAAAGATAGTTTCGAATTTTCAATATTATATGAACAAACAAATACCATAGCCATTATACACTTATAACCCCAAACACATACACTTACATATACACAACCAGACATGTACATTTATAACCCCAAACACATACCCTTACAGCCCCGAAAATCAATAACATAGTCATTATACCATTTAACCCCCTAAACATATATATTGTATTCCCAAAAACATAACAATATCGCCCCAAAAACATATAATTAAATTCTCAAAAACAGTATTTGCTTTCTTAAAAGACCAAATAACACATACATTCTCAATTGCTCTTGACATTGCAAAGTCTTGATCGGTGAAGATTGATTTTGGCGCTTTGTTAACCATAGCCTTTCTTAATTGACGAAGAACCCACTCAAATGACTCAACCTTTTCGTCGGCGATAAATGCACAACCAAACATAACTGTTTTCCAATGATTATTAATCCCAACTGTTGGACCACAAATAAGATTATACCTATTGGTACGGTAGGTTGTATCAAATATTAACACATCTCCATAAATGTTGAAGTCTTCTCTCATCATACTATCGCTCCAGAATAGAGCTATAAGTTGTCCTTGTTCATTCAACTTAACACGATAATAAAATTCTGGTTCCTTTTCAGATTCTTCTATCAACTTATCAATCACCGTTTGAGCATCCCCCCCTTCTATAGCTTTCATCCTTAACCTGTCAAAAAAAGATAACCAAACATGAGTATTAAATTTCCAAATTGTTAAAATTAAATTCGCAAGATCTAATTTTCAAGCATGCATGGGTCTACCTGTTGACATAGTTTATATGGTTTAGTAGCGTATTCCCAACATACTCATCCCCGCCTGCATCCTGAGACAAATATCTATAAGCAGCGGTTGGTCTGATGCTTGCCTCTTCAAATGATTTTATGGTATCAATCTTCCCAGCAACTGATACTTGCCTTTCAGAACGATGAAGGTATTGCCATTCCACTCTTGTTAATTCATGTGTGTGTAAGATGATGTGTTGCTTAATATAATATAATCCACTCCCCTGATCTAATTTTATCCGTATCCGTGCTTTACAATCGTATCTCGTCGTAGGCGTCAGTTTCATCTTTTTGGATTTTTGTTGATCCGCTGGGGTTTCATTTGAACGGACCTCTTTTTTTTTTTGCCTTGACAAGAACACACGTAATACCTCTCTACTACTACATCTTTTGTTGTTCTTTGGGTATACTTCTTAATTCCGAAACCCGTTACTCGTGCATGTGATGTGTAAAGCTGCTCTAGTTCTTCTATTGTTTTGGCAGTAATGCCTTCAAGTGAACTAAATATGTCTACGTTTGATAAATCAGAAGCACATTTCTGCTCTTTTGCTTCGGAAGCCTCAATTACTTCAGTACAATCACCTATGAAAATTTTTAAATTATAAAAATATACCATTAAACTCCAAAAATATACCATTAAACACCAGAATCAAATGCATTTTAATTCCAAAAATATGGATTTTAATTCCATTAAAAAAATATACCATTAAACAATTCATTATAACTCCAAAAATATACCATTAAACATCAGAATCAAATGCATTTTAATTCCAAAACTATGGATCTTAAACCCCAAAAAATATACCATTACACCGCCATATAGCCGCAAACATATACTATTGAACATTCAAAACAAATGCATTATAACTGCAAAACAGAGACCTTATAACCCCAACATAAAACCAAAACATTATTACAGCACAGAACAAACACCATGAACCATACATAAACACATACATAAACATGACATTTAGTCCATAACATAAACAGTTAGCATCAAACACACGTTATTAGAAGCCCAAACATAAACCATTTAATTCCCAAACACACCTTCGTAGAGGCATATAGCATTGTTAAGGTCGTTCGCATCATCTCCATCTCCATGAACTGAAATACAAAAAAAAATGTACTAATTAAATAGCCAATTGATGAAACATAAGTAATTTTTATTAGAATTCAATTAAAAAAAAAACTAACAGAACATAAGGGGTCTATTTATCAAAAAAATAAAAAACAAAACATAAATGAAGATGTGAAGATTACAGTAAGTCAATTAAAGAGGATTCATAAGAATTAAAGAGAATTCATAGGAATCAAAAAATTAAAAACCAGAACATAAACCAGAACATAAGGGGTCTAATTAAAGAGAATTCATAGGAATTGACCAAAAATAGAGAACCCAGAATACAAGAAGCTTTCACGAAAAAAATTGAATTCTAATAAAAAAAAATTTTTCATCCGCAAAAAAAAAAAACCCATTAGTGTTCGTCAATAGTACCTTCGATGGACAGTTCAGTTTGATAATTTTCATCCGCCATTGCCATTGATGCAGCTTCACGAAAAAAATAAAAAAAAATTAATTTAACGAGAACACATTCGACATAATTAAAAAAAACGATACAAATTAAAAAACACAATTACGTACCATGCCCAATATCCCTTGAATAGGTTTGATCGAATTCGAACATTATATCTTCCATTGTTGTTGCAGATTCTTCTCTTGTCTTTTGGTATTTTAATGGAGTTTTGTGTAATTATCAAGAAGGATAATTACATTTGCATTCAGAATCAGAATCAATCAAGGTCTTTTGGTATTCTAATGGAGTTGGGGTGTTAATTTTGCATTCAGAATCAATTAACAGTATTTGGGGAAAGTAAGAAGATATTAACAGTTACTCAAAATACCCGCATGGAACTATGGAAGTTACCAAAAGTTGCACCCTTAATTTGGTTAATTCTGATTTTTCTTTTTTCGGTTAATCAAGATACCCATTTTGTGATTTGGGTTGGGCTATGGGGACTCCGTCTATACAATAGACGGTCTCCCATAAGACCTACTGAACATCTTAATTAACTAAGAGTCAGGTAAAGGCTAAAACACATTTAGTTATTTTTTTTCTTGAAATAATAAATGATGATTGTGACGAGTTTTTGATTAATGAGGGTGGGTCGACTAAGTCAATAATTAGTCATTTTAAAATTATAAGTAAATTATAACAATATAAATAATCTCTTTATTGGAATTATACTTCCTCCGTTCCATAATACTTGCTACATTTCACTTTTTTTACGCAATCCAATGCACAATGTTGATTATTAATATCTTAAACTAAATTTATCTAAAAATTATAAAAAAATTAATATTATGAAAGTATGCGATTAGACGATTCAAACAAGATCCCGCTTGACTATATTTTTACTTACACATTAGTTGCGTTATGTAAAACAAGCTTAAATAATGAATAGTGCACAAAATCGAAATGTAGCGAATATTTTGGAACGAAGGAAGTAATAAGTATACAATAAATCACATACTCTTTGACAATTGGAGTTAACTCTTGTAAATGATCCGATGAGGACAAAATGACCCTCCTAAAAAGAGCACACGTTGCAAAACCCAAGATTTGGTGGTACTTTTTAGTCACTGTAAAGCTTGTGCCTTTAGCATAATCTCCAAATTAAAAGGATTGATGTAAGAAACCATGTGACTTTTGAAAACATTTGTTTCTCTAAGACCACATAACAAATTATTAAAATATCCCAAGTTTTGAGTCGTGTCTCAAATCACCTCTCGGAGTACTGTAGTTATGTAACTAAAGAATCTGCTGTTGTAGAAGCAAGTTTTGCTGCTGCTGGAGTTTATATTCAAGTTCAAGTGAAAAACCATCCTTATATTAAAACCGTAAAAATTATTCTGCCTGACAAATAAATGTTACTTTTAGGCATATAAGTGTTGCTTTAAGAAAAAACTTATCAAAACACTTACAAAAATGTGTTACTTTTTACATAAAAAGGTGTTACTTTTATACATAAGTTATTTAAAATCCAATCGAATATTAGTTACAACTAATGGGATCAAATTTGAACAAAATTTAGTTAAAGTAGCATCGCAGCTAGGGTTGTAAATTCGATTACTCGGTCGGGTTTTGGGTCGGGTTTCGTCGGGTTTGGATATTCTCGGGTTCGGGTTTTTCAGGTGATTTGGCGCTTTGGATCAGGTCGATTCGGTTACAGGTCCAATCGAGTACGGGTCTATATCGAGTTAATACGACATTGGGTTCGTTTCGGTTTCGGGTCATAACCATTTCGGTTCGAATTTGTGTCAAGTTCGGTTATATTTATTGTTTAATTGTAGCTAAACTTATAAACTTGATTCAATTCAATGAAACTTATTATTAACTGAATTAAACTTGATACAGTTAAATCAAATTATATCGCTTAATCACATTGTTGGGTTAATCTCGAGTGTTCATTATGGGTCGTTTGGTTGGGATTATGTCGAGTACCTATCGGGCTAAAGACGGGTTCGAGTTGTAACAAGTCGGGTGCAAATCGAGTTCGATTAACCAAGTTATCAGGTCAATCGCAGGTATCGGTTGTTCTCGAGTCGGGTACCGGTCGATTATTGGTCTAAAATAATCGGGTACATGTCAGGTTACGGGTCAATATTAGGTCGAGTTTCAATCGGTTAAAGGTCACTGCACCTAGTGTGTCAACCAACGAGTCGAATACAGGTTGATTTCGGGCGGTATTACAGGTCGGGTTAATTTTTTATAGCCCTAATCGCAGCTTCCACGTGATGTATATGAGACAAGAAAATAAATGGGAAATATTGTAATTTAGGACCAAATCTAAGGGGTCCCATTGGCGGTGGCTTTGCATATAAACCCATCCGATCCTTTCTTCCACTTCCTACTTCAAACCAACAATTTTAATTCTGTGTTATTTATTCTCTCAAAGTGTGCAAAAAATAAGCGTCAATATGAGATTGGTTTATCTCATTTTTCTGTCTGTGCTTCTTCTTGCCATTTGCCACACTATCTCTGCCTTCACCGATGGTAAATTTCTCCACTTATTTTTCTCTTTAAATTTTTTTCAGCAAAATTTAATACAAGTATATAAGATATTTAATAGTAATATTTGAGGTTCTACTGAATTATACTCCATTCTATTCGATCCCCTTGTCACAATCATCATAAATATACTAATTCATAAACTTATGTGCCATTTGTCACTTTATAATTCATTTGTCACAAGTGTCACTTCACAAATGAATTCAATATATACATTTTTAAAAATAAATAGTATTTCTCCAAATAAAATTAAAACAATTCAACTCCCCCATTTAATCAAACAACAACAATCCCTCACCTACTTAATTTACAATGCTATGTATTCTTGCATTTTATTATTATTATTATAATAATTATTATTATTATTATTTTATTATTATTATTATTAAAGTCATATATACAAGAAAATCAATGAAAGATATGGATAAGGCCGGACTGGACGACGTGTGTGTCAATTACATGGAAATCAATGGAAGATAGGTAAGGGACAGGATGACGTGTGTGTGTCAAATAATAAATATTGTTTAATAGTAAATATTTAACTAAACAAATATTTTGAAAGAAATCCGTGCATAGCACGGGCATAATCCTAGTTAGTTTTTAATTAATAATTATTCACTACTAAATTGTGTTATATTATTTGTCTTAAAATAAAAACTGAATTAATTAGATTATTTATTGATTGGAATCAAGGTAAATTTCATTAATATAACATTTTTACAATTGTGTTAACAGTCGCTGTTATCATAGGGTTTAATCATCATTACTATAGAAAAAAATAATTTAATTTGTTTCGTCTTTTCTTTTTAGTAATTCTCTATTTTACTATGAACCTTAAAAAAAAAATCATATATAGATGAAATTTTCTAATATATAATTCAATTTTTGTGTGAGTAATTGCGAACTCAGACTTAATTTAGTAGTTGGGATTATTTCTGACCAACGGGTGATAGTTGGGATTATTCTTGGCAAATTTTCCTATATTTAATCAAGGTTGTTTTGAATTGATACAAACGTTGTCAGAGCATGAGAGCTATGAACACTAGTTAGGTACTCATTTATTGTTCTTGTTTATGGAGGGATATCTTTATGATTAAAACTTTCAAATTTTTTTGAATGCAAATGTCCTTTTCAATACTCTTAAAATGCAACTCTCTTTCCTTCTTTCTTCTAGGGGATTCTCATTCGTTTTAAGTCACTTTGTTTTATTTAGTTTTTTTATTCTATTTACAGTTTACTTTTAATTTATATTCCCTTTGAATTATTTTAGATGCTTCATTTGAGATTTCACAGATTTTAAGAGTTGAGTGGAATCTATTAAAAATGTGGTAGTTGGATATTTTAATTGGTTAAATTAATGTAAAGGTGGTAGTGATATATTGAAATTGAAAAAGTGGGGGTATTTAGGTAAAAAAAAAGATAGACATAAAAGAAAAAGAGAAAATTGATATGATTTTGCCAAATAAAGAAATGAAATATTTAAAATGATTTAGAGGGAGCATTTTATTTTTAATTTATTAATTAAAAATTAGTTAAGTTGAATTTCATTTAATTCCTCTTAACGCAATAATTATTAATATCAACTTTTTATAATTTGTAGTTATGGAATATTAGAAATATTAAGACTTTCGTATATATCTTTGCAAATATACCCAAATAAAATAAGGCAAAGTCGTTGAAATGGAAGAAGACCTATATTTCTTTTATTTTGGTACAATTGTTTTTTAGATATGTTTTTACAATTTTATTTATTTACTTTCGTCCATACATTTTAATTTTTTTATTATTATCAATTATACAATTTAAATAATTTTATTCTGATATAATTTTTGAGTAAAATGTCATCAGTGCCGGTTCTAAGCACAAGCGGGGTAGCCGACCGCTTAGGGCCTCATAAATAAAGGGGCCTTAAATATTAAATAGTGCTATTTAGGCACGGTTCGGAGCAACACTTTTTAAGTGATTTATTTGTAAAAAATTTTTATATATATTTGAAGTAATTTTAGAATATAATGTTACGACTTACGACACATTTTGTCTAAAATTATTTTTCTTTAAGTGGAATTTTTTTTATCTTTTGATGTAATGAAAGGTCCCAATTTTGAAAAATATCAGAAAAATAAATAGGGCCTCCAACATCTTTGCTCCGTGAATGTCATTGTTGTATTTACTGTTTAGTATGGAGGGAGTACAACTATTTTGCATTTGTAATCACTTTTACCAAATTTGTTCCAACACTAATATGTACCACTACTGTAACAATCAATTCTCTCCAAACTTTTACAAAGAAATAGTAAAAATGGAGACTTGTGCATGGTGTAAAAATTAAAATATTCTGAACTATTGTAAACTTGTTTAGCTTTTAACAATCCAAATATATACTTTCTCTATTCTTTAATCTAAATACATTTTTATTAATATCATAAACCTTAATATTATAAAAATTTGCAGTGAAATTAATAAAACAAAATTTCACATAAGAGTAGCTTTTGTCGTATAATAGTCGCTATATGTATAAGTAACAATGCAGGAATTAATTTATATTTACCATGCACTAAATTTTTGTCTACTGATCAAGTTTGGAAGTGAAATGCAAATAACTTTACCCTCGCAACTAGTTTTTTAAACAAATATTAACATGAAATATTTTGATTTAAATTGGTAAATACTCCCTCTTATATTATTCGCGTTAAATGTTGCATTTTCATATTAGATTAAAACATCCTAAATATCTCATTATTATTCACTTTACCAATTACCTTTACTAAAGATAATATTTTTACATCTTTACACTTACTAATCCTACTTTACTGCTACTAAAATTAAAAATATTATTATTATTTTTTCTTTCACATATGATTCCATTTGACTATCTAAAAAATAGTGAAAACAATAAAAAGTCAAGTTACTTTAGGCGAATAGGAGGAGAGTTAGAGTATTATTTTGCTTCTAACGCAAAATGAATGAAATTTAGCGGAAAATAAAATTAAGTTAAAAAATGGAAAATAAACAATTGAAGGATAAAAATTATTGGCGAATTAATATGGAGAAAGGATCTAAATTTGTGGATGAGGTTAAAAAAATAAAAGTGAGACTATTATCTAAAAAGAAAATGATATAAAATTATATGAAAAATTAAAATAAAAATTAATCCAAGAAGTACTACTAAATAAAATCTTTGTCTTATAGCAGCTAGATAATATGGGTGGACTCGACATGTTCTTATCACTCCATGCATTTTCTTACTACTACTTCATACTTCATCATGATGGGATTTGTGTCGAATTTGCATTATTTTCTATTTTTAGTCTTTTTCACTTAATTTATATTATTTTTATATTTAGATAATAGCTCTCCATTTTTTTAATTTTATCCATATATTTTAACTCTATTTTAATTCTCATTTTTTATTTATTACTACTGTCTTAAAAATAATACTCTCTCCGAATCAGTTTAGATGTTCCATTTGGGGTTTCACGGATTTTAAGGGTTGAATGGAGTTCATTAAAAAGGTAGTAGTTGGATATTTTAATTGATTCAGTTAATTGTAAAAGTGGTAGTTGGGTATTGGAAATTGAAAAAGTGGGGGTAATTAAATAAAAGAAGGATAGACAAAAAAGAAAATTGAACAATTGGTATGATTTTGCCAAATAAAAAATGAGACAACTAAACTGATTTGGAGGTAGTACTATTGTTCTTTGATGCAATTTCAAGTGAACATAGTTGTAAGTTATTTCATACTACTTCATACTCTTGTTTGTGAAAAATTGAAAAGCATAAGCAATAAAATTAAAAAAAAATCAATAAGTGAAACGTTTTTGAAACTTTATCCCAAACTAAGCACTTTTTTGACGGAGTTAGATTATGTAACTGTTCGCTGTTATTAACAGCGGGCGTTTGAAATAGAACAGCAATGGGCCGCTCTTACTAACAGCGGGCGATTATTTAGCTCAAAATTCATAGTCCAGAATGGGCCGCTGTTAGTAAGAGTGGCACATTGCTGTTCTAAAATCAAACAGCATCTTCTTCAGAGTAACTAATGGGTCGCTCTTACTAACAGCGGCCCATTCAATTCCTAACGCCAGCAAAACTCCGTCAAAAAAAGTGCTTACTTTGGGATATAGTTTCAAACTTTGACTGATTTTTGATTTTTTATGATTTTTTTGCTTATATGTTTCAAATTTTCCTTGTTTGTCAGGTGTCTGTACATATAATTTGTGTCCCAACTCCCAATTTTTATCCAAAATCATTAAAATATTCATTGAATATTACTCATATTATGTCTGGTTTTGCTTGTCACAAACTCACAATATTTAATGACTAATAGCATAAAAAAACTTTTTTAAATTTTTTTATTATGCTGCAAAAAAATCCAATAAAAGTTTTTAAAGTCAATATATATATAGCATTAAAAATTTAAAGTATTGACATTTAATTAAATGTCAATAAATATATTCTACTAAAAAAATATTATATTGTCGTATCACATTCATAATTATTCTATTGGAAAGGAAGGTCATATGAAATTTGAATCACAAATTCTTGCTATAGACGGTTTATATCATAGGCCGGTAAATATGGGTCAGGCTATTTATTAAATGAGTAACTGAATAGTCATGTCAGTCATTGGGCTGGGCTATTGAGAGAGTCATCTATGCCATAGACAGTCTCTCAGGAGATCTTCTAAATTTGAATATATACCGGACTCGTGAAATGTTAAGGCCCAATGTATGTTATTTATTGTATGACATTAGAAGTGATTAGTGATTGTGCTATAATTTCAGGTTTATTACCGAACGGTGACTTTGAGAAGGGGCCAAAGGCATCAGACTTGAAAGGAACAGAGGTAATCAACAAACATGGTTTACCAAAGTGGGAATTATCAGGATTTGTAGAGTACATAAAATCAGGTCATAAACAAGGGGACATGTTATTAGTTGTCCCAGAAGGAGCCTATGCAGTAAGATTAGGAAATGAGGCTTCAATTAAACAAACTGTGGCTGTAACTAAGGGCTTAAACTATGCCATTACATTTTGTGCTGCAAGAACATGTGCACAAGAAGAACAGCTCAATGTATCGGTGACGCCGGAATGGGGTGTTCTTCCTATGCAAACCTTGTATAGTAGTAGTGGTTGGGATTGTTATGCTTGGGGTTTTGTGGCTCTTTCTAATGTTGCTCAGATTTTGATCCATAATCCTGGTGTTGAGGAAGATCCTGCTTGTGGACCTCTTATTGATGCCATTGCTATGAGACTTCTTTACCCTCCTAAAAGGACTAATGGTATGTTTTCTTATCCATATTCCTTATTTCCTTGCTACATAGGACATGTTCTTACTAGTTACTGGTTATTGCTATGCCTAATGAGTCTCGCCTATAGTGCAAAAATATGATAATGGTCACCGGTGTTGTAGTGAAGCGGTAAAGGCAGTGATGTGGTTGTCGTACCACAAAATATCAGTCGAAATCATGAGCTATCCATTTAGGCCTTTTTTACCCCTTGACAGCATAGGTAATATCGACCTAAAAAGTTTTACTAATTGCTATACGACATGGCCTTGGTGAGAATTAGGCCAAATTTACGTAATCTTATCTTTGTAAAAAAATATATATTTTTTTGGAAGATGTGAAAAAAAATATTTTAAATATGTTGATCAATCACTTTACACTATGCACTGTAAAATGAATTTGAAGGTATACTTTTGTAAATAAAAGTTGATTTTGTGTAATACTAGCTTATGGTTAAATTTGATACTATGAAGATCAATTTAAGAGTTCAAAATCTTAATCCTAAGGTATAAGTCTGATTATATGAATAAAAACAAATAATGATGAACGATGAAAAGCAATGAATATATAATCTACTAAATTTTTATGTCACTTCACTCGTACTATTCAAATCATTTTTTGTCTATTTGTTTCAGTTCTAAATTCTTTAAATTATAAACTTTATACTTTTGAGACCCTAATAAAAAATAATCGTATAATTAAAAATATTTTAGTAGTGTTCCAGTTCACTAAGTTTTTAAGCAAGGAAATCAGAATTCTTAAAATAAGACAGTATTTCCCTGTCATCCCTTAGCTTTTTCTCATTGTTCATGGTATAATCAGTAGATCTAGAATAATGTGTATTAAAATAACTTAAGGCTCTACTCCTATGACAAGAATGTCACCTACAAACTACAGGTCAGTAAAATAAAACAATTTAAAACTCAAATATAGTCCTCGATACACAAATAAATATGTTTATTATACCAGCACAACATGTTACAATTAGTTATAAGTATTTTAAAACCGAGTGTTGGGTAAAGTCACATTTATTCATCCAAGATTGATTGAAACAATGGTGAATGTAATCTGTAAGTCATGATTGGTGACTAGTAATGCAGACATGTGTGCTGATATACCACATGTCTGTGCTTGGCTTATAATTATTCAAAATTCATTTGTGGGCATATATTAATTAATATTAACTTGATCAAATTCAATGTGCACATGGTGATTGGGACATGTGTTCTAACATGTTATAACTAAAACAGTCATCACTAATCAATGCTTCACATGACCTCCATTTAGCTCTGTTGGTTGTTTGTATAAGCTTAACTATATTATTAAGGATCAAAATAATATCTTAACCGCCCGTTTAGCTTTTAGTCGGTGGTAATAAACAGTTGTAATGGAAATAAAATTTAGTTTCATTTTGGTTGAAAAATCTTTTTGCTACCTTGATGGTGGTGTTTATTCAACTTAAATCATGTTATTTTCATCATAAAATTCGTTCCAATGCACTACTATTGATTGAGAAATATGGTATTCGGTGGTAGTAAAAATTTGTAGACAAAAAATATTTTTGTGATCAAAATTTCATCTCACCATGGGAATAATATGGAACTTTTTGATGAAATTTTCACTATATAGTTTTTTCATTATAACCATTTAATACCACTAACTAAACTAACAGTTAGGACACTTAAATAATATTTCACCTCGGGCCTCATAAATCATAGCGCGGGCGTCAAGTCCTCATTGTGCTACTTGCTTGTGCCTCATAAATCATTTCTATTACTACCATTTGATACCATTATTCAATCAACTTCACATGAATCATTTTGGGTAATGTATGATATAGATTATGATGATTTTACACAAATTGGAAATTGCAGTGAACCTATTGAAGAATGGAAACTTTGAAGAAGGTCCTTACATCTTCCACAATTCATCATGGGGAACACTAATCCCGCCCAATATCGAAGATGCACACTCTCCACTCCCTGGTTGGATGGTGGAATCACTAAAAGCAGTGAAATACATAGATTCAGATCACTTCTTTGTTCCGTCAGGCAAACGTGCAGTCGAGCTGGTGGCAGGTAAAGAAAGTGCCATCGCGCAAGTTGTCAGGACCATGCCCGGAAAACTTTACTCCTTAACATTCCTTGTTGGGGATGCCAACAATGCGTGTTCAGGTTCTATGGTTGTGGAGGCCTTTGCTGGCAAAGACACTGTCAAAATCCCTTACCAGTCCAAAGGAAAAGGTGGTTACAAACGCGGTGTTCTTAAGTTCGTTGCAACTGAAACACGAACCAGGATCATGTTTTATAGCACATTCTACGCAATGAGAAGTGATGATTTCTCTTCCCTTTGCGGGCCTGTCATTGATGATGTTCGACTCGTTAGTGCTCGCAAGCCTTGATTGTCATTGCAAGGAACAGTTTATCTGTGTTGTTTGTGTCAGCCTATTTGCGTCCGTTTTAAATAAGTGTAACGTAAAAAGTCTATTGTGTCGGTTCTAGGTAACTCTTGCTTTTTGCTGAATAAGATAAGGTAAGATTAGATATTTAAGGGTTGTTAGTTTGATTGGAAAATATGGTAAAGTTTGGGGCTTTTTCTTGTGATGTAGTTATGTTATATTCAGGTAATTTACACTTCTATGTATAACACTAGCCAAGCAATCTTTTTTTGTGTTGCTGAGATGTAAGAAGCATATATCTGAGATTATATATACCTATGCATTAAGTTTATATACTATCTATATATAGGGATGGGCATTTAAGGGTATGGGTCGGGTCTAGACCCTACCCGAACCCGGACCCTAAATTTAGGGTAGGGTTCAGACCCGGACCCTGATATTAAGGGTATTAAAAATTAGACCCAGATCCAGATTCAGACCCTAAGAGTCTGAACTCGGACCCTTAGGGTCTTGAACCATACCCTAAAAAGTTTATTGTCTTGGGTGAGATTAAATCGGGACCCAACATTTACTACCAACTTAGGTCGTAATAGTGCAATTCTTCAATTTCAGAAACTTCAATTTCAGAAAGGAAGTTGGGAAGACTTAAGAAAGGAGGAAATCAAAATCCAATAATTGTGTATTGTTTCGGTCATGAAACGAGGAAGTGCAAAAAACACTTAAAAATACCTGGAGACAGGTGTAATCGGGGACGATTGTCAATATGCTTGATCCTTCCGATGATGAGACCTCAAATCCTGCAATACAACGTTAGCCTTGCCCGTGGTTGGTTTTCCGGAAAACCCCTCCGACGCTCAAGTCAGATTGGGAAACCGAAAGTAATGAATAAATGATAATTAATGAAAACTGAATAACGGATTGTAGGATGAGTTCAGATCATGAAGGGATATAAGTATGAGGGCGGTGTATTTTTATGGAGTATGGTAAGAATATCGGCCTAGTCTTTTAAATGATGTATGTAACCTCTCTATTTATAATGGTAGAAGGAGGTTATTTCTGGAGAGGTTGGACGTTAGTGGGCGGTTACCATCGGTTGCTTCAATAAATGAAAGTTACGTGGCGGTTATGATTTGACTAAATAAATTACGGGATAATAATTGACCCCGTAACATTAGCCCCACGCATGAAGATTGATAGAGGAGGTAATTTTATTTGGCGAGGGCATCAGTCTTTATGCGGAAAATAAATATACCTGTGATGCGAACCCATTAAATGTTCGGAAGAAACCATGCGATAAGGTCCAAATGAAATAAACTTTGGATTCTTGCCTCGGTGAGTCCATGCATGTTGAAGCCCCATGAATAATATATATTTGGCCTTAGAGCCCGATAAGATGATTCGGTAGTTGAGCGTGATATAACGATATGGCCCAGCAGTCAATCTCCTGGGACTTAGATAAGGAATCATGCTATGTGAATCCTTTGAAGATGAATATTGATCGGACATAGGTTGACATTGATGAATATGGATCGGACATAGGTCCGCATTGCTGAATATTGATTAGACATAGGTCCGCATTGCCCAACCGTCAATCACCCGGGACTTAGATAAGGAATCAAACTAGGTGAATCCTTTGAACATTGATGAATACTGAATACTGAATACTGAATACTGAATATTGAATACTGAATATTGAATATTGAATATTGAATACTGAATACTGAATACTGATTGGTTGTCAAGTACGTCTGACAAGCTGTTAGTGTTGAAACATCAAGTACGTCTGATGTTTAGACTGACTGATCGGAAATAATGGACTGTAAATATGATAAATAAAGTCCTTGTTTTGCGACTTCTTTAATAATGATGACTTTCATGCTATGTGAAAGTTCAGATGACTTCATAATATGATAAATAAAGCCCCGTTATGGGACTTCGACAATAATGATGACTTTCATATTAGATGAAAGCTCGGATGACTTCGTAATATGAATAATAAGGTCCACGTTTTGGGACTTGGATGATAACATGACTCTCAAACTAAGTGAAAGTATTGGATTCCCATGCACGTAGACATAATATAATATAATATTCGTCGTTGAAAACCACATATAAGACCCAATATAACAAAAATAATAATGGTGAAGTATTGGATTCCCATGCACGTAGACATAATATAATATTCTTCAAATGTGTGTCGATCCAAATCGACCCACGAATACGAAACACCTGATATACGTTGACGAATAAAAGCATGAATAGTCGTATGATCATCATCAGATTAATACAATATATTCTTCACTTAGCAATACTAATCAAAGACTTGCACCCTTTATGTAGCAATTCATTAGAAGACGATGGTGATATTTTTCTCCATATATCGAGTCACCTAAGATGGTTCTTTCACGGGTGGATGGTTTGAACCATCATCAGATCATACCCGGATCCAGCCAATACAGTCGTCACTATAGGTGTATTCCGGAGATCCGATGTAGAGGGTTTGAACCATAATCAGATCGTACCCGGATCCAACCACTACAGTCGTCACTGTGGGTTGTTTTCCAGGGATCCGATGTAGAGAGTTTGAACCATTATTTGATCATACATGGCTCCAACAAATACATTGAATTGGGCAATATGTGGACTAATATTTTTAGACCGAAACCACTTAATAGAAGTTAGTTCGGAAACTTTCTACGGGTCATCTAATCCTTTAGATAGTACATCAAACCGAACTTTAAAACAATGAGTAAAATTTTTAGTCAGTTAAAGTTGGTTTGGAAACATTCTATGGATCTAATAACCATTTAAGAAGGTGCATCAAACCAAACTCCAATATTCGATGTTTCAAGGATCCGTCTTATATATCCTTGAATAATGACGAAGACTTGGAATGACTTTACCAAACAAATCTCACTTTGAGAAATAATTGAATAAATCATAAATATATGACCGAACAGAACCGCACGTTACAGGATTTTGGATATCAAAGATCATTGTTTCTTTTTTCGGTAAAAATAATAATAGCCAAATAATATAATAATTACCAAAAATTCATTACGTGATAACGCCTTGTAAATATTGATTTAAACCATAGAACCCCACTTATGGACAATCTAAAATGATGAAAATATTACCAAACATAACCGCACTTCCAGTTATACCTTGATGGTTATCAAGAATGATGATAATATTAAATGATAATTAGCATTACATGCTAGAGACACTTATCACAATAATGGACAATCCAAAGAAATAAAGACAAAAGTAAGGTAAGTATGAGGATGATCCATCAGATGGAATTACGCGCGCCTTGATCAGTTAATGAAGAAACGTGGTGATAGTTCTCTGCCCTAAAATCGGGTAACCTTAACGGTTATCTTATTTAATATCTAATTATTTGGAAAAGCCACAACTTTTATGTATCTTTCCCCACAGACAAAAGAAACTGTTTATGTATCGTGAAAGACCATCAAACTGTTTCGGTCATGAAACGAGGAAGTGCAAAAAACACTTAAAAATACCTGGAGACAGGTGTAATCGGGGACGATTGTCAGTATGCTTGATCCTTCCGATGATGAGACCTCAAATCCTGCAATACAACGTTAGCCTTGCCCGGGGGTGGTTTCCTAGAAAACCCCTCCGACGCTCAAGTCAGATCGGGAAACCGAAAGTAATGAATAAATGATAATTAATGAAAACTGAATAACGGATTGTAGGACGAGTTCAGATCATGAAGGGATATAAGTATGAGGGCGGTGTATTTTTATGGAGTATGGTAAGAATATCGGCCTAGTCTTTTAAATGATGTATGTAACCTCTCTATTTATAATGGTAGAAGGAGGTTATTTCTGGAGAGGTTGGAAGTTAGTGGGCGGTTACCATCGGTTGCCTCAATAAATGGAAGTTACGTGGCGGTTATGATTTGACTAAATAAATTACGGGATAATAATTGACCCCGTAACATGTATGAAGCAGCAAAAACTTCAATTTCAGCATGAAAAATAACAGTTTTATGTATGCCATGTTTGAAACAAGAATTAAGTACTCGACCATCTAGTAAAAATGATATTAAGGCAGAAGAAAACAGGGTCTTGTGACATTCCAAACTGTTGCCACAATGTTTTGAAGCTAATACTAAAACCATGATTTCAAGATATTAAACTAACAATGCACAAGAATAACAAAGATAATCTACTTATTGAAACTCATAACACTCCAGACACTATTACACAGCAAGCATAAATGGCAAATACCTGAAATTTGATGAAGAATATACTCACTGGAATTCTAGAGAATGGGGAAAAATTAAAACCCTAGAATTCTAGAAAGAGGGGAAAAATTGAAAGGAGAGATGGAGCACATAAATCGTTACAGTGAATTGAAAAAGTTAAACCCTAAATATACTCTCCAATACATAAAACTAAAAATTAAAAAATTGAAAAGGGTCCAATCCGGGTCTACCTGGACCCGGACCCTTATAAAAAATATTAGACCCTTAACCTTAAAAAAGGATAGGATCCAACAGGGTTCGAATAGGGTCTTGTACCCTTGCTCATCCCTATCTATATATCAATATATGTACTTAAATGGTTTTGAAATAAAGAAAAATATATCGTACTATCTATATAGGATTATTGCATTGTATAATTCAACCACGAGTGCACGTTCATTATGCCCATAACGTTGCTGCAAGGATCCCATATTTCCCTAATTCTATTACTTTCATATTCTTTTTTTCCAACACTCATAAGTTACAGTGCTTCTTCAAAACCCAACTTTTATAACGTATCTTAATTTCTAAACATAATTACGCGCATATCATAATATGAATTATATCAAAATAGTATAATATCATACATGTATGAATTCTACGTCATATAATCAAGTATGAAATATATCAAAGTAGAGATACTAGAAGGTTAAATGTCATTTCTCTAATGTTGGTCCATAAGCATTGAACAAATCACCACGTATGTTAATGCGGAGTAAGAAAACTCCTTTACTCATGACATTTCAGGTGGAGTATGTGTAGAGAATATTAGAATGTTGAGTGTATGTTTTGATGAACAAATACATGCCCATATGTAGTGGTTCATCAAAACTCTTTACCAGAGAAATTGCATGTTAGATAAATGTCATACTTATGGTAACTTTTAGGATCCTTTACTTATTGTGACTTGATTCGTGTTTTTAATTCACTAATTAACACATACATTAATACCTATAATAAACTTTATACATTTAGTTCAGGGGCGAAGCTAAGATATTGAATTAGAGGGGGCCAAATTGTCGATATACAGAAAAAAACTTTACTATATTAAAATTAGAGGTGTTAAAAATAGACACGATGGCTCAAAATTTACACGACATTGTAACCGAATCCGATTTGATTCGACTTTAAAATTTTACAATTATGTTAAACAATATGGACACGAAATCCGATTTCAAGCCCACCCGAAACACCTAATCCGAAATCAACGATGACCCGAACTAACACCATTAGACACTAGTTAAGCTATGAAAATATTAAAATCATATAGACTGAAATAAACTTCAATCATTGAAAAAAGTATATTTGATAATAAATAGAGTTAAAGCTTCCTTATAATTATTATTTCTGAAAAAACTAAGTGTTATTTTTGATTTTGACTCTATATATTTGCCTAATAATTCTCCCAAAAAACACAATTAAAATTAAGATAGAAAAATATAAGCATACACTAGAAAGGATGAATGTTAAATTATAAAAATAAATAGTAATGACATTATAGTATAAATCTATTAGTCTATAAAAACATAATTGTTTTAATGAGGATTTGATGTCGTTACTCCTACCATTGAGCTACAATAATTTTTCTTATATTTTACTCTCTTTAAACTAAATATATCACATTAGTAAGGGAGGCCAAAACTAAAATTTTAAAGGCTCACATTTTCGTCAAGGGGGGCCGGGCCTCCCCCGCCCCCCCACGTGGCTTCGCCCTTGATTTAATTGATCCAATGAGTATCCTATGCCATTTGTGTATTTTATCTGATCGATACTTATATTTGTGACCTAATAGGATTCAACTATAATAGTAGTAAACTAATCCTATTGGATATAAATCATAGTTGTTTTCTAGCAAAACACTATGACCACAAAAGTTAAGCGTATGTATTTTATCTCCAAAATTCATCTCATTTATATATAGTAATTACATTTGATCAAACAACATCAATTCCTTTAATCTCCTATTTGTCCTTGAACAAGTGTATAACCTTAAATTCTTTAGGTCACTTAATATCAAATTTGATAACATAATGACATCTCAAGTCATCTATACTAATGTTCAATTATTTCTTAAAATCAGACTTTGAACTATCAAAACAAATGATTAGTTCTTTAATTCATTTGATCACAATCATGCATTTTCAGTTTTTACACTTCTAGAGGCCAGAGACTACACCAATCCTAATTAATAGGACTTAGTGAGGCCACGGTGTAACAACCCTGAATTTTCGATCCCTTAAATGAAACCAAAATCGTGAAGGACGGAAGGAAATTCGAGTGTTACATAAAAAGAATAGGAAAAGATTTTATATAAACGTTAAAGGTAAACTTTAAAGAGGTGAATGGAAATTTTGGCAGCATCTACTATGAAAATGTGCGCCTTTTGCAGAAAAACAAAAGTTATTTAGAATCTAATAAAGCAAAGGCATCAGCGGCCTATCAAAACTATATCATGACATAATAATTCATCGTCGGCTTCTCAAATCAACATGCCAAGCATGGATCGTGTTTGCGGTGTCAACACTTTCGTTTTAAACTGACTTGACTCTTTAAAACCGCATACAATTTATAAACTACGCAACGGAAATAACTTATACAGAAAGGATGACATGTAACTCAAGCCATAAATATAAACAAATTTAAATACAAAGAAAGTACATTTAGCGTCGAAAATAAATGTAACATCGCACGCTTCAAGTTTCTCACTCATTCCCCCCATATGCAATGCATAGAAGTTTCATCACCTATAATGTCTATCTATGATTTCCCCGCTGCTCAGCGTACGATCATAGACCAACGCATCATAGCAGGGCCATCAAAGACGAGTCATCAACAATGAAAACAAACGCTTACGTCAGTAACTAGCATCATAACATAATAAAGCATAATTAGCATCAATAAAGTATGTCATAATATGACGGTGATTTCACAACACTCGAGTGCCAATCATAACCACTAAACATCACTTCTTACTTCCCACTGTCATTTCTATATTCTTCACTTCTTTTCGACTTCATACTTTCTCGGTATCAGTTGAACCAAAAGCTTAACCACTTTCAAATATCTATATATTTGTGACTAGAAGCCACCATATTGGGGTTTGCAAGACCCACATGGCAACATCTCAACCAAAGGGCGGTGACGGGCCATACCAGTGCCGAATGGTAAAGTATGAACATATCCCTGTATAGCGACCATATATAGATGATACATGCCTCCGGGAACTAAAGCCATTAGGGTGCCAAACCAGTGGAGCCAACATACCTAAATGTATGCAACTAGAGGCCACCATCGGGTTTGCAAGGCCTATATGGCAACACCTCTACCAAGGGCGGTGACGGGCCATATCGGCGCTCAATGGTAAAGTATGAATATACCCCCGTACAATAACCATATAAAAATGATTCATGCCGTTGGGAACTAAACCTATTGGGGTACCCTAACGAGGGGAGTCACAATAATCAAACCAATCTGTTAGCTCATCAATAAGGGACTTATTCCCATTACCCCCCAACAACTTTCTTACTCCATCACTAAGGGACTCATTCTCATTCAAACTAACATAAGTCAGACTCATCAATAAAGGAATTATTCTCATTCAAACTTGCAATAATAGATCTCATCAATACTGAACCACTCACTATTTAAACTAGCAATAAACAATATCATTAATAAGGGACTCGCTCCCTTTCAAACAAATAATAACCAATCTCAATAACAAGGGAATCGCTCTCATTCTAAATAATTAGCAAACATTTAGCATACTAGCTAGCATCGTTCTCTACTAGTAAACTTGAAAATCATATAATCAACAACTTTGATATTTCATTCGACGACGATTCATAGATAGTGTACATTATATATTTTAAAACAATTCAATATCAGTAAATATACAATGCAAGATGCATGTAAGAGTTAAATATTGTATTTTTGTACCTGCAACTTTAACTACAAGAAAACAAGTCACAAGAATCGTCCAGGGGAGGTTCTTACGCCCTTATTATAAACAGGGCACCTATAAACGTTTAAGGTAAGAATATTAAACCTACTTAAATCCGTTTAAGAGCTACTTCTCTAAAAGAAGTACCCCGAACACAGAATGAATGAGTTTTAACTCATGCTAACACACATTCAACCATACGCACACAACAATTTCACACCTTGTTCATTTAAGGACTATGCCATCAATTTCAATCAAACAATAACATTAGATTTCAGTCATTTATATCAAGATATATTCAGGTGAAACGAACGCAACCATACATTAGTGCATTATAATCAAGCTATCCATTCAAAAGCTTAAGAATGCATAATATATGATTTTACACTTAATATCATACTACTCATGGTAGTAGTCTTTTGTACTCCAATTTGTTAGTTGCTACATTACTCGAGGGTTAGAGTGATAATGAATTAAAAGAAATAGTAGCTTAAACAACTGATAGCAATAATTTCCCGTTCTTTAAGAAAAAATTACGTGGTTTAGGCAATCATTGGATAAACTAATCACGACAATCAAATATCAACCATGAACCCACAATCCCAACAATTAACCCACGTTACTGACACATAATAACCAAATCTTATTAGCAACTATTACCACCACAATTGACAATATTCATCATATTTACCCCCATTAACATACTAAAAATAACAATTTACAACCACTTTTAGTGACTAATAATCTCAACCATTTATAAATATTATTATCACCATTACTAATTATCACAACAATAATCAATCGATTAAGTCTCAAAACAAACTTTTAAGGTTATTTAATCAATCATCACACCACCAAAATATAACATGAAAGCACACATTATTAAAATTTCATCCCTAAATTAAACCCCAATCACTTCATTGTTCAAAGATAACATCTTTAATTTTCACCCATAATATGATTAAATAACATTGATACACAATCAACACACAACCCATAATTTCTCATCACACTTCAAACCCTAAATCATAAATATGTTCAATTCATCAATCAAACTAACCCACAAAAAGATTCAATGGATATAACACAACAATCAACATCATACTGATAAACTTTATAAAACATTTAATTGAAATCAAGCATCAAATGGAAGACGAGGAGGTGTCTTATAATGGTAAAACTAGCAAAAGGTGAAAGTGTGTATGAAGATTATGGTGGTGGTGCACAAGGCCCAAAACCGACCGAAGGGAGGGGTTAAAACAGCCGCTGCTGGCGGCGTGGAGCTGAAAACACAGCAGTTGCTGCCTTGGAGAGGGGAGAGACACGACCTCAAGTGTGTCTGGGTTGCTGCTGCCTGCTAGTGGAAGGAGAAGAGGCGCAACTGGTGACTGCTCGCGGGTTGGCTGTCAGGTTGTAGGGTTTGAAGCTTCTTACTCCTCCTCCTCCTCCTTATTGTTGTTGTTGTTGTTGTTATTATTATTATTATTATTATTATTATTATTATTATTATTATTATTATGATTATTATTATTATTATTATTATTATTATTATTATTATTATTATTATTATCATTATTATTATTATTATTATTATTATTATTATTATTATTATTAATATTATTATTATTATTATTATTATTATTATTATTATTTATCAGGGTAGGAATATAGGTATTAGGCCAAGCAACAAAAAATTTGGTCAAAGAACTGTAGTTAAGTGTATTGGTGATTGTCCATTCATGTTTTTGTAAAGCATTCATGAAGACCAGTAGCAGGGTGGATGTTATTGTTAACAACATGACTGAGACATTCAATGGTTATATCATCAATGCTAGGACAAAGCATGTTATGTCCATGTTGGAGGACATTAGGACAGCTGTGATGTAGAGGCTGTTTACTAAGAAGAATGAATCAAAAAAATGAAGTACAACTATGGTCCAAGAGTGATTGCCAGGTTGGAGAAGGAGAAGGAGCAAGCCAGAGGTTGTGATGCAATTCCGTCAACATCCACAATCTTCCAATGTACTGATGCAATTGGAGATGTTTTGTCTGTGGATTTAGCGTTGAAAACATGTTCTTGTAGGAAGTGGGACTTAACAGGAATCCCTTGCAGACATGCAGTTGCTTGCATCTCATTCCTTCATAAAAAAGTGGAAGACTTCATTGATCCAATGTACACTAAGGAAAGGTATTTGAAAGCCTATTCTTTCTCTATACGACCAATTAAAGGGACTAGGTTCTAGCCTAAGATGAGTAGTTCCTTAATCCCTCCACCCATCAAGGTTGGTCCTGAAAGACCGAGAAGAAAGCGAAGAAGAGAACCCCATGAGAGTCCCAAAAAATCAGGTAAACTTAGTAGGCATGGCACATAAATGACTTGTGGGACTTTTCAATGAGAAGAGGGACAACAGAATATCATGCCCAAACAAGGCTACAACTGCTGCAAACACTATAAATCTGAATGAGATCCCACATCATACTAAGACAACTAAATGTCAAGGTTCAACACATAGTTTGTCATTTCCTTCTACTCAACCAACAAGAACTGGGAGGCAGGAAGGTGAATAAGGAGTGGTGTAGGTGCAAGGGGAGGTAGAGCAAGGAAAGGAAGATCTGGCCAAGCTAGTCAAGGTTCTCAACCCAGTCAGTGTTCACAACCAACACAAGGATCCAAAGTATAGTTGCTAGTATATGTATGTATGTAATGGTAAAGGTGTATTTTTTTGGGAATAAGTTATTATACACCTGTAGTATTTTGCTTATTTAGGGGGGGGGGGTGTATTTTGCTTGTTTAGGGGGGATGTATTTTGCTCAATCAATCAAACAATGACATTAATGTGATAAAATTAGTTCTATGAAACTGATATTTATATGAATTCAGCACGAAAGTTACAATTTCTTGCACATTACAGTACAATCTTTTGTTTACTTAAAGGATATTAGTTCTTACAAAGGGCAACATACATTACAAATATAGTCCAACACAAACACAAAATTACAAGCAAGTTCTTCTCTTCTAATTGCTGCTTTCTTCAATTCCATTTTTAGGTTATTAATTTCTGATAACCGGTTTTTAACGCGTCGTTTTACGCTAAGAACCTAAGTTAATCAAACACATTTATAAACACCCTAATTACAACTATAGCGAGTATAGAGGTAAGTTTGGGGATCGAACCACAAGGAACAAGGGCAAGCAAGATTGAGTGCTAAGTGTAGATGAAAGAGTGTGTGTATGATATTGGGTGTTTGTGAACTAGACTAAGGAAAGCGATAAACAAGATTAAGATAACGATAAGAAACAAACGGGGTTGGTGAGGATTCACCCTAGGTCGATGCTATGTTTTTCACACAAAGCTAAGTCAAGGGAGATTGAGCATGGCTCAATAGAGACACTCAAGATGACATGGGGAAGTTGATGACATATAGTCAATACGAACGACCCATAATCGCCCTATGTCTCACAAGGGAGTGGCAGGACAAGATATGTATCGAATATCAATCATTCAAACCAAAACAACCTCAACCCTAATCTAGCATATGAACAACATTCACCAAACCTAGGGTTTCACCAAACCAAAACCCCTAAGAAATCTACTCTAGCATGCTTGGAATGAAAACAACAAAGAGCAAGGAAGAAAACATGATTGTAAACATTAGGGCAAGAGATAAATCAACAAAAGTGAAAGGCAAAGCAAGAAAACTAACTATTAACTACTCTAGGAAGCAATAACCAAAGCAAGAACAAGTTTTGAAAGCAATATAACAAAATTCAAAGCAAATATCAAACTTAAGAAGAACAAAACATCAAATGACATGAATGAAAGGTAAATGAAAGCAATAAAGAGTAAAGGAAAGATAAACTTACATAAACCAAAGTGCTAGAATGAAAGGAATTGAAATTACAATGCTTGAAATGTAAATGAAAGCATAAAAATCTAATTCTAGGGTTTGGAATTGAAGAAAAGCATTAAATGTGATGTTTAATAGATTAGAGAGTTTCTATCTACCAAAGCATAGGGTTTATGTCCCTAAAAGTGCCTTTTTATAGGCTACAAAAGTTGGGTTTAAAAGCCCTAAAAGGTCCCACAAAAATAAGCTTAATCGAAGAAGTGTTGCGCAGGATTTGAGCTAAATTCGCCCGAAGCCAGGCTGTGGTTCGCCCGAAGCTGAGCGTTCGCCCGAAGCTGGGCTGCATTCGGGTATTCCAGTAGGCGTTGCAATGGGCAGCTGAACTTGGCTTCGCCCGAATTGGATTGGGGATTCGCCCGAATCCTCAGCTTCGCCCGAATGAGAAGGAATTGTTCTTGGATTCTTGGCCTTAGCTTCGACCGAAGGTCCCACAAACTCGACCGAATGTGGCTTGATTTGCCACTTTGGAGCTTCAAACATTATCAAACGAACTCCGAACTTTGCGATATTTTCGGGGATGACCCGAAACACTTGTGGGAGCCTCGAAACGCGTGCCACTCCTTCGACTTTGGCGTTTAAACCTCAAACTAACCCGAAATGCCTCGAAACGAGCTCCGATCTTCTTGATATTTTCGGGGATCACCCGAAACACATGTGGGAGCCTCGAAACGCGTGCCACTTCCTCGGCTTTGGCGTTTAAGCCTCAAACTAACCCGAAACGCCTCGAAACGAGCTCCGATCTTCTTGATATCTTAGGGGATGACCCGAAACACATGAGAACACCTCGGAATGCGTGCATTTCCTTCGACTTTGATATCTAAGCCTCGAACTCAACTCGAATCACCTCGAAATCTCCCGAAAACACCTGAAATGATCTCTAAACACCATGGAGACAAGATCAAGGTAAAATCGAGTGTATAGAGCATAAAACAATATAAAAACACCGAGATAAGACACCAAAGTGAGGCTATAAATGTGCTCTAAATCGAGCACATCAATTTCTGCCTTGTATCGTTGTTTCTTCAATTCCATCTTGTATACTGATTTTTTCTTCATCTCAGCCAAATCCTTCACCATTTGCTCTGTCTCTGTCACCTACAATTGCAAATCCTCTTCACATTCCTTTTCCCTTTTGAAGAATGCACAATCATCATTCTTTAACAATAAGGAAGAACAATTAGTATACATTTAACCTAAAAATTGATAAACCGTAAAAAATTAAAAAAACACTTACAGGCCAATTAGGGCGTCCATAAAATCTTGCGCCCAAGTTGGGACCCTTCCTAACTATATGAATTTTAGCCATGAAACCATGATAACTGTACCGAACACTACAAAAAAATTGCAAACTAGCGACTACGAGATATAGTCGTAAATTAGTCGCTATTGGCGTAACACCCCTGAATTTCCGACCCTCTGAACGGAACCAAAACCGCGAGAGAACGAAGGAAATTCGGGTGTTACACTTACAACAAAATAAAAGAAAATAAAAAGACAAATAAAGTTTGATTTAAAGAGGTTATGGAAAAACTTTCAAACAAAATTCTACAGAAATTTCGGCAGCATCTGCCTTAAATTTTAACGCGCCAAAAGGATCAAACAGACAATAAACCATCGCGAGAAGAGGCATTAATAGCCTTGTAACAAAAATCACGGCGGAATGATCATCGCCAAAACCTTTGTCGACATGCTAAGCATGGATCGTGGTTCCCATGTAAACACTTGGGTTTTCCAAAAACATAACCAGCTAAACAAACCAAACAAGATACTTTAACGAAATATAAAACGAAATAAATCTTTGCAGCGGAACAAATTACATCAAAAGGAGGGCACGCGCCTCAACCAAAAACATATACAAATTTCAATCCAAAAACACATAAAGCGTCAAAAATAGTTTGAACATGGCACGTGTCAAGATTCTCACTCAATCCCCCCCCCCCCCCGTATGCAACGCAAAGGACTCCAAAAAAACCTGCAAGTGCTATCTATGATACCCCTACTGCTCAACGTAAGGTCGTAGACCAACGTGTCATAGCAGGGCCATCAAAGATGAGCCAACAACGAGGAAACAACAGTACACGTCAGTAACTAACAATAAATTATGCATACGTAACCAATAAACAATTTCGACAAAGCAAGGCGAGGAAGGTATCCAAACGTGTAAGCCTCTACTCCACCTTTTTCTCAATTCAACATACTTCTCAAAATCTTCACCGTCTTCTATTTCTTCAATTACTTTTATATATCTTCATATGTGACTAGAGGCCACCATATTGGGGTTTGCAAGACCCACATGGCAACACCTCAGCCAAGGACGGTGACGGCCATGCCGGCGCCCAATGGCAAAGTATGATCATACCCCCGTACAGCGACCATATATAGACGGTCCATGCCTCCGGGAACTAATCCAGCTGGGGTACCAATCCAGTGGAGTCACAGTAAATATCCAACTTAATGTCTCTTCAAATAAGGGGACTTATTCCCATTTCAATCTTATACAATCCAACATTCTAATCTTGCGATATCAGAACCCATTCTCTACTATGTCTACAGCTGATTCCCACTTGTAGCACTAACTTACTAATATTTAATAGCAGTTCGTATCCAACATAGCTCATATAATATTGCTACGCAAAGAAAACATAAGCAAGATACAAGAATTAGCTACTGCGTGTACTTACCTACAGCTGCAAGATAACAAGTCGTAAAAATCACTTCGAAGGAGGTTCTTACGCCCCTCTTATGAACCGGGCACCTATACACGTTAAGAGTAAGACTAATAAGCTTACTTCACATCATTCAAGGAGCACTGACTCCATTCAAACTACACTATTAGTCGAACAAGTTTCAATTCAAACTAATGCGCATTCTAAACACACTCATGTAATAAATGCAACCCATGTTCACACATGAACTACGTCATCAGTTCCAATCAAACCATAACATTAGAATCCAATGAATTCTACACAAAGGTGTGTTCAAGTGAACTAACGCGACCCTATGCTTGTGCTTTAATCAAACTACTAATGGGAAAGTTTAGGGACGCATAAAATATGATATTACACCAAATCATCAATCATATTACTTACGGTAGTGGTGATTTATTATTTTTCCAAGGTTTTTAAAGTAAGACGATTAAGAATAAATAAATTTTGTAGTTTGACGAATTAATAACGATTCGTATAACTTGGGTCAAAGTCGTATAATTCAGTATCACAATTGAACATATCAATATAATAACCAAGTTCAAACTAACCACCTCATCAAACTACTATAACCACGACAATACTTTCATTAACGACAATCGCGACCTTAATTTTTCTTAGTAATTATTATTATCATTTACTTTACAACAATGGGTATCACCACACTAGTCACACCACCATGAGTAAAGTCATATAAACAATAACTAGCCACCATTCATCAACCATGTCACATAAACAAGGCTCACACAAGGTTTTAAATCAATAAAACACCATCTAAACCACAAAAGTAGTACATACTACTTTTGAATTCATCAAACTCTAGCTAATTCAAGTTCAAATTACACTTTCTAATATCTACTCACTTTAAATTATATCAAGCTATAACTTAATCTAAACTAAGATTCATGAATTTACCCAAAATACTACATTTAAATTCATTATAATATAAACCCTAAACCTCTATTTTCAAATCACCATAATCATCAACCCATAACAAAAATCAAGATAACATACTCAAATTTAACAAATACAAACTCTAAATAATAAGAAATCAAATATCAAGAACATACAAACTTAAATTGGGTAAAGAATTGCTCACAAAGAGGGAAAAATATGGCTTACAATGAGGAGAAATAAGAGAAGAGGGAAATGGGCAGCCTTGGCTGCTGTTTGGAGCGAAAAACGCAGCCCTTTGCTGCTGTTCTGGGCACCAAAACGCAGCCCTGAGCTGCTGTTTTGGGTGGTCTCGCAGCTGCACAGGAGGAGGAGGACGCTGCAGCCGGCTGTGGTGGTGCTCGTGGGGGTTCAAGACAGCGGGTGTGGCGGTGGAGGTCGCGGTGTTTGCGGGTTTGAGTGCAAACCGTGAGGGAGGAGAAGAGAGGATTGAGATGGAGAAGGAGGTGTGACGGCTACCTCTTCAACAAGATGGGTTATTATTTTATATCTCAAACCCTAACCCACAAAATACTTTGGGCTACACTACTCACGTAGCCCGTTAATTTTAACCCGAAAAATTAAAAGCGAACTTCATTTGACTCAAATTTAAGAACGAAACTATTATATTTATTATTAAATTACTCAACTTTATTTAAATAATATTCTCTCATATTATTAAATGTATTCATCACTTAGATAGTACATATTTATGAGTCAAAATATTAAATTTTCGATGTTTATTAATAATCCATAAAGAAAATTATTATTATATTTTTTTTATCGCGATTTATATTATAAATAAATAACATTCAAATTTGCGGGGTGTTACAATTGGTGTATACCGACTAACCTCCGACTAAACTCAAATAGTCGGTATATAATGGTCGCTAAGAGAACTGGGTCGCTAATATAGTCGGCGTACCTACCAAAATTCAATTAGTAGGTGGCTAGTCGGACCTCCGACTGAAATGCTGTGTCGGAACATAGTCGCTGCTACCGACTAAATTTTAGTTGCAAAGTAGTCGCTGTAAAAATTAAAAAGATTTTGCTGTTTTTTATTTTTTTTTTTTTGGAAAGATGTTTTTTAAAATTTTACCGACTATCCTTCGACTCAGTTTTAGTAGGAGATTAGTCGATAAAGTCAAACTTCAAATGTTGACCATATTTTGGCGCCTATTTCACCGACTAACCTGAGACTACTTGTTTGGTAGGAGGATAGTCGGTAAAGTCAAACTTATTTTGACTTAAAAAGCGTACCAAAATTTGGCGGTTATATTTTCCGACTAATCTGAGACTACGTGTTTGGTAGGAGGATAGTCGGTAAGGTCAAACTTATTTTGACTGAAAAAACGTACCAAAATTTGGCGGTTATTTTTACCGACTAATTCCCGACGCCTGTTTGGTAGGTGATTGGTCGGTAATTCCGACTGTTTTCCTACTAAGGCTATAGTCGCAATCTAGTCGCTAGATTTAAAATATTAAAATAATAAAACTGGTCAAATGTGGTCAATTGTAGACCACATTTGACCAGTTTTATTATTTTATTACTAAAATAAATTGTCGAACGAATATAATAAAAAACGTAATAAAAGATGAAAACGCATGAATAAAATTATTAAAGAAAATGTTCAAATAAATAAAAATACAAACATAAAAAAAAACATAAAAATAAATGTTTAGTCATACAACCCATTGTTTTTAAACAAAAATAAAATCAACATCATCATCATCATCAAATAAGTAGGATCAGACGGGTGGGGGAGGAGGAGGAAAACCTCTTTCGGCGAATACACCGCGCATAAAGCCGAGAAGATGATTTACCTCACCGCTCAAACGCTGATGCTCCGCCACTAGCCGCTCAAACTCCTCCCTCGAAATGCTCGAGGTCATGTTTTGAGATACTTGGTTCAAGGACCGCTGTAGCTCATCCAACCTCTCGTTCACTAGCTAGAGGGGCTCCGGAGTGGCCTGGGTTTGACTCTGTGACGCCGCACTATCAGAGTAATAAGTCTCTGCGGCTTCACCAAGACCAAACACAGCCTTGGAGGACTTCTTTGTCGACTCTTGTGCTTCGACATTTTTGACGGCCTGAAAGTAGGCGTCATTTTCCTCCTCATCAGAAGCATCGACAGGCAGCTCGGCATGTAGGCGTAAATACTCGTCCTGAACAAAGCATAAAATTATATAAAAATTTCGGCAGAATTTCGACTATAAAATAACTAAACCAAAAATTACCAGCATTTCCTCAAAATCCAATATCAAATGTCCAAAGTATTCTAAAACAGCTAATTTACCAAAAGCTATACTAGTTACCAAAAAACTAACTACTATGATTCATGATTACTTAAAAAAAGAACATAATTAATTGCACTTACGTTCACGACCTTGGACTTCTCGTTGATCCACTGCGACCCGTCCTTTGTTTTCACCTTATGAGTGCGTAGAAACAACTCATAAGAGGAAGGCGTGCGCTTTTGCTCTTTTTCCTGTAAAAACAAAGTGAATGGTTTAATAAAAATAATGTATAAATAAACAAAAAAACAAAATTTTAAAAAATTTAAATTAATAAAAAGTTAAGTATATACCAATATCCGCCGTGTCCTACGGGCCGACACGGAGCCGCCGGTATGGGTGACTTCTGCGACACCCGTTAGATCGCCCCGGCGACGGTTCTTCTTCCCTCGCTCCCGCCTAGCCTGGAATTCCGGAGCTGCCCAGGCCCGTATCCACTCCCCCCAAACCTCCGCCGACACCCATTCAGGCATATACTGATTATTCTCTTCATAACTTTTTTATTGAATGAACCATGTCCTTGTACCGGACCTTGGCCCTCTTCAACCATTCCTTGCGCACCGTGTCGGTGATGGAGGGATCCCAAGACCATTGTCTCTGAAACGACAAAAACAATCAGTATTATTACAACAAACAAGTCAGTTAAAAGTTAATCAAATAACGAAATAATGTAGTAAATATACTTACTTGAAACTGATCCCAATAGAACTCGATCGTATGCTTAGATAGGTACTTCCAAGCCTGAAGCATCGCCTTTTATTTTTGACGTAGGGGTTCAAACAATTGTTACAATCTCGATAGTTCTAGTGATGATAGCCTGAAGCAAACACTTGAAACCAAGAAACTCAAACCTGCACTTTGTGAACAAGTCAAGCTAGAACCGTCAGTTACTGCTTTGTTAGCTTCTAGAAATGACCATAAAATTAACAATCTTTCAACGATGATGACTTGGCTAAATTTGAGACATACCCATCAGCAAATATAAGTAAAATAATACGTTGCTCATTTTCTACAATTTTGAGAAACATATTTTAAGCGTTTCTAACACATTTTTATAGTAAACATACAAGATAATAAGTAAGAAAAACATATATTTCGATTAAGTGCTGATAATTATAACAACAAAATGGCACGGAAAAAAAGCTCATTAAAATTTTTGTCCTATACAATTGAAACCGTAAAATCTATATTAATCACCTTGCCCGTCTCTTATCACATTCGTACTGTATTGAAAAAACTCGAGTACGAATGTGAGGAAGAGAAGGGCAAAGTGAGAAACATAGCAACGAGATATTGAAACCGTAAAATACTAATATCATACCTAAATAATTTTGATAGAATGAAATAAAGAGAGAATTGATTGATATGAAATGTAATAAGAACTATCGATGAGGGGTATTTATAGGTAAATCTGAACATATGGCGACTAAATTCCGACAATCCTGCGACTGTCCGTGTAGTCGGTATATTGTCGGTCATGAAAAAATGTGCTACTTAATTTTTTTAAATTTTGAAATTACCGACCAATTACCGACTATCGTAGGCTAGTCGCTAACAACACGGATATTCAGGTAATAAGTGCTTTTTGACCCTTCACACGGATACTCAGGTAATAACTTCCATTTGACCATTAGTTACCGACTATTTGGCGACTGGATTTCTAGTCGCAAGCTAGTCGGTAAAACTTAAAAAAAAAAATTAAAATGAGCTTTTTTTCCGGCCATTTTGTTTTAAAATTATTAGTACTAAGTTGAAATTGTATTTTTCCTTACTTAGTTCGTCGTATGTACTATAAAAATTGATAACGTTAAAAGTATGTTTCTCAAAAATGTAGAAAATAAGCATCGTAACTTTACTTATTATGATTCTACTAAGAAAATTTTTTTCATTGCATGGCGTTAGCTGCCCGATAGTGGACTTTATAACCTATACTCCCTCTAATTCACCATTAAGTGACTCCTATATGTTTTTTGACATTGTTCATATCGTAAAACAAATTGGAGCTACTTAACGGTGAAATAGAGGTAGTAGAATAGGCCGTAAGTACCACTAACGCGCATTAGTGTAATTTACAACCTATACTCCCTCCAATTCACCATTTAGTAGTTCCTATATGTTTTTTGACATTGTTCATATCTTAAAACAAATGGGAGCCACCCGATGATGAACTAGAGGTAGTAGAATAGGCCGTAAGTACCACTATCGGGCAAACCAACGCCTTGCAAATCAAAAATTATTCTTTTTCAGTAGCAAATATAAGTAAAATAATACGTTGCGTATTTTCTACAATTTTGAGAAACATATTTTAAGCGTTTCTAACACATTTTTATAGTAAACATACAGGACAATAAGTAAGAAGAACATATATTTCGATTAAGTACTGATAATTATTACAACAAAACGGCACGAAAAAAAAGCTCATTATAATTTTTTTCGTGATAAAATAGCTATGTTAATCAACATAACCTACTACTTCTTGAAACGTACACCGATTGATACACCGAGTGAAATTAATCATGTACGTGTCAAGAAGCGTAGGATATGTTGAAAAAAAAAGCTCATTAGTATTTTTTAATACAACAAAATACTACCATTAAATTTATGTAAATCACTACATCCTTCCCCTTTATCATCACGTACACCGATTGAAATTAACCATGTACGAGATAAAAAGAGGTAGGATATAGTAAAGAACAAATTTGAGGCAAGTCTCATTTGCTTAAAAACAACCATTAAATTTATGTTAATCACTATATCCAACCCCCTCTCTACGCATACACCGATTAAATTAACCATGTACGCGTCGAGAGGGGAGGGATACAGTGAACTAACAATGAGAAACAAATTTATGTATGTTTATAAGCAAATGTGGTTCATACCTTTAATATCAAATTTTTCCATATTTTTGATACGATTGAACTGTTAAATTTATGTTTCGCAATTTGTCCCGTTCTTTCCGAACCCATACTTAAGTAAACAAACTCGAGTATGGGTACGAAGAGAACGGGGCAAGTGAGAAACATGATAAAGTTGAAAGGTCTAGTAGCTCCAAGATCAATATTCAATTTTAATATGCCATATTTTTATTATGATTGAATCGTTTTATTAATATTTCGAGACCGTTTATTTTTGTGTTTTTCAACTTCTCGCCTTCCACCTCCACCCCTACTTAATTCTTCTCAAGTAGGAGAGTTAAATAGGGGTGGTGGTGGATGGCGACAAGAGAAGAAAAGATAAATTATAGAGAGAAGAGGGAAATGGTGCAAATGAAAAATGACGCAGGAGGGGTATTTATAGACAAAATCAGGATATTACCGACTACTTAACGACCCAGTTTTAGTCGGCGCCTAGTCGGACAAAATAAAACGCTTATTCCTGTATTTTTTTTTGTTTTGGCGACTAACTAGCGACTACATTTGTGGTCGGAAAAATAGCGACTAAAAAAAAAGTCGCAGCTTAGTCTGAAATCGGCGACCAAAATTTTTTAGTCGCTTGTTAGTCGGTGATATCGACTAAAACGTTTTAGTCGGTATTGTAGTCGGTAATACCGACTAAAATCGTTCAGACGCTAAATTGGGTCGCTGGATTGCAATTTTTTTGTAGTGGAAGTATTCTCGTGACTGCTTCCATGTGTTGGACTTGGGAAAGATGCATAAATCTACTCACCACTCCTACTGCAAATGAGATATTTGGTCTTGCATGTGATAAGTAGATCCACTTTCCCACCAATTTCTGATATTGTTCTCTGTCGGTGGGTTTTCCTCCTTGTTCTATTTGTAATCTGTGATTGACAACAATAGGAGTATCAACGGGTTTACAATCAAGCATCCCCGTTTCAGCTAATAAGTCCAGGATGTATTTCCTCTGATTGATAAAGATCCCCTATTTCGACCTATAAACGTCAATTCCAAGAAAGTATTTCAACTTTCCTAGATCTTTCATTTCGAACTCCATAAACAGCTTCTTCTTGAGATTCTCAATTTCTCCTTCATCGTTTCCGATTATGACCATATCATCCACAGAGATGATAAGGCATGTGATTTTCCCTTTTCCCTTCTTTAAGAATAGTGTGTGGTCTGAGTTGCTTTGCTTGTAGCCAAATTTCTTCATTGCACTCGTAAATCTACCAAACCAGGCTCTAGGTGACTGTTTAAGACCATATAGGTCTCTCTTAAGTCTGCATCCTTCACCTTGTGCAAATTCTTTAGAGTACCCAGGAGGAGCTTACATGTAAACTTCTTCTTTAATTTCACCATGGTGGAACGCATTTTTCACATCGAACTGAAACAGAGGCCAATCCAAATTTGCTTCTATTGAGAAAAGTACCCTAATCGTATCAATTTTGGTAACCGGTGAGATAGTTTTAGCGTAATCAATCCCATATGTCTGAGTGTATCCCTTGGCAACTAGCCGTGCTTTATATCTCTCGATTGTCCCATCGGCGTGATATTTTATCGAATACACCCATCTACATCCCACAGCTTTCTTCCCCTTTGGAAGCATGCATCTTTCCCAAGTATTATTCTTTCTGAGAGCCATGATTTCATCATCCATTGCCTTTCTCCATTTTGGGTCCCGAAGAGCTTTTTCTGTGTTGCGAGGAACAGAGTTTGAATACGAAGAAGCCATGAAGGCTATAGCACTATGTGCCAGGTTCCCACTTTCATCTCTATCAACAGGATATCGAGATCTTTGAGACTCGAAATCAGGATCATATCTCCTTGGGGGAACTCCCCTAGTGCTTCTTGGGGGAAGTTCGTACCTGCAAGGTGGCTCAACAGAATTCGACACATTATTGTCAGTTAAAGTGTCAGGCTCAGGAATTACCTCATCATCATGATCGGATGCATTAGACGGGATAGGAGCAGTATCTTCAGCTAGGGGTTCTTCTATGTTATCAGCAGAAATATCGGTAGGATTACCTACTTGCTCTTTTGGATCACAATCAACAACTATACTCTGAGATAGCCAGGTCAAGTCCTCACAACTAGTCTCCCCCTGAGGACTGATCGGGGTATAATAGTAGGTGTGTTCAAAGAACTCACAATCCATCGTAGTATAAACTCGTTTATGAACAGGATCAAAGCATCTGTACCCCTTCTGATCAGCTCCATAACCCAAAAAACACATTTGACAGCACGGGGTTCAAGTTTGGTGTGAGTATGATGATGTAGATGGACATAGAATACACAACCAAAGACGCTTGGAGCTAAGGAATGAAAAGAAGGGATAGTGATGTGGTGTTGTAAGGTTTCTAAGGGGGTTTTGAATTGAAGGGTTTTTGTGGGCAATCGGTTAGTAAGGTAGGTGGCAGCAGCAATGGCTTTCGGCTAGAAGGTGGAAGGTACATGGGATTCGAACAAAAGTGCTCGACTCATTTCAAGTAGAGTCCGATTCTTCCGTTCCGCAACCCCGTTTTGTTGCGGTGTATGTGGACAAGTGGTTTGGTGGATCAGTCCATTGGTTGTGCAAAATTGTCTCATGTTTTGGTTCAAATATTCTCCTCCATTATTAGAGCGAAGAATTTGGGGTTTAATGTGGAATTGGGTAACAATCATGTTGTAAAATTTAACAAACACACCAAACACTTCCGATTTATGTCTCAAAAAATATACCCAACACATTTTAGAATAGTCATCGATAAACAACACAAAATATGCAAAACCCTGTTTATTAGAATTAGGCGATGGGCCCCAAAATCCGAGTGAATCAAAACAAAAGGTTTAATACCACGAGTTCGACTAGGAAATAAGAGTGCTTGTAACTTTTAGCAAGAACACAAGCTTCACAATCCAAAGCTAAAGTACTACTTGCTAATGAGGGAAAAAGATGTTTGAGATACCCCAAGGAAGAATGCCCAAGACGTCGATGCCAAGTCCATAATTGGTGATCTTGAGACCCGCGAGCAAGAGATGCATGACCCGTTTGAATCGTCGCATCAACATAGTACAAGCCCCCGCGTTCAGTACCACGCCCAATAATCATTCCCGTCCGAGCAGCCTGCACAATACACCCAGAGGCAAACATAAGCACAGTACAATCAAGTTCTTTTGTTAATTGACTTATTGGGAGCAATTTCTGAGAGAGACTCGGAATCAATAAACAATTTTTTAATTTTAAAGAGGATGATATCACAACGGGTTCAGATTTCTCAACACCGACACAAGCCCCATTAGCAGTTTGAATATGAGTGCGGTTTATTTTATTTTGTGACTAAAGATCGTGACGATCAAATGTCATAGTATCGGTTGCGCCACAGTCAAAGATCCATTCCGAGGACACATGCTTACTCATAAGACCAAGAGAGGAATTTATGTGCTGATTTTGTGGGTTATGTGGGATATGGGCCGTGGGCCCAAAGGGAAAAAAGGGACATGGGTTTTTAATGATTTTGTGGGAATTTATGTTCTGGTTTTGTGGGTTATGTGGGATATGGCCCGTGGGGTTTTTAATGATTTTGGGTGGGTTTTTAATGATTTTGTGGGTTATGGGTAATTTTAGGGTTTGAGTGGTTTGGCTTTGGGTATTTAAGAGTGGGAAGAGAGAGCAGCTTGATACTCCATCAGTTCCCTCCCTCTCATCCGTTACCTGGGTATTTGTTGTACCAGCACGAAAAGTACCTCTTTCCTCATTAGCTTCATGGGCTGGCTTCATGGATGATTCTCCAAGGTTTGAGTGTATGCTAGTGACCACCGTGGTGGCGGCCTTGCGGTTGCGGTACTCCTCCCACCATTCTGGAAACCCAATGAGTTTAAAGCAACCCTCCTTTGTATGTCTCGATCCTCTACAATGGCTACATTTGAGGTGAGTCTTGTCATCCATGTCTCGCCGGAATGAGGGAATATCTGACTGGCGTTTGACTGCTAGCCCACTTCTGATCTCTGAGGGGCTTACTCCCGATGATGAGTCGTGGGTGTGAATCCTACGTCGTGCAATTTCCCGGTGAATGATGCCGTATGTCATTTCCACCGTAGGAAGTGGATCTTAGTTGAGAATGTCCCTTTGTTCTTTGTCAAAAGAATTATCAATTCCTGCTAGAAATTGATAAAGTCTTTCCCTTTGTATGTATGAGTTAAAAATAGTGATCTCTTCGGGATGGATCATCGGGTTCGGCATGCGCCGATCTATCTCCTTCCAAAGGGTAATTAAATTCCCGTAAAAGGCTTCAATTGAATCCCGGTTCTTTTTTTAGGTTGCAGGCTCTTGTTCTTAGGTCGAAAAGTTGCAATTCATCACGACCGCTGCCTAATAATGTTTCGATGCCCTTCCATATTTCTCGAGCCACTGTGAAATCGAGAAAATGATTGATTAAATCTGAATCAATGTTTGAAATGATCCAAGAAATAACGATTGAGTATCTCTGTTTCCATTGTTGATATGTCGGGTCCGTGGGTTGAGGAGGAGCGTCTGTGATGTGGCTGAGACGCCCTCTAGCCCCAATTGCAATGTGCATCATTTTACACCAGGCGGTGTAATTTTAATATGTCAATTTTCTGATATTTTTAAGTCGGTTGGTATAGTTTCAGTAATTGTGGTGGGTTTTTGTAATTCTTGAAGCAATTTCATCATTTGCTCCATTGTGACCAACTACTGGTTTGGATTTTGGTTGTTTTCGGCCATGACAGGTTGTAACAGACTCAATTTCGTAATCTCAATTATCCAATTAATTAACCTTAATCTCCGATTAAAATTTCTTAAATTACCCGATTACCGAAATCAAACCGCCAAAATCCCTAAAACCTTATTACCCTTTTCATATAGCCCACAAAGAAAAAAAAAGGGCTTAGTTATTATTTATATTACATGAATCGTTACATTTTAAAAATCGTTTTAAGATTTAATTAATGTCTACGTTTTAAACTCATTTTTTTACAACAATTTGCGCAACAATTATTTTGATAACTTCACAAATTTAATTTTCGTCAAAAAGATATATTTTATACTTCTAAGAATTTTTATTTCATGGTACAAAAATTTTCTTTTATTAATTTATTTTACGATTTCGTCAAAACGTTGCGTTTTTAGTTCTTTTCTTAACCGAACTTTGTTAAATTATTTATTTTCGACTTTATAACTTTGATTTATATGTTTTGATACAAATTATATTTATGAATATTATTATCAACTTTAAAGTGTATTTTTAGCTAATTTTGAGTACAAACTAAGCTAAATTTCAATATCAAACCTTAAGCAAACTTACCCATTGTTTTGATGAACATCTACTATAACCAAAATGGATAAATTTAAGCTAAAAATCAGCCAAAATCAGTCCCTACAACCAGCCCACTCATCCCCTAAGAAAACACCATCATTCTACTATATTTTCACTTACACAAGCCACCTAAAGGTTCTTACACCTATCCTAGCCTATCTACACTTGCATGGATCACCATTAGTGATGAGGTAAGAACACCTCCAAAAGCTACCAATTACACAAATTGATAACAAACAAATAGCGGAAATAACCCGGACAAAATTAATTCACCAAAACACCAAAATCAACACACTCAAACATCACCAATAAACCACAATGAGATCAACAAGTAAACAAGACAAAAGCAAGTAATAATCAAGAGCAAGGACACAAGATTTTTACGTGGAAAACCTCTTCGGTGTGAAGAGTAAGAAAATAAGTGGATATTTATCCTTAATATAAAATGGGTTTCTCCACATAGGAAGGGACCCAAAAAACCCAACAATTAGTCCATTTTAAGGCATGATAAACCCCCAAATCAGCCCTACAAGCTGAATATATCCCCTCCCCATGTCCCTTTGATTTTTGTTCATCCTTCCTCCTTAATTCACACTTAAACACATTCTTAACTTATCTTATTGTTTTCTTATTTCCTTTATGATCTTAGTTGAAGAATCCCTTGAAGAACAAGCTTAACATCATCTACTTTCAAGTCAAGTTCATCAAATTTTCTCTCTTAAGGTAAGATTTGTCCATTTTTAAAAAGGGATGAATTTTTACCTTTCACCTTACTAACTTGAGTTTTGTTTAAATAGGTTGAAAGTTTTTTTTTCAAGCTTGGATTATTATTTTCTTTCAAGAACTATTTTGGGAGATTATCATTCTCGGAGCTTCTTGAAGAATATATTATTTTGGGAGCATTTTCTTATTTTATTCTCTATTTTGATCTTAGTACCACTTGATAGCTAATATGGTACACACTTCTTAACTTTCTTACTATGTGACTTTTATATTATATATACTTGAGTATGTGAAAGATATGACAATATGTTGGATTGATTAAATTTTATCTTGCATGTTCACTTAAAGTAAGAATAATACTACCTCCGTTAATTGTTTTGTGCAACCGCAGTACAAATTGCGGTTGCCAATGCAATTTTTCTTAAAGCAAAATTAGAGAATGTGGGGTAATGTAATTAAAGGTAAGATAGGAGAGAGAAATAATGAAAGTAGGGATAAGTAAGTAAGAGAAAGAAAGAGAGAGGAAGTAGGGATAGGTAATTTAGGAAAAAGAAGGAGAGAAAAAATGATGGGATAGGTGATTAAAGGAGAGAGAAAATGATGGGATAGGTAATTAGATTGGTTATTTTTTACTAAAAAAGGAAAGTTGCAAATAACCTTGAGCGGACAAAAATGGCAAAAGTTGCAGAAAACAATTAACAGAGGTAGTACATTTTTTTTGTATTAAAATAAAAAAATTAAGTGTTTGTTATGAGTTTAAGTATATGCATGTTATATATTGAAAATTATGATATTTGTATAAATATTAATGTTAGAAATGTTAATTATATGTTTATATTATGAATTTTCAAGTATTGTGATTCTTATCCGAAATCGGTATTAAATCAAAGTCACCAAAGAAGAATATATAAATCTGAAAATTTTTATTTATATAATATTATTGATAGATATATATTTTATTATGTGTTTTTTTTTAATGTTCATGCACATAAATTTTATGAAATTCTATCATGTAAAAAAAATAACAATGCGTAAAAAAATGGTGTTTTATGTTTTTGTGAAGTTTTTTTTTTTTTTGAATAAATTTTTGTGTGAGCTTAGAAAATTTAGGGGTAAATTTAATATAATTTTTACAGTAGATAAAAGTTAGAAAATCATTTAGGTTATTTTTTTATAAAATTATTTCATTAAAATAGTCATTTATGGAATTTAAGTAATAAAATATGTTCTAAAATATTAAAAAGGGTTAAATATATTACTAATGTAGAAATTAGTTAGTAAAATCATATTATTATGTCTCCTATAAGTTTCAACCAGAATATAAACTTTTGGTATTTTTTTTTTATGAATTTTTACTAGGTGTTGACTACTTACCGAAAAACACGCAAAAATGTTAAAATATGAAATAAATACTAAATGGACTATTTTGGACTTGAAATTTTTATGAGACTCTTATATGGACAGTAGGTTTATAATTTCATCATTAGATAAGTTTATAAGACCATCAATTGACCCTTGTGAATTTTAAATAAAAAGGTAAATCCTAAACCGATAAAATATAAAATAAATACTAAACGGACTATTTTCGACTTGAAATTTTTATGAGACACTCTCACATATAGTAGGATTATATGAGGATCCTTGGAAAAATATTTCATGGACATTTGAGGATATTAGTAATTTTATGTGAGTTTATCGGTAAATTGGACAAACAATTTTGTTAAAATACATAGGCTCGTTTTTCTTGAACTTTCTGGTCTAAAACTAATTTCATATAGCCTCTGGACCTCTAATATATTTTTATAATATTTTTATTGATTAATATGGATTTTTAAATATATTTACATGTTTAATCGGTAGAAATTTCCTTATTAAATATTACGAAAATTTCTCCTTAGGTTTATAAGTTTATATAGTCTTGTAGAGAGCTTATATATCCCCTAGAACCTTGTCATAATTTGTGGTATTCTCTTTATTTAAAAAAAAATCTTTTAATTATTGAATTAGCAAATATGTTGACTTTTCCTTAAAGATGATGTTGACTTGAAGTTTGACTAGACTAAGGTTGACTTAGAATTATGTGAAATAGATAACATAAAGTCTTTTTTGAAACTATGTGTACTTGGATGAATGACTCTGATAGTAAGGAAATGTCGAACCACGGACCGGCGTGTAATCCGGCGCCCGTGTTTCCCGGCACGTAGAAATGCGAGGTTAGACAGGGGGTCCGAGAGAGTCCCATCCTGTAGAAGCTCGAGCATAAAAATTGGTGGAGTGACGGCTCCCATCACAGTTAGAGTGTGGAATATGTTCCTCCTCTAGCCAGACCCTTACATATATCAGATAGTCATTATTATGTGTGTTGTGCAAATGTGATTTTTGGGTCTAAGTAGATCCATTAAATGAAACTTATAGTTACCAGGTGTAGGTGGCTGTAGCCGATATGTTATTTACATTCGTCTGATGAATGTTAAAAATTGTTGAGAATATTCGAGAATTGAAAATGAGAGGCGAGAACCGATGAATTTAAAATCAAGGCATGAGATGTACTTTTGCATATCTTGTGAATATAGTATGATTGTCATAGTATTATATTGTTGAGGAGTTTGTACTCGGCATTAGGTGCTGATTCCGATTCAAACGGCTGTCATCCCTATCATGGATGGCAGTATTTTGCAGGAAGGTTTAGCTTCAGGTTTCGATCCCGGCCGCAGCATTTACTATGTATCGAGAACTTAGCTGCTTTTTGTACCTTTCATGATGACTTGATGATGATGTATCTATTTTATAATTCTGAAAAGAAAAAAAAAAGATAGTTCTTATCGAATGTAATATTTTACATTTTTTATGTTAAACAAAGTTTAGTTTGTATAATTTGAAGTTTTTTTTTAACAGTTCGGCATTTGAGACTTCCGCAACATCATTGTATTAGATATTATTTTATTAAACGCTAATTTTGTATCGAGAATGCCGCTTCTGTTACACAGGTTCTTTTGAGGTTTGGGTTAAATTTTTTGGTTAATGGGTGGATAATGATGTCGACGAGTATTACCGATCCCCGGAAAATACCTTCGGCTCTGATACCATGAAAATGATTAAAAACAATAAGAATGATTAAGGGTTAATGGCTTGTTTTTATTATATTCTAATGACCCATTACAACTGTATATATACAAAGTATAATCTCCTAACTACGGAAACAAATATATTTACCCTAATATTTTGGAGGAAATCAAGGTAATCAAAAAATAAAGATTTTACAAAATATTTCCAGAATATTTAGAAAATATTTTCAATATTCTCTACAGCTGCAACATAGCTACCATAATCCCTTGCATAGATACTATAATGTAGATTATAATGAAATAAAACGCTGCAATATAATCTAAATGATCCAATGAAAGATTCGTATAAAATACATATGTGAAGAAAAATGTGAGAACGCCAATCAAAATTGAACTACGTCAGAGGTAATGATCTTATGTGTAGGCAGAGTTGTATTGAATGAAGTGAGGGATACACGCTATCTTGAAGCTACGAACACAAGCAAATCTATCCATTTTTGCCAAGCTAAAGAAAACAAAGAATTTCGAAGTGGAGATAATACAATAAAAATAAGTATCAAATCATATAAAAATTATAAGCATATGAAAAACGGTAACACTCAAAAATATTCATTTTCAGCTTATACATGCTGCTAAAACCTCATAATACTCAACAAAAAAGAGGGCATAATAAGAGCTAAAAACACGAACCCATATAATGTAGGCTATGATTTGAGTTGCAATCAACACCTGCATTGAAACTGTATATAAAATCCAGGAAAGAATTGGTAATTGTTCTATTTAGCAAACTAACCCTAGAATCATCATATTTACAAACTCACCAACAATTTAGCCACAAACGAGAATGAACAAGGATAACCAGAAGGATATTCGACTGATTTCTATTTTTAGGACATGATTTAGGTTTGTTCGCTCCGTAATTTTGCAATCAGAAAATGAAATTAGGTTGAATTCAACGAAAAATGAAATAATTGGGGGAAACTTAAGGAGGAAAAAAATGATAAATGTGGGAAAATTAAGAAGGAAATCAGAAAATGAACTTAGGTTGAGTTCAACGAATAATGAAATAAGTGTGGGAAAATTAACGAGGAAGTTGAAGATTGGAGATGACTTGCTAGATCATTTCGCACAAAAAGAAAATGGAGGTAGAGGAGTGAGGAAAGATGAAGGAGCACATAGGACATTGAAGAGAAGGTGCGGAAAACGAGAATGTAACAGTGGATTCACAAACCTTACGACATTTTTTTATACTTCCTCCGTTTTTTTTACTTGCACCCTAACACCTTTTACGCCAGGGGCGAAACTTCCTTGGGGCGGGTAGGGGCTTCGCCCCTCCGAGATTTTCGGTAAATTTTTTTTAATATACAATCGTTATTTTATATTTTTAAATATTTTAAGCCTACAAATAAAAGCAACACATTTAAAGAAAGATAATGAATAACTGAAATAAAATAAAATAAAAATTATAAGTAATAAAGGAGTATCAAATTAGGAGTGAAATTAATTATCATTTAAAGGTTTGTTTTATATCTTTTAATTGAATTTTCTTTTCTTTATTTTAATAATTAGTTTGAATAAATGAATACTTGAATCATTGGAAACTCATAACAATAAAACAATTAATTATGAAGATGGTTTAGTAATGTACCTTTAGAGACAAATGGCAAAGACGTATAGTGTCAATGAGATTATATACGATTTTAAAGTACTAAAAGAGCGTCGAACTTTACTATGATCAAAATTTACGTAATAATTTTTTGTTGCATTGATTGGCTATATATATTAGTTGAATTCAATTTTTTTTTTCAACTCCGCCCCCCCTAAAAATTTGTTCAAGTTTCGCCACTGTTTTACGCAGTCCAATGCGTTTGTCGAGTTGCTTATATCTAGAATTATACTCAACTAAAAATTATGAAAATCTTATATTATGAAAGTATCCGACGAGACGAATAAAACAAAATCCCACATGACTATATTTTTTTTCTCGTTTAATAGTCTCACTATGCAAAACTCTATTTAATTATGAATAGTGTAAAAAATAAAAATGGTGTAACTAAAAAAAGAGAAAGTAGTTTATATTAAGGATTAAGGATAAGGATATTAACAAGGTCTTTCCAGTTTAAAAACAAGATTTTTAAGGTAGCTGACATTTTAAGTCATTATTTGTTCAAGTTCAAAGCAACTTAGAAGTCCAACCTTATAGTTCTTCAAAATTGTAATTACGACAAGTGGATTGAGGTTGATTCTAGTAATTGGCTTAAAGTTATGCACGAGTTGAGGATAATATTAGTTTGTACAGGAACTGAAGAGTTTGAATTTAAGCTTTTTAGAAAAAAAAATTCCAAAATAAGCTTCGGAAAATTTTAATTTCAATTGTGTTCGAGTCTAAGATCAGTACTTGTTCGTTGTTCCATACAGCGAACAAAGTAGCTAATCAAAAAAGTCAAAACTCTATCTTCGTTGTTACTAACAACGAACAAAAGGAAAACAATATCATAGCGTTAAAAGGGACCAAACAAATAAAAATTATGTTTGTTCGTTGTTACTAACAACGAACAGACATGATTTCATTTATTTTCACTTCCAACGTTATGACATAGTCTCCCTTTTGTTCGCTGTTAATTTGACCATTTTCTTTGTTTACTGTTAATAACAGCGAACGTACCTAACCTTCGGCTCAGGCTCAAACATAAAGATAGCTTATTTTGGGATTAAAACTTATTTTGGGATTTTTCTGATAATAAGCTTATTTGTCAATCTTCACAGGAACTCGGGGGAAGCACAAATTAGATTATGTAAGTGTAAAGAGCTCAGGGGGTGTTTGGCATAAGGAAATGGAAATTGTGAGACTTAAGGTGAGACTTAGAGGTGAGACTTTAAGGTGAGACTTAAAGATAAAATGTCTCATATCTTTGTTTGGTAAAGGATGAAACTAGATTAAAAACTAGTTGAATTTAGTCTCAAATTACAAAATTCCCATTCCCCAACTTCAATTACCGCCCTCCCCCTATGACATTTTTCATGGGACTTTACCATTCAATATTCCCATTCCCCAACCTCCTCAAATTCCCCAATCCCTCCTAACAAAGACATTAAAGTCTTAACAAAAAAATTCCTTATGGATTGAGGTTTCAGTTCCAATTTAAACACCTCAATAAACAAACAAACACCAGAAAGTTGTATAAAGTCCAATGTCATTGAAAAACTATTTTAAAATCACAAGCAACATTATACCATGGAAGTTTTCAATCTCCATTTGAGTAATCATTATTTAGCAATCAAAGTATCACTTAATCCAAAGATGATGCTTATAAATGAGCGTGTTTTTGGTAGAAAAGATGAAATGAGCAGAGAGAAATCAGCAAAATTCTATCTCACAACTACAAATGCCCTCTGTAGGAGGTAGATTGCCCGCAAAAATATCATATGCAACACAGTTCATAAATCGGTCACAGTTGCAACAAGGTAGTAGAGACGAGTGCTTAAGGAATTGATCGTTGGTATAATGGCAAAGCTCCCAAAGCTTCACGTTCTTCTCTCTCGCGCTTTACCTGCATTTGACCAGTTACAAATCATAACATTAGAGGGTGAAAAATACGATCTGATCTATTCAAGTACTTTCTGCGCTAGCGAAACATGTTAGGACATCTGAGAAAAAGGCAAAATATATATTTCTAGTCTGTCAATTCTCAAATAATGGGTATGACTTTATGTAATCCCAATTATTGGCCTTCTTATACTAAAGACTAATGCCAATTGCCAACTACACTTCAACTCAAGTCAAATCCAAATATTGCATGGCCATTCCCACAACAGTCTAGCTAACCATTTACCATTTTGGCCTGTATTGAAATTTGAAAGTACAATTGTCCTCCAAAATCATAACTTAATGACCTAATTTGCCCTAGTTACTGCGTCTCTATAATGCAAAAATATTCCATGCCCTCAAATTCTCTCATTTGCCAAAATTTTCTGCCTAAACAAGTGCTGTTATCGCACTGCTACAAAATCATCCACACAAACACATCCCTATTAGATAGGGAAAAAAAGACTACATTATGAAGGGGATATATTCATGATACTAGCACTCAGCAACCCTGATCAAGCTACATCAACTCACACATCTTGCTTATCCATCTAACTTTTAAAACTGATGATAGCTTATGTTACCATTGGATAAAAAAAAATTCTAATAGTTATTTACCAATATAGTAAGAGATCCAGTCAACTTTGAACTTGTTTAGTAAATATAATAAATATCAATATTAGCATCAACTAAGGACTCCGATGGATATCAACATCATTTAAGGACATTGGAGTCTCTACACTCCACCCCATTAGTAGGTTCAACACGCATTATACCATAAACTCGTGACAAAGCAAACACCTAATCAATGGTCGAAATTATAGAGTGCAATAGACTACTTACAAGAGCCAACATGTCTTGAATATAGCTCCTGAAGGGTGTTTGCATGGCCTGCACAACAAAACAGTACACATGTTCTAAGAAAATATGAAGCAATAAAGACCATAAAATGGCTAAGCCTCAGGAAATTATTACAAAGACTAAACCATACGAAATTATTGTACTATGAAGAGCTAGCAATTTTAGGATTTGGACTTTTTCCAACTTCAATTCAGGATTAATTTATGAACAAGCATTCCAAAAGGCATGCCCTTAAAATTCAGGAAAATCAACTCAAATATATGTAAATCATATGTAAGAACGCATTAGCACACTTAACATTGCACCTTCTACATCCAAGTCCTGGTAGCTGAGACATCTGGTCCAAAAACTTGGGCAAAAGAAGCTCAAAACAGAGTAAAGGACACATTCAATGTATAGTTTAAAACGGTATTGCGCATGAAGTATTACGTAAATAATATTGCCCATGGCTTACAAGATTTAATCCACTTATTTGAAATAATCTTTAAAAAGTGTCAGGTAACCTCAGATGAATTAGCATTGCTAGAAGAGGAAAGAATAAAAATCATAGGAAGATGATAAAACATTGTACATCAGATATTGTATAGTTAAACTTCTACCACTTAATTAGACACAAAAAACCCTCCTCCACATCAGAGATTCCAAGATGCCATCCACAAATTTCAAAATATTCCCAAGTCATCCTATTAAAAAAAAAAAAAACACGTTTCATTTCTAAATATTCAAATTCATATACTGCCAATATCATCATCTTCCTTTTCAACAAACCCACCTATACCTATCCTCCCTTATTTCTTAGGGCTCCCATTCTAGAAAAAACCTAAGCAACCAGCTGCTGCATATAGATTTGAAAAATGATATCCTCCAAGTCATTATGAGTGATTACAAGTCTAATTGAGAACAAAGACAATGTCTCATATCATACAAATAAGTAATTCTATTAAGGATGTTTATAAAAATAATTTATTAAGCACCTGAAAAAATATACTTAATGTTATACAACGTGGTTTCTTTAATAATTTGGATGATTGTGGCCTTAAGGAATTTTTTCCCCTTGATAGGTATATTAATTATATGCCAAGTGATGTAAAATGACGACAAGGGTCAAAAATAAATAACACCGATAAAACACACAGATGAAAACCTTTGGGAAATAAGGCAGTCAATTGAACTCTTAATCTAAAAATATCAAAAGATGTAATAAATAAGATCAAAGACTAAATGATGTTCGATTCAAGATGAAGTGACCAGCATCAAGTTGTAGGATTCTCAAACATATAGGCTTTCCCTTGAAATATGCCTTGCCTCTTTTTTTATGAACACCACTTGGCTAAAGGTAAAAGCATAAAGAATCTAATTTCCAGACTTTCCCCTTCAATCTCCTCATTCAACCAACAACACCATCTTCAATTTACTAACTTGAAGATAACCGGTATCAACAAAAGACAAAAACAAGCACCAAAACCCGTCACCTATCAACTTTATTTTTTACTTTAACCAATTGCTTTTATATTCCTTAGAATAACATATCATAACACCACTATGTCAAGTGTAACTTCTTTAAATGATGCAACTTTCTACGACTAAATTATTGAAGGGTCATCCAGCAGATCACCACACATGGTATCTTGTCTAATGTAAAATTGTAAACCAATTATTTAACCCAAAACTCACAACCAAACAACTCCTTATGCAACATCATAAGAGTGGGAGTGCTTTGTTCTCGATTAACCCCATCTATATACACAAAGATGGCCTCAACAACGTTCTCCTTAACTATATGATCCAAATCATTAGACTTGTTGAGGAGTATTGAACATGTAGAGCTATCAAAGATCCAAAACCCAGTAGGTGTTGAACTACTTTAAAACATTGTTGCCAGGATCATGGTACGATTCGGATCGCGAAACGGGATCGCGGTCGCAATTCACTAGTGTCAGAAATTTGAGGTGGGATCGAAATGATTTTGGTTCGCGTTTTTTAGGGTCGCGGAACTATTTATTCCGGATCGAGGTACAATTTTGGGTCGATTACATTCGAATGGAGTACTTTCTACTTTAAATGTAAGATAATTTACAAGTGAAAAAAATAAGAAAAGAAAACAAATAGAGAAGGATAGAATATAAAGTCACGTTTAGTTTCATTTGTAAAAGACCAAGTTTTTAAATTTTAATTTAAAAATGGGCTTTTAACTTAAGTAGCCCAAAGGCCCAAAACCTAACACTACTTAGTCTTATATTATATCCAAATAAGAGAATAAAACCCAAAGAAACTAAACTGATGTCGGCTAAATTGTTTGGGTTCTTCATCTTCATCAACAAAAGTCACAATGTCTCCATTGATGCTGATTTTTAACGGTATTTTTTCTTTTCTCTTTCCCTATTTCTTTCTTTTTCTTTTCCTTTTCTTTTTTCCTTCTTCTTCTCTTCTTTGTTTCTTCTTTCTCTTCATTTTTCTTGCTACTTGACAACGTTTTAAGGCTGATATTGGATCGAGTGACATAACGTACCAGATCGTGACCACGAGCGATCCAAATCGCAAATGACTCGCGATTGGGATCGAAGTTCGAATGCCAAACCTACAATCCTGGCTACTTTGCTTTAAACACAAGTACAACTAGTGATGGTCACAGTTCATGTTATAATAATGCAGACACACCATAGTTGATTATTATCAAAAGTTATTGTTTGTCAAAAACATGAGAAAGACTGACTCCCTATTTTTTGCGTCTCATGACATCTCGCTCTCTGCTCAGTAAAAATTAGTCATATTACATGATCCTGAGCCAATAAATAAATCTCAAAGGGCCTCCCCTATTCAGCGGCACACTGCATTTTGTAGGCCTAACTGAAGTGAAAAGCATGCAAATGTTGCTAGGTTGTCTAGAAATGATGCTTCCCATTCCCCGAGTGTGGTGTCGTCGTCGAAGGAGCAAAGGCAAGTTACTTATTCTAGAATGTTGTCTTGAAACAACGTGACATATGGATCGAGTCCGGTGTTAAATGAGCACAGGTACATAGGGTTCAAGCATAGGAAAAAATCAAGGGTCATAGATTATAAATGGGATATTGGAACATTAAAAATTGCACCGATAGGTTTAAGAGCTGGTAGATACCGTCTAAATGCGGAAAAATAAATTTATGCCTACAAGAAACATAATTAGTTAGAGATAGGGCCAAAACGATAGTAGAAGAAAGGTAACATAAAAATTGTGGTGATAAAATAGAAATGAAATTGGAGTTAGTGTTGTTATTGATATACAAACATGTACGAATCAGTAAGATATTAAAAAAGAATGATAAAATTATAAGAGTAAAGATTTATTATATGGTAAAAAAAAAATTTTGTACACCTTAACTGTATCATAATGCAAAATAAGTGAAGGATTGCAGTTGCATAACGGAAGCGATAATACGCTAACTGGTGTAATGCAGTTAACGCATCGCCAAATTTTGGCAAAAAAATCATCAAATATCACTTGAAATGGCTTAAAATACGATTTTTTACACCTTTACGATATGAGTAATACTTGTTGGGGAAATTTTAATTTTACGAAACGATACGAACAATACGACTTTGTTTTTATACTATGGTGCCTATGCAGCGTAAATGGAGATAGAGAAATCAATTGAAGGGAAATTTTGAGAGAATCTGAATGATATGGTACAAAACTTACTAATGAACGAGAAACTCAATATCGGAAGTTATTTGAATGGACTTCAAATAAAATGATGGTGATAAAAGAAAACATATTTACTTCAAAAAATCCCAATTTTGTTCGTTTTAAAAGTAAATCTCCCTAATTTGGATTAATGTGTAAAAATCCAAACTTTGAGGGGAATCTATTTTAAAGCTATAACTGACCTACTACCTAAACAACATGTTAGTTTCTTTACAATTTTCTAACCTAAAAATCAGAGGAAAAGAAAAACCAAATTACACTTCCCTTCTCAATTGTATTCTTACCAAATTTTCAGATAGCCCCTACACAACCACCGGTACATCCACCATTCTACAATCACACATCACCAGGATATCCAATAATGAGCCACCCTAACCACCCATCATGACTAGGGGTGTTCATTACCGGGTACCCGATTAGCCGGGTACTTTTTTTAACGGCCCGTGTCCCGGCCCATTTAATGCGGGTACCCGGTTTTCGGGTACCCGAATAAGACGGGTCGGGACACCGGGTATCCGATTATTATTTTTGATTATATTTACTGATTTAATTAAAATCCAAGAGAATATAGTGCATCATCATTGGAAAATTAGACAGTAGCCTCATTTTGAGCATATACAATGCTAATTGCTAGTAACAATTTTACATAAAACTTTGAATTCAGTTACGTTATATCTTTTGTTTAACAAGCAATTTTACAACAAACAATTTTACATCATTGGAAAACTAGAAGCTACGCAAACTCGACTCCACTCCACTCCCATGTCGTTGATTCAACAAATAATCTTTTAAGACAAAACCCTTAAATCAAATTAAGTTGATTCATTTTCACACATCAAAATCCTGTTGGATGCCAACAAGTTGCAATATGCAGCTAACATCGAATCAAAGTAACAATAGGACACCACAATTTTCTATTACTCTCACTAAGTAAAAATAAACCAATACTAAATGAAGAACGGAAAAACTAAAAAATCAACATCTGGGATAACTAAATCAAGAACAAATGAAATCATGTTAATTCTAAAACAGAAAAAAATAAATAAATAAAAAATAAAAAACTCGAATAACAAAACGAAAATCATGTTAATTAAATAACAAAATGAAAATCTTAAAAAAAAGTATATAAATTAACTATTAAGCAGGTCATTAACGGGTACCCGGATTAAATAAAAATCGGCCCATGACCCGACCTGGTTAAGGCGGGTCGGATACTCGACCCGGAGTTTTCAAAATTTGTTATTTTTTGGCCCGCCATTTATGAAGCGGGTCGACGGTCGTCGGGTCAGGTCAAGCGAGTCAGGTACTTTTGAACACCCCTAATCATGACCCATATCACTGGATCACTCAAGCACTTAGCACCCATCTACCAAGCACCAATAGAACCACCTTAAGACCAACACCCAATCTCCAACAATCCAAGAAAACCCCACAGCGTGCACCAACTTAACAACTCAAAACCTTTGCAACCCACAATACAACACGACCACTGCAACACACCACCACACTGCAAACCCTTCTCAATCCCACCAACCTTAGAACAACCACCACCATGTAACAAAACCTAGATCCACACACAAACACTAACCCTTTTCAAATTATGAAATACAATAAAATCACAGTTCCGATAAAAGTTTTTTTGATGAGTAAGATGAGACAGCACACAAACAAATTAGATTTTCCAAATTTTCCTTGAACTTTCTATTAAATATCAACTGTATGATAGGAGTAGTTGCTAATTTACAATTAGCTGATATCCTTTTAGTTAATGATCAGTTTCAATCTTATTGAATCCTAAGGATGTAATTTACCTATAATTACGGCAAACACTGTAAAGTAATTGGCATTCTTGAATCTACTTCAACTCCAAAACAATACTACATATCTCACAGATAAATTATAAAATCATTAGCAAGTAAAAAGAACAATCCACAAAAATCAATGAAAATATAAGTATAACCTCAATAATCGAACAATGTGAACCCTACGTGAAAACCTTTAGCAATAAAAAAAAATAAAAATAAAAAAAAAACACATCAAATCATCAAAAAAATCTAAAGAAAAAAGAAACGAAAAAAACCTGGAGATCATCAGGTAGATACTCGTGCTTCATAGAAAGGTCAATAGCACGTTTAAGACGCTGATTACGAGCATCAACAATTTCACGGGGAAGACGATTTAAAGCCTCTTTAATGTCCAGATCTTCCATTGGATCATACAAATCATCAAACCTAAGACCTGATTATAACAAAAAAAAAACGAATTAAAAAATTAGCTTAATTAGTAAGAAATGGCAAAAGAAAACAGAGAAAAGTGAGAAGAAAAAAACCGTATTTGCGAAGACGTTTGTCCATGGAGCTCTTGTGCATAGCAGCTAAGAAATTCTTCTTAGGATCAAGAAGAGCCTTCAACAAGGAAGAAGATGAAGTTGCAATCGCCATTTTTATGGGTTTGCTACCTATTCTATGATTTTTGCTGTGTTGTGCGACTCGGGAAGTCTCTGGTTTATTGATTGATTTTTGCTAGCCCTAAATTAGAAAAGGTATCCTTCGGTCAATATGATAAAAATGTTTACGTCTGAAAATCTAAGTTAATCACCTCTTAACCGAACTTCTTACGTCTTGAGGTGGGACACTTCAAAATAAAATATTAATGGAAAATTATAGGAAAAATTACCCAGAATAATACGACATTTCACTGATTTTCCAAGAATAATACGAACTTTCAATTAACCACCAATAATACGAACTTTGACATGCATTTTCCGCTGCCATGCATGACCAGTTTAAAACCAGTAGTACAGTTCTTTTTTTGACCGTTGCCCAGCAAGTTTCATCTCGTATTATTGGTGGTTAATTGAAAGTTCGTACTACCGGTTGAAACCTGCTGAGCAACGGTCAAAAAAAGACTTGTACTACCGGTTATAAATAGGTCATGTATGCCAGCGGAAAATGCATGTCAAAGTTCATATTATTGGTGGTTAATTGAAAGTTCGTATTATTTTCGAAAAATCAGTGAAAGGTCGTATTATTCTGGGTAATTTTTCCAAAATTATATATGGTAGCAATGAGATTTGGCGAAATACGAATGGTAATAGGAAAAATTACCCAGAATAATACGACCTTTCACTGATTTTCCAAGAATAATACGAACTTTCAATTAACCACCAATAATACGAACTTTGACATGCATTTTCCGCTGGCATACATGACCTGTTTATAACCGATAGTTCAGGTCTTTTTTTGACCGTTGCTTAGCAGGTTTCAACCGGTAGTACGAACTTTCAATTAACCACCAATAATACGAGATGAAACCTGCTGAGCAACGGTCAAAAAAAGAGCTGTACTACTGGTTATAAACAGGTCATGTATGCCAGCGGAAAATGCATGTCAAAGTTCGTATTATTGGTGGTTAATTGAAAGTTCGTATTATTCTTGGAAAATCAGTGAAAGGTCGTATTATTCTGGGTAATTTATTAAATTTTTCTACATGATAACAATAAGGTTTCCAGTTTATTAAATCGTAACTAAATCCATTTAAAACTTAAATAATCTATTAACTTTTATTATTTTTAGATTTTTTTTTTTGTTTTTTGATGTAAATTTATTTGACTATAATAAAATTTCCCAAACCACAACCTCATCCTAAATATCCCTTAAAATTCATCCATCTACCATCATCACTACCACCTTAGCTGAAGTAAAACATATAACATCAAATGCTAGTTCGGTATGAAGAGTCATATTAGAGGTGTTGTATTGTTTCAAAAAAAGGTACTTTTTTTGCTGCTCCTACAAATGTTTATCGTGTCTTTGGTTTGAGATTTAATTACTCTTTTGAACCGAAATACATGAGATATCAAGATACAATGGTTAGTCCCAGGCCCCAACTGCTAATTTAAGTGAGTACATCTGCTTATAGCAACACAATAAATATTAGAAACTCATACTGCTTAGAAAGGGTGATAAAGACTAGAGCAGAATTATTTTAACTACTACATACCGATTACCAACTCGTTCTACAAAATATTAGGACCAAAAAAGAACTTTATTAGAGACTTTCCGTTGTCAGCGAGAAGTGGCAGCTATCATGTTTTCATCAACGATAAAAGGGATTGACTTTGTTGGGGTAGGCAAACGCCAATACTGTCAACTTTATCGACAATTTTTGATGGACAAGAGCTGCTTTTGGAAGTAGCCTTCCCTTGGTAAACCATTCTGGCTTCGACTTAGTTACTCAAATTGTAAGATGTTGTTTACCTCCGCAATATCGTGAAAACGATGATGGGGATAGCATGATGAAGGTGGTTGTTGGGTTAAGGAAGTAGTGATGGACGTTGTTAGGTGAATTTTCAGTGGTGTTTAGGATGAGGGTGTGATTTTGGAGCTTTTTTTTATAAAATAAATTTAAATCAAAAAACCAAAAAAAATAATCTAGACAACAATAATTAAAAGTTAACTAATTATTCATGTTTTAAACAGAATTTGCTACGGTGTTAACAAACTTGAAACCTTGTTGCTACCATGTGGAAAAATCATAAAAAAAAGTGCTACTATTTGCGTTTTGCTAAACCTCACAACTACCTTATGGAATTTTCCAAAATTAATCTATTCCAAAATTAATCTATAAAATTTGCGAGACAATCTTGTGCTGAGATTATCTATATGGGACGACCCAAAAGCCAAAAGTTGAAAAATAAAAATGGTCCAAATTTCAGAATTTAAAGAAAAAATTCAATTTTGACGTTAAAGGTATCAATTTCAACATAAATTAAACCTTAAATGGATAAATTAAAATATAAATTTTTTATTTTGACCTAAAAGGGTGAATATTGAAATCTTTACTGTAAATATAGCTTTTTTAGAAAATATTTCCTACATAATGTTAGTTAGAAAAATATTTCTTAAATTATTGTCCTCTGTCCACGTAGGACAGCCTGGGAAAGGTTTTATTTTCCTTTGTTTTAGTGCAACCGCTTCAAAGAGCAGTTTACTTTGAAAACAAAACAAAACCGCTATTTCAACAAGCATTTTGCATTACTTTGGGATTTAAATAAAAAAATGCAATAGTGAAATTGCCATTGAAAATGGCGTCGCTTTAAATATAAAAACGTGCTCCCTTCTATTCTTTTGATGTGTCTCATTTCTTTTTATGGTCAAGTCACACCAATTATCTCATTTATTTTTGCGTGGGTTATTTTGATCATTATACCCTTAGTAAGTTTAACTTATTTACAATTATACACCTCATTTACCTATACTAACTCACACCTCTTTACTTAAATCAAAAGCACTTAAACTTAATTAATCTACACAACCATTAACCATTCCCTCCAATTTATAACTAAAACCTACCCATCTGCATCCCATCTCTCACTCTTATTTTCTAAGGCTCTTCATCTCATTCGCCTACCTTTTTCTTGTTTGCTAAGAACCCTAGATCTGGGTTTTGTGTTCTTCATCTCACTCGCCTCCCTCTTCAACCAGGGCTAAGAAATAGATTTAGTTTCGTGTTCTTTTCCCTCTTCTCATTTGCCTCTTGGTTATTCTACTTTATTTTGGGTTAATGGACAACCCTAAATTACATATCAACTCACCTATATAAAGACCCTAAATCCCCTAGAATTGACACTTTGAGAAACCCCAAATCGCTTCTGCAATCGCCTATGAAGAACGATTTCAAAGGGTTTGATGACGAAAACTCTACTTCACTTGTGAAATCAGATGAGAAAGAACTTGTTTTATCTATCATGATGTCTGCGATTCAATTGAAACAGATCCAAAATGGTGTAGAGAACTTGATTTTGAGGGTGAACTCATTTATACTCTTGAGTTAGATGTTTGGGCCAATCATGAATATTCTGCTGTTGATGCTTTTTTTGCTCAAAATGATTGTAAAGAAGAAGATTGGCTTGACAAGCTTAATCCATTTTTAAGTATGTTTTTGCTCTTATGGTTGCGTTTTTGTGTTGGCTGATGATCATTTTTTAAATTTAGAGTTTTTTGATGCATTATTTTCTATTGCTCTATGATCTTTAAATCAGAGCATATTTTTGCTACAAAAAAACAAACAAATGGGGTTCAGATTGTTTTCCAATACTTAGAACACATATGTCTTGCTTTGTCAAAGTAGGTGCATCGTAATTTGCTCTGGTCCTCTTCACGTGGATGGCTACTCCAGTCACCTTTTCACAGTAGTAAGTTATCGACACTTTATGTCGATTAATAGTAATACTACAAGTGTACGGCATAGCGTAGTACATCGGCAAGTACGAGTCGAATCCACTGAGATTGGGTTGTATATCTAGGGATTTTCGATCAATTAGTTGGTTCAACAACGTGTATATAGATGTTTGTTGGTGTAATTAACTAAAACAAGAAAATAAAGACTAAAGCTAAAACAAAGCATAAAACAAGTAAAGATACTAATTAACAAATAATATAAAATTAAAAGCAATACAAACAAATGAAAAGGTAATAAGATGATGAAGAGGCAAAGGCTAGACTTTCTCACCAAAGTAGTGTTTACTAATCTTCAACCTAAGGTCATGGATATGGGTTATGGGGAAGAATGTATCTTGGATACTTATGTTCTCTCTCGAGCAACAAAAGCTTCCTAAAACATACTCAACTACATGTTCTCATGGAGCTAAGCACATTTTAAGACATGAAGCACACATTCAACATTTTCAATCAAAACATCTACCTATTCTCATGAAGATAATTCAATTTTCAAGCATGGTTTATAATTAGAAATTGATTCTTGCCATCAATCCAATGATACTACGATAATATCAAAATCCATTTCAAATCATAAACAACACAACCAAGCCAAAGGTTAAGAAAGAAATTTGACTACATACATTGTGATAATACCTAGCCTAAGCCAAAATGAACTACTTACTCATATTGAAGTTAAACATAACTAACGACATTTAATTCATGTAAGTACTAATAACAAAAATCAAAAGCGATAAAGTGTAGAGAAAAGAAATTACTAGCTTGGACTTCAATCCAAAGAAGATAATCAAATGTTATTCAATGATGAACTAATCAAAAGCTTGAATCGTCTAACAAATGTCGAATGAAATTGCAATGAAGAGTACAAGAATGAATCAAGGAAAATACAATAAGGAAAATTAAAACTAATTATTAAAAGCTTAAAATTCAAAACATACGTTGTAGAAGAAAATGGATGATTTGCTTGAGCCATCTTCTTCTCTATTTAAAGGAAGGGAGGATAAGTGGTGGGTAGTGGCTTCATGATTTCTCCATTACCCCTATGCGCTATGTGTGAGATAGATAGGCTATAGATGGGTAGCAAATAAGGGTGGTGGAGAACTAGAGTATGAGAGGTAGAAGATATGAGTAGGGCACCCAATCAACATCTTTTAAAATCGTAATTATAACTAATCGCCCAAATAGCTCGACCCGAGCCAATTCACTCGACCTGGTCGAGCGAGCATCTAGTACACATGTCAAAATCTTTAAAAACAGAGCGATCACCAAAACGGCTCTGCTTGACCTGTCCGCTCGACCGAGCGAGCTTGCTCCACCCATCGAAAATGCTCATGTCAACATTCTGAACCTACTAGAAGTGAATAGTAGTTTCGCTCTACCCGAGCCAACATCACTTGACCAGGTCGAGCGGCTTTTATGCTTAAGCAAGTTTGGTTGACCCAAGTTTGGCCGAGTTGGCTTAGATGGTTTACTTTAGTTCCTTTGGCCTTGTTCCTTTGACTTGGGTCATCAAGGGTTTGATTACTCTAGCTTTCGAAGTTAAGTGAACATTATAAGCGCCAAATGTACTTGGTTAGTGATTAGTTTTGACGAATATTACCTAAAATACACAAAAACACCAAAATACTCAACCAAGCATAAAATTCCAAATAAAGCAAGCATAGTTATGCAAAATCCCAATATAATAAAGCCAAGTAATGGGGATAGAATATGAATAAAATGTAGCTAACTGCAAGGTTTTGTGGCTTTTCCATTTTGGCATCTTGTCCCTATTCCCGATAATCAGAGTCAGATGAGGAAGCCTTTCCCGAAGTCATAATGCTCCGACGTGAGATCTTCCTTCAAATGGTTACATGGGCATCCTCTACACTTGATAATGCGTCTCGATTACAAGTCTATTATATCTTTATCCATAATTCACAAGGTCGATTGGCACAATTGTATTACTTTTTGGTTCAAACAATTGTAAGCATGGTTATCGAAATCGCGATCCGAATCGTATGATCCTACGACCCAGATCAATCTCAGCGCGTATAGTCGTTCACATAATCAAAATTAGGTGGGATTGGTGGTAGAGTCGCTATGATCAAGCAGAACGAGCAAAATACGATTTATATACGTAACTACCGATCCCGACCCTCTTCTTCATTTTGGGCCTGACTTCAAATTTTCCCAAGAAACCCTAAATTTCCCTAATCTAAAATCGGCAGGTCCTTCACTATTTCTCCAACAAAACCCATTGCTCCTAACCTTAACTCTAAAACACACTAAACTTCTCCATCTTAATCTGCTCTATTGCTGTTGCTGCTCGAATTCAAGTTGAGGCTCACCATTCTTCTTTGTTGTTGGCTTGCTGCTGCTCGAATCTTCAATTTTAGCTTCGAATCTTCATCTTTATTTTGCTGTTGACTACTGCTAAGTCGAGTAGTCGAGTCTTATTTTGCTATGTACGAAACTTCATCTTGTTTTCTATGTTCGAATCTTCATCTTGTTTTGCTATGTACGATGATTTAAGATGTTGATGATTTAATTGGCTTGATGATTGAATACGAAATCTTTTTTTATTTTACTCCAATACGAAATCTTGTTCGATGATTATGCTTGAATACTTTGTCTTTATGTGTTTTTTATTTTATTTTCTAATGATGATATGAATTATGATGGTTATTGGTTATTTATCAAAATCAGATTATAGTTTTTGGTTGATGCTACTGACGACAGAGTGCTAGTGCTCTGCTCAACAGCTCAAGTAAACTAATCATGAATATTTACTCAAATTAGTTTTACTTAGATTATAATTTTTTTCTTATGCACTAATTAACATGTTTAATAATTTTTTTTTGTAAACATTTGTATAATTATAGGAAAATTTAATTGTAAACATCTTTGTGGCTTGGATAGACATTGATATATTAGATTAATTCGTAGGGGCTAATTGTACTATTTTTATCAGCATAACAGAATGTCTAGTTCTAATAAGAAGAGGAAAAATGCGCCGGATAGTAGAACTGATCCAGGTTGGGAACATTGTATTGAAGTCGATAAAATAGCTAAGAAAGTAAAATGTAAATATTGTGGTAGTGTACGTTCTGGTGGAATACTTACGAATAAGCATCATCTTGCTTGTACTGGTATTAATGTTGAAGGTTGTTTGCATGTTCCTGACGATGTTAAGTACTCCCTCCTATTCACCCTACTTGTCTCTTTACATTTTTCAAACATGTCGGGGCAAATTTTAACCTTTGATATCTTTAATTGTGCATAATTAAAAATTATAAAAATTTGATATTAATAATCTTTGTATTGAGGCGAATAAAATAAGATCCCACATGACTATATTTTAACTAACAGATTAAGAGCAAAATACAAATTAAGAGTGATTAGTGAATAGTAACCAAAAAGTAAATGGGACTAGCATGAAGAATAGGAGGGAGTATAAGTTTAGGGCATTGTTAGAAGCAACTTCAGAAGCATCTATCACAAAAAGAAACAAAAATAAATGACATTGGTGAGGAAGAATGTGAAAGTGGGGGTAATCAAAGGGTGAGATGAGGCATGGATGCTTTTGTTAATACAAGTAAACATTGTTTGCAAACAACACTTAATCAAAAATTTAAAAAGGAAGAAAGAGAACAAGTTTGTCAACAAATTGCTCACTTTTTTTTTGCATTTTATCATATTGAAAAAAAAAAGATAAAATAAAATAAAAAAATGTAGAGAGAGGATTCTAGAGAGAGAGGCTCTCCTAGGGTTAGGTTTTCCTCCCCTTGGTGAGTCTCATGGCAGCCATTTTTCAGATCTATTCGGCCTTCCTTTTTCAAATTTGAATCTTTTCTTTGTTGTTGTTGTATTATATAGTAGTTCTTGGGTTCTCTGGTGTTTTGCGATTTCTCTTGGTTCTTCGATTTAGGACATTTCTAAAGGCGTTCTCTTTAAAGGCTTCTCAGGCGATTTTGTTGGGTGTTTTCTCAAGTGGTTTCAAGGTGTTTTCTGTTGTTTTTGGGTCTATAAAATCAGCCAGATCTGGATTTCCGGGTCTCTTCATTTGGTGTGCTGGGTTGTTTTTTCGGCTGAGATTGGTGCTGCTTGGTTGAGATTGGAGATTATCTTAGAGATTTTCTGGTGTTTCTATGTCTTCAAAATCAGCCAGATTTCGATTTTTGGGTTTCTTCATTTGGTGTGGTGGGTTGTTTTGTCGGCTGAGGTTGATGTGCTGGGCGCATTTTTGGCATTACGGGTGTTTCCCTGTTGGTCCTCTTTGGTGTTTCCTGGATTCAGGTTTTGAAGATGGTTTTTCAGATTTTTCGACCGATTAGGTTAGTTCTTCGGCGGGTTAAGGAGGTTTGTCCGGTGGACGAGGTGGCTTTTAAGTTTTTGGAGGCGTTTGTCACGGTGTTTGGTGTTCTTTTTGCTGGGCGTCTTGAGGTTGATGGTATCAAGCTTTGCGATGGTGGGAGGGAGGTATGTCCGATGGCCTGGGTCTTGTCCGAATCTGATTAAGATGTTATGGGTGGATTCCTCAGTGTATTGGTGGGTTCGTCCTGCTTTCGATGGAGTAGAAGGAGTCTCTGGCGATGTTTAGACTCTTGTCAACTGCTTTGGGTTTTCTCAGGTGATTTAAGGGTTTCTTTAAGGGTGTCCTTTCATTGGTCGTGCATTTTTTTCGATGGTTTAGAGGAGTTTCAGGTGTGTTGGCTGGGCTATTTTAATCTCCTCGTTGCCTGGTGTTGGTGGGCTGGGTGCTTTGGTGTAGGGGTTGGGATATGGTTATGGGTAGACCTGGGAAAACGGTCGGTCGGGCGGGTTACGGGTCGGGTCACTTTCGGTCGGTTCATTTTCGGGTCGGGTCATTTTCGGTTCGGGTCATTCTCGGTCCCGGGTCGGTCGGTCTGACCCAACGGGTTATGACTTACAAACTTTAAAATTAATTTTTCTATTTTTTTATTATTTATAAAACTTTTTTTAATAAAAAACTATTTGTCATCCCTATGACATTAATCCACATATCAATTGACACAATATTAAAGTCTTATGTGATTCAATTCAAGTTATAAAAAACTAGTTATTGCGACGCTCGTGTTCTAAACTTTAAATCTCTATACATAGTTAGATTTGTGACATACATGTCACATTAGAGAAATTAGATGTACGATTTTCAAAAAATAGTTGGTATGTCGGGTTTATTTAAGTGTAAGGAAATAAGGAATTAATACTTATTTTGAAAGACTTGTAAGATACACGCTTCATAAAAGTTATTGCGTTTGATTATTAAAGTTGTAACGTTAGATAAAATTGACGTTACATGTCTTATCATTTCCTAATAAAAAATATCTTCACAATTTTCATGTTAGAAAGATATACAAATAACTAAGTACTTATTTCGTCTTATAAGATACGCGTTTTATAATTTAGGGTAGCGACATTCTTTATCTGAAAAGCTCATTCAAATGGGCAAAACGTTTTTATATATTATATTGATTTGCTTTCTGAAATGTAGAAGAATTAAAAACGCATTTGACGGATTTAACAAGATATATGTATTCAATAAAGATGATTATAACGTCCTTTTTTAAAAGAAAAATAACTATGATGGATAAAAAGCCGCGTGTTTTTTCAGATTTATTGATGAGTTTTAGGGTTCAAGTGATATACTTAATATGTTGAGATACTTTGAAAACTAAAATTTTATTTGAAATGAATTCTGACATTGAGATTACTCTAAAAATTGATATTGGATCTGTTAAAACGGGTCGGTCGGGTCGGTTGTCGGTTGGGTCATTTTCGGTCGGATAATTATCGGGTCGGTCATGTTTCGGGTTAAGTCGCTTTCGGATCGGTCGGGTTCGGGTTTTATCGGGTCGGGTCCCGGGTTCATTTTTGGGTCGGATCAAATTTTCCCAAGTCTAGTTATGGGTATTGAGGCTGGTGGTAGGAATATGGAGTGGGTCGTTATTCTTTGACAGTAGGGTATTTTGCAAGTTCTTTAATCTCCTCGTTGGCTGGGCTATTTTTTTCAGTTTTTATTTTTGCTATTTCATGAGATGGTGTTGTCGGCGGCCTTGCTGGACTATTGTTCAGTTTCCTTGTGGGCTGTTGTTGGTGGGCTAATTTTAGGAGGAATTGATTGTTTGTCTGGTTGGAATCTTGGGTTTTGATGGCTTTGGGTTGAGCAGCTGGAATCTGTTATTGTTGCTGTCGGGCTTTAGGTTGTTTTGAGGGTGTTGTCAATGGGCCTTGTGGCGTTTACAGGTTGCTGGGTGTTTTCTTTTTTTTGGTGGGTTTTGGGTCTTGTGAAGCTGATACGGGCTGCTAGATGGGGTCGGGTTAGTAGGTGTTGTAGCTGCTGGTTGAAATCCGAGAAGTCTCCATTTCGTTTGGCTTGTGGTGTCTCTCTTGGTGTGATACTCGTTAAATGGGTACATATGCTGTTTTGTGGTGTGAAGAATCCTTAGCGGGGTCCGATTTGGTGTGTAAGGGTTGTTAAAGTGGTGGTGATTATGGTGGTGCTTGCACTATCTTTTATTTTTTAGTGTGTAAGGTGTCGACTTTTGAAAAACTGTATGGTGATGCATAGTCCACTCCTATGCTGTTTAGAGTGGCCTGTTTCTTGCTCCCCTCTTCCAATGGCTTTTTTCCCTTCAGGGTTTTTTTTATGCCGGAGGTTTTGGGGTCCCAAGTCTCAGTGTTGGTGTTTTTATTTTATATGCAATATAATTCCAAATCTATTATATATTATATAATCCTTAAACTATAAAAAATGCCTAAGGCTTTGACACTATTCACAATTGGTAAATGAATAGTGTTTTTGCCAACTAGATATGCCACATCATCAAGAGAACATCAACCTCCTTTCCCTTACTCCTCACCTTCTTTAAAATCCTTTAACTATAAAATTAAAATCTACTAACATAGGTTTAAGAAATTGGAGCCTTTATTAAATATACTAACATATCATTTAAGAAATTAAAATTTTAGAAATAAATTTTACATTATTGGTTACATCTCATTTCTTTCTGTATAGTTGTATACATTACATAAATTGTTTGATTTGTAACATACTTTGCATTGTGCGTAGATGATTGTGAAAATTTAGTTATAGATTTAACATAAATATTTATGAAAAATTATTTTATAAAGTTTTTTTAAAAAAATTGTTTGTCATAAAAAATATAAGACTTGCATAAAGGTAGTGACAACCTAAAAATCATAATCCTCATAAAAGTATATTATCTTTTAACCAACTTAAAATATCCAATACACAGAAATAATACTCATTTAATAAATAAAATTAATAAAATTTTAAAAATAATTGAAAAAAATGAAATAAAATATATAGATTTCTAAGACATTTATTGATGTGACTTTAAAAATATAACATCAATATGAATACATTATATCATAGTTAGAAAATAATTAAGTGAAATATATTAAAGTGTTTTTTTATTGAGGTTGTGGCACGTAAGCAATATTAATTATACTTTTTTTTCTTTTTTTTTATCAATTAACCTATAAAAACAAGTTAACATTTGGACTCTAATATTCTTGGACAAGTTACCCTAAAATTGAGATTATTCATGATTAATTAAAAGTTGAGATTATTATAGGAAAATAAAAAAAAAAAGGTTGAATTATTTTAAGTTTAATCAATGCTGGGGCTTCGTTTGGATTGTTGGTAACTTATAATAATGTGCTCACTAATGATGTTGTTGATGATTTATAATAAATAAAAGTATAGAATGATGGTATATCTAAAAACAATTTTGTTTCATAAATTTGATACAAATTTAGATAGTTACATTTAACAAATGTGATTTATGAGGATATATTTCCAACCAACTTTTGTACTTAAATATTCGATAAAAGATTTTAGAAAATTTGTCCATTTTCATTCATCTTTCAAAAGATGATCACATTTGTTGTTTAGAAGTGTTTTTCAGTACTTTTTCAATGAACATACAATTGATTTGCTATACTAGACACAAGTGAATTGATTGGTTTCTTAAATATTCAAGATACGCTTTATGGCCGAATATAAACAGTCTTCAGCTCTTACATCCTTCACATCTTTGCAAAACATTGATATTATAATATTTTTAAGGATCATTTACCAAGTACAGCCTCTAAGTTTACTCAATTTCAAATAAACAACCGCGAACTTTGTTTATTACCAACTACAACCTTCAACTTAACAAACATGAAATCGAGACAGCCAAAACACCCCATTTTAACCCCATTTCACCCTTTTTTTTGGCTGTATTGGCTGCCTTGATGTTATGTTTGGTAAGTTGGAGGCTGTAGTTGGTAATAAAAAAGTTCGCGATTGTTTTTTTCAAATTGAGTAATCTTAGAGGTTGTAGTTGATAAATGATCATATTTTCAATCGTATTTTTGTTAACAGAAATATATAAAATAACATTATAAAATAAGAATGTGTAACTTGGGGGAACCGCGTGCGTAGCACGCGGCCTCACAACTAGTAACTATAAAACGTTTGTAAAGAATGAATACTGTTCATCAAACCCACGATGAACAGTTAAATCACTGTGTATGCTCCTGCTTTTCCGCTGTTTCTTTCATTCATCTTCCATTTACACTTTTTTCTCATTTTCTTTTTTGATGCTTTTTCTCTTCTACTCACTCATCTTCTCTATCTTTACAATCTGAAATCGTCGTCTTCTTCGTGCGGGTTTGCTTTAGAGTTCTGACCAGTAATTATCTCAGAAGAGTGAAGAATTTGTGATCCGGGTTTTTGTTTGGGAAAACTGTTGAGCGAGTCGGTCATTAACCCCAGAAGAATGATGTATTTAGCGCTATAAACAGGTCAAAATCCGAACCCTACCCTACAGCTTTTCCCTTCCCTTCTTCCTGACCTCAGAAAATTAGGTACTTGGAAATTTTGGCCTACATGACTTTAGATTTTTGCGCAGTTAAGTTTCTTATATTTCTTCCTCAATTTTCGTTGATTATTTTTCGCCTACTGGTTATTGATTTCTTCAATTTTCGTTCCTTTTCTGGGTTTGGTAATGATGCAGGTGAAATTTACAGGGATTGTTATTCATTGATGGCCCTTAGTTGACTTGAACCTGCTAAATGGTTAGTTTTTTTTTATTCTTTTTGGGTAGTCTTTGTGAATTTTGATTTGTATTTGGTAATCAATTATGCGTGTGATTTACTTTATGAATTATTGCGTTTTGATTGAATTTCTTATTAAGGGTTTTAAATTATATTACTAATCAATCATGGTTTTGATTTAATTTGTGATTTATTGGGTGAAGAGCAAACTCTTTATTGTGAAAATAGGTAGATTTTTCTTAGATCCCCAATAAGTGTTTTGCTACATATATAAGAAGATGAAGATATAAATATATTAAAAATACTTTGGTCATCAAGAATAAGTTTTGTTTTTAAAAGATATGTAAAGAATATTCATTTGGAGTAAACTTATATTCATCTAACATTTATATTTTTCAGTAACTGACTTGCTTAAGGTACTGTATGTTCTCCATATCACTTAATTCTGAGCTTTGAAGTTTTTCCAGTGTTGCCATTGATTGTATGTGTGTTGTATGAATTCATTATGTACTTTAAATCGACTATTTTTGCTAATTGTCTTTCCTTAACACATGAGATTGAATGTTTTAGCCATCTAAATCATCGGAATATAGTGCAATATTATGGTAGATTGGTAGTGAGATAATATGTAGATCTAATTATGCAATCTTTGTATATTATGCAGTTTCAATATTCAACATATCATTTACTTGTGAATTTGATGGATAAATGCAGGTAGATGAAAACTTTGGTATATATTTAGAGTATGTTTATCCTGGTTCTATCGATAAATATATTCGTGAACATTGTGCGGCTATACCAGAAGCAGTTGTCCGGAATGCAACAACTTTTTAATCATGTAAAGTTGCATACAAATTAGTTCGGTATTAAGAGAAGAAACAACCTTTGAGATAATGGAATGTTGTTAACATATCTCATGCATCAAAACATTTTCTTATATTCCTTTAGTGTCCACTTTTAATATAAGGATTTTGTATTTGTAAAACTTATTATTAGTCCTACGTTACCTTTAGATGGATTTTAATTTTTGGTTTTATAAGAAGAAAGAATTTTTTTTAGTAATTATTTCCAATTTACTCATTAAAGTTATTAAAGTTGATTTGGAAGGGAGTTAGAGTTCTTTGAATTGAAATTTCTTTTTCTGATCCATCTTATTAGATGGATATTTATTCTACTTTAGTCAATTTGTTGAATCTTTTCTTCTTTTGTTTAGGTCAAATGCTCATGATTTTATTTTTGTGGCAGAGTTGGAGGAGAGTGACTTATATTTGTCATACATGCAAGTTAGTGAGCACCCACAAAATTTACACCATTATTGGTTCCGCTTCAGAATGAAACTTATATGTCGCGGATCTAACTGTTTACATATTACAATTTTTGATTACTGAAAGGGCAGAAGATGGAAGAAGAGAAAAAAAACAGATTGATAATTTTTTGGGTAAGTTTCTATTTCATGTTGTTGAATTTATTAGGGTTTTTGGAAGAGATAGTTTAATTAAAAACTTTTTTCTTTGCGATAAAATATAAATGAAGAGATGGAATGAAAGTTTGCTTTTGCCTATTAGAGATGGAATGAAAGAGTCAAAATGTAGGTCTATTGCTATTATATGTGCGATTTGAGTTTAACTGAGGTATTAATTTATTATAAATTGTAGTTTTGGTGTAGAAAATATCATTTGTTTAGTTGTAGTTTGGTGAAGTTCAATTTATGTGATTTGTAATTATAATGAATTGTAATGTGTAGAAAATAATATGAAACTTTTAGTTGTAGTCTTGGATGTATTTGGTTTGGTTTGTAATTGTAATGAAAGACTCTATAGCTGATTTTTTGGAGTTGAGGCTGGTAAATGTTCTTAAAATTTTCTTCAGTAATTATCAATTGCTTAATTTCAAGTAAATTGAATATTGTCACAGGGCTGAACTACTAATCTCTTTCCTCTTTTGAAATATTTAAACTTAAACTGACTATAGTTTGTGCTATTTTTAGCTTTCCATTTACAGCCACTACTGTTGATGAACCTAAGCACATTGAGACCACCTCAACAAGGGCAAAATTTGAGGATTTGTGTTCAGATCTTCTAGACAGGTACTAAGTTTTACTTTAAGTTCTGGTTTATATAAAAGATAAATAGCTTATGCTGTTACAAATCATTGTGATTTATTACCCTGCCGAATTGTATTGTTCATGGAATTTATCTGGTTGCTCCTTTATCCTGTTCAAATTATTATCAGACACTCTAATGCTTTCGATATGATTTGTGAATTAAAGGCACATGTATACATGTTGGTGCATTATATATCGTCTTCAGGATATAAAAACATTGTCGATTTTATTTTATGCTTTGGCATTGTTGTTGTTGATAAGTTTATTTAAATTGGAAATTGTCATTCTCAAACCTTACTCCTATTATGGTCAAGTCTTGTGATGGAATGCCTGTTAGGTAGTTGGTAGCTGATAGTGATAAAGATGATTCAATTGAGAGGACTTTATACTATTAGTTGTGTGTTTTGTTTGATTATTATGTTTATTGTCATGAATAGTCAAATAGCTATCAACATGCAAATTCATCACGTTAACTGAACATAAAAACTTCCTTTATTGTATATAAACATTTCAAATCATAAAAGCTTTAATTGTGGGAATGAGGAAGCAATGGATCTAAAATCTGCTCAAAACAGGGAAGATCAATATGCAATGGAATGAAAAGAAAAGTCAAATTGCAGATATGAAGGGAGTGTGTATGTATGTGTTGAGTTATCGATTTTGATGTAATTGTATTGAAAGATAGACATTCGGATTTGGATTTTTGGTGCTTCTAGATGATTTTCGATTTTTAGGGCTTTTTCAGATTTTGGGTGATGATAATTGATACATTCGCATTTTGTTTGCAAATGTTGATTTTTTTTTTACCTTTATTTGATTATCGTTATTTTCCTAATGATGTTATGGCAAGACCCTGGTCAACCTGCATATTCTTATTATGAAGCTAGACCAGAGATTACAAATGCTCCAAAGACCAAGTTTAGGATTAAGGTTTTTTTATTCAATTTCTTGAAGTTAGATTTTTATTTTTATGATCCTGCCAAATTGTATCGGTTTTATATAATTTTGATTGAAGCATTTTTTACTTATGGTTGTCCTTTTGTTTAATACAAAGTGATGTTTATTTGTTTTCAATTAATTTTTTTTTCCGCATTTCGAATCTGCCAGTATTTGTAGTCTTGGCTGTGTTGTAGTCTGTAAGATTACATTTTTTTTTTTAGCTTGAATCTGAATAGAGGTTGATTCCCCGTGATAGAGTTGAAAGTCTGCAGGCCTCTTTCCAGATGATATCATCATAAGAATTCACAATCCACTAAGGTTCTCATTGTATTGTTCTTGTCTTACTCTTGATGTTAGAAATTGAGGTGCTATTCCTATTTTAGACTTTCTACTCTACAGTTTGGAGCATCTAACTTCTCATTGCTCAAAATTTACTTAAATAAAAATAATGTTACAAATGCCTTTGAGGAAATTGGAAGATTTTGAAGTTAGCAAGATTCACTAATAGTTTTTGCGTAATTAAATGGATTAGTAGTTGTACATGTAGCTAAGTGCTTCAATATTCAACTTTGCTTAACCGAGAGAAATTGTGGGTTTTATATAATTGTGTGTTTATCATGTAATGTTGGATGTTGTGCAGGCTGCATATCATGGTCTACTTACTGAGCACAACATTTCTGATATCACATTTGTCTCTGATTTGTGTTAAATCTCATGTGGTGTAAATCTTTGTTTACCTATAGGTGTGTCTGAGAAAGCAATGAAATTTTAGTGTACAAATATGCGGAGATGAAGTTTCATTGCGTTTCTAGAGTTTTGGTAACCCCCTTTTTTCCATGTTTACAATTTAATGTTTATTGCAAATATAGGGTTTGTGACTTATTTTGTTTTATAAATGATAAGTTGTTTATCAATAGAGTAATTTATAATGTAAAATTCACTTTTGTTAAATCATGCTTTTAATTTTAGGTATGTCTACACAGCTGCACTTGATGTCCTGGGAAAGCATGACGTCCTCTGGAAGCACTAATTTTTTTTGTTTAATGCAGGTAATTGTCTTCACTGATTAGCTTTTTCCTTATCTCCCCTGTGTTGTCTCTGGTGTTTCACTATAGTTAAGGATATTTCTTTCCCGAGACATCATAAATTTTGACTACACTTGTTGTGCATTGCGGCAACACAAGACTACCTATCCTGACATTGTAACAATATAGATCAATCGTGGTTGATCTTGGACAAGCCGGTCATATAAAGGAAATTTTTTGATGTAATAGATAGCATGTTTTGATGCCAACAAACTTCAAAATTGATGTTCTCGATGAATGGGATCGTTGGATTGAGCTTGATATCGTTATTTATAATGGCTGTAAGTACACTATGTGCTGAGTAGACATAGTTTATTGTCATTTTAGTTGTGAGTCAACCCTTTGAAATTACACATTTAGGTATCTAGCATGACATGGTCACATGAGAATGAAAGCCACAATAGAAAGTGTCTAATCTTGGTGGGGAGCCTTGATAATGAAAAGGCACAAATATGGCCATTGAAGGGTGCCCTTCAGAATTCTTCCATTAAATGTGTGGTGGGGTTTGATTTAATCTACTACCTTTGTATTGGTTGTTCTTGAATGCATTTAGTGAATACCCAGCTGCGATTGTTTAGGATTCCTCTTAATTTTGCAGGATCAAATGAAATTAGTTGTTTCTTATGTGGGTTTTGATTATCTTTATTAATTTGATTGAGTTCCTTCAGCTTATAACTACTACTTTGTTCTTCAATAACTTATTTTGTACAATAATAAGTTTTGAAATCTTTAATTTTCCTACTTGATGGTTAAAAAATTTTTGATTGATTTTTGAAGTAGTTTTGCTGTGTTTTTGGGTATGAATTAATTATAAGCTTTTTTTTGAGATTAGTTGTTTTGGTATTTTTAATTTATTTTGTATTTTTAGTTTGATTTAGTTTTAGCTGCCAAATCTTGGTTTGAACTAAGGTTAGGAATGAATTAATGATGAACAACCTCATTTTGATTTTTGACAATGTCGTATTTGATATCTTTGTGGCAAAATTTAGTTCTTAGAATAATGAGTATACTGATATCTAATTATGTTTCTGCTTGTTTGGCAATCCCTCGCTGAGTTCATATTTTTGTAAACTATTTATTTTAGGATTTTTTTTATCATATTTTCGGTGAGTGGGGCAAATCCATCCGAACAAAGGAGTATTGAAGAAGTTGATTTTCCAATTGCTGGATAGCAGTCGCTGATTAGTTCTTGGTATCTTAGATTGATTATTGTCTATCGTTTTGCGGTTACACTATCAAGAAGAAAGATGAGATTGAAAGAGTTGCCAAGCCAACTATTAATTAAATCATGTCTAAATTATTGTGTTTTTGTTGCTGCTCTCTTCGCTTGAGATTATATAAATATAAATGTATTAGAGTTGTCAGCTACTTGCCCTTTACAATTATGATGCTATTCTTTTCTTTGAGTATATTTTGTAGAATTGAAACTATGAACATTTAAGTCAATTTTTAAGTGGATATGGTAGGCTTCACTTCTAAATGATTGATTTTCATTGTAATTCATACTTCATTGGAACAAGGTGCTTTTGAGTTGCAAGATACAATTTGTACCTTCAAATCCTGGAGGTGCGACTTTGTGCAATTATGCGATTTTGTTTGGTCATTTGTTGACCAATCAATTTTGTTTAGCATGAATTCAACTCGATGAATTAACATTGCGACATCATCCACAAAAACATAATTGTTCAATCATTACTCTTTCAACAAGCCAATTAACCCATCAACAACATATGTCTAGCAGCCAACATTCCCTCGACACAAAAGTATGTCAAATAGCATTACATAAAACATAAGTGTATAAATCCTTCAATACGTTTTCATTCCTTAATTTGTTGCTCCTCCTACTACGTATACATCTTCAACATTTGCATCTTTCACACTTTTGCAACATATTTAAAATTTTGTATTTATATTTGTATTATTGTATATAAAAGTGTTTAAAATAACATTATCGAATTCAATAGTATAACTTGGGGGACCGCGTGCGTAGCACGCGGCCCCACAACTAGTTTTCAAAAAAAAAATTGCTCACTTTTTTTTTACACTAGTGCGATACCATATAATGCGGTCAAGAATCCTGAATTTCCAATCATGCTTGAAAAAGTTGCAAGGTTTGGCATAGGGCTTAAACCTTCTGGTTATCATGAAATAAGGGTCACATTTTTTAACAAAGAAAAGAAAAATGTCAAGATCATGCTTAAGGAGTTTAAATTAGAATGGAAAAGGACCAGTTGCACTATTATGTTTGATAGTTGGAGTCATAAAAGAAGACGTTCAACTTGTAACTTTCTAGTGAATAGTCTCAAGGGAACTGTTTTCTTGTCTTCTATTGATACATCAAAAATTTCAAAGACAACTGATAAAGTCTTTGACATGTTGGTTGCTGTTGTAGAGAAGGTTTGGCCAAAAAAGGTAGTGCATATTGTAACAGATAATCCTGCCCATGGTTGTTAAAATCGCGATTCTAATCTACGATTCTACGATTTTACGATCCAAAAACACGCGAGCGATTTGAATCGCAGTTAGAATCTTAAAGTTGTAGAATCTTACGATTCTAGTTGGAATAAAATTTTTAGAGGTAGAATCATAACACGATTCTACGATTCTACGATTTAACGATCCGATTCTACTAATATAGTATGAATTATTTTTAATTTTTCTTATGTACCATATTTTACTTATCTCTTTCACATATACACATAAATTTCAAAATTTTCATCATAAAAACTTTTTAAAAACAAATTTCTTAGTCGGTATGTAGATTTAAACTAATTATTGAAAAGTTTTTGTTATATTCTTAAAAATATAGTCAAAGAAATTTAATTCATAAATTTAAATACTATTGAATTGGATAGTAATGATAAGAAACTAGATATTTTGTTATTTCTAAGTTTATTTGTAGAATCGTACGATTCTACGATTCGATTTTATCGATTCGATTCTACCTCTCCAAATGATTCTAAGTAGAATCACGATTTTAACAACTTTGATCCTGCCAACTATAAAACAGATGGTGAGAAGTTGATGGAGAAAACACCAACCGTATTTTGGATATCATGTGCTGCTCATTGCATTGATTTAATGCTTGAGGATATGTATTAACATATTAACATTCATACATCAACTATAAGAAAAGATTAATTTCGCGTACGAGATGGACAATAAGATGAACCATTATGTCAAAAAATGGAAACTAAATAAAAAGTAACTGGATTCTTTTGGGCCCAATTTTTTTAAGGTGTTGTTATCCTTTTTTGTTCGGGAAATTGCATAGACCACTAAAAATAGGATTCATATTGTGATGAATGCCTCGAAATAAAGCGAATTGCCGTAAGAATCTCGAGCTTGACTTGTTCTTCTAGTTGTGAGCAAAATTGCAGTGCATTTGAGATGGTATATATATATATATATATATATATATATATATATATATATATATATATATATATATATATATATATATATATATATATATATATATATATATATATATATATATATCCTATATATATATTTTTATATCTATCTATCATAATATCTATATATATCTATACTATATATCTATTATCTATATATATATATATATATATTATATATATATATATATATATATTTATCTATAATCTATCTATATATCTATATATATGTTTTTCTTTGATCTTCTTCTGGCTGTGATTTGTGAACGAAATTAGAGTGCATTTTAATTTAACTTGGTAATATTACAATAGGTTCATACTCAGGAAAGTCGGCAGACTTCGGACACACTAAGAACACGGGTTTGTGGGTCATTTGGTGACATAACCAAGGGTTGAAGTAAGTGAAGCCCTTAAAAGATGGGGAGATTTAAGGCAGTGGGACCGGAATGATATCCCGATTGAGGTGTGGAGGAGTTTAGGAGATGAGGGCATTCAATGGCTTACTAATCTCTTTAATGTTATCCCTGAGATCTAGTAAGATGCCGGAGGAGTGGAGGATTAGCACAATTATCTCTTTGTTCAAGAAAAAGGGTGATGCACAGGAATGTGGGAACTATAGGGGTATCAAACTCCTTAGCCACACTATGAAACTGTGGGAAAGAGTTATTGAGAAAAGAGTTAGACGGGAGACGGTGATTAGGGAGAACCAGTTTGGTTTCATGCCAGGGAGATCAACTACTGAGGCGATTCATATTTTGAGGAGATTGATGGAAAAGTATCGAGAGAGAAAGAAGGATTTGCATCTCGTGTTCATCGACCTGGAGAAAGCATATGATAGCATACCACGAAGCATCGTTTGGGATAGCCTCAAGAAAAGAGGTATTTCATCAAGATATATTGAGGTCATACAGGACATGTATGCTGGAGTGTCGACCAATATTCAGACACCGGTGGGGCTAACAGAGTCTTTCAGTATTAGAGTGGGCCTACATCAGGGATCATCACTTAGCCCTTTCCTCTTTGCGGTGATTGTGGATGAAATCTCAAAATCCATCTGGGAAACCGTACCATGGTGTATGCTTTTCGTCGATGATATAGTCTTGGCCGCAGAAACTAAGGAGGAGGCTAATAGTAAATTGGAAGAATGGAGGGAAGCCTTGGAGGTGTAACTTTAGTGGGACAGAATCGATAGGGGAGCCAGAGGTGTCCATTAGGGGAGAAGCTGTTGCATGCACGTCCAAGTTCAAATATCTGGGTTCAGTAATTCAGAACAATGGGGAGATTGAGGGTGACGTTACTAACAGTATACAGACAGGTTGGCTCAAATGGAGAGCAGCGACTGGGGTGCTTTGTGATAAAAGATTTCCTAGTAGACTAAAAGGGAAATTCTACCGCGTTGCGATTAGGCCGGCTTTGTTATACGGAACAGAGTGCTGGCCTGTAAAGAAGGCTTTCGAGCAGAGAATGGAAGCAACAGAGATGCGCATGCTGAGATGGATGTGTGGTAAGACAAGGATGGACAGGATTAAAAATCAGGAGTTTAGGGAGAAGTTAGGGGTTGCACCTCTCTCTGCAAAGATGCGAGAGAACAGGCTCAGATGGTTTGGGCATGTGCAGAGAAGCACTCATGACGCCCCAGTGAGAAGGGTTGAACGCATCATAGTAGAGGGCAAGAGAAGCCGGGGAAGACCTAAGAGGACGTGGGAGGAGCAGATTAACAGCGACCTGCTCGAACTACACCTCTCTAAGGACCTGACCAGGGATAGAGCCACATGGCGGCGCCTTATTCACGTCCTAGATTACTAGTCTTGTTTGTTACTGTTCTGTGTCTTTTGTCATCGCTATTCACTGCCTCTTTTACCTGTATCGTTTATACTTTTTAAATGATCCCTATGCTTGGCTAATGTGGGTGTAAGATGCAGGCTTCGAATATTTGCAGGTCCTATCCTTGAGGACTATTTTAGAGCCGGAGGACTCTTATGACCGCCCACTCCTTCTGGGTATGAGACGCCGTCGACCTTCCTTCTCCGGACCCTGACCATAGAGTATCTATGTGCGGGAACACTGGGTATGATGATGATGATGAAAATAGGTTCATACAAAAAAAGAAAATAGATTTCACCAGCAAAAAATGAATGATTTAGCATTCGTCATATATAATTTGAAGTTGAAGCGTAGACAAGAGAAACGACAAAGTACATTGAATGCACAATCGCCTATCGTTTTAGATGATTTACCATTAGATGATGATTGGATAGTTGAGATTGAAGATCTCGTTCTTCCATCCGATGATCGATGGCTAAATGATCTTAATAGAGATGCACGCAGGTTTACTAGATCTGCACTACAAATTGGAGTAGGTGAAAACAATGATGGTGATGGAGATTTTATAGACATGGAGAGTATATATTTCTTAATTCTCTTTTTATTACTTATTTATAATGCTTAATTTTCAAATATAATTATAATAGTATTTTTTTCATAGAAATGAGTTGCGTGAGAATGTAGATACATAATTGTTAAGTGATGATGATGAAGCTAGAACGTTTGGTGGTTCATGTGAAGTTGATGAAGATGATTTTGGTGATGGCAATGATCTATATGTAACTACCATAGGAAGAATGGTGATGATGGAAGCTTTAGAGTTTAGATATGAAGAGTGATGATGATGATGAAGCTTTGGATATGCTTAATATGTATTTTGATTATTTTGAAACTTGTATTTTGACATTATGTGTTGACATTATTTTGAAACTTGTATTTTGACAACGATTATGATGATGAAGAAGCTAGTATCTTTAATCTAAGCAAAGTATTAAGAAAGATGTGTTTTAAGTGCTTTTTATATTGAAAATCATCAAATAATAAACTGGCTAATGATACAACTTGTTATTTCTACAAATTTGTAGAATCGAGGGATCTTATGATCCAATCCAACGATCCGATCGCTTGATGATTTCGATCATGCATAGAATCCCGATCATAACAACCTTGATTGTAAGTATTCTTATCCTTTAGGCATTGCATAGTGTTCAATATTGTTTGATCAATATCCTACCAAATTGTGACGAATTTGCTGACATAGTATTCTTATCCTCTAGACCTCAATCTTATCTTTACCTTGTTGTATTTTGTTTGCTTTGACCGTTAGATCAAAGATTTGTAGCTCATCTCTCCCACAGCTAAACACGGCACAATCTCAATCCCTTTCCACAACTGTCTTGCCATTGAATAATGTAGATACAGATTCACCAAATTAGATTCTATATTTTTTATTATCCAAACCTGATGGTGTTTTTGTTCTCTTACTTTTTCTCGTTTCTATTATTATTATTAGTATTATTGTTCTGATTTTTATTTTTTAACTTTTTTTACTTATTTATTTTATCTCTATGCTTTTTATTTATCTTTCACGTTGCAGAAACTTCTTTTAGTCATTCTCGAGTCGGGAACCTTTTTGGCCGCACTCTCTTTTGTGGATAGGAGTAGCTGCTATCCTTCCTTCCCCAAATGAGCAGGTTACACTGGGTGTGATGATGATGATGATAATTTTTTAAATATCCAAGAATTCATGATGAATATTTTTTGCGCACTTGATGTATTCGATTTTGAGTAGATGGTGGGGAGGTAGTGAAGTGCTTGAGCCTTCCTCGCCCACCAATTGCTAGATGCATTAATTTGGACAACTTTGTATAGTTTTTGTGTTAACTATTTTAATTAGGTAATAGTGTTGCTCATGGTTTTATTGGGTTTATTTGTGTTCATTTGGGCGAGTAGCTCCAACAACTACTCTATGGTAACAGGCATGCAATACATTTTTTTATAATAATTAACGTATAACTTAATTTATTTATTTATGGATTATAAACTTATCAAACTTAGGTTTTCAAATCATCATTTGAAATTTATTTCACCGATATATTCTCCTAATTATTTATTTAAATAATTAATGTGTAATCTATTTGATTTGTACAGTTTATTTTATATACTCATTTAAGTGATATATAGGATTATCTATAAAAAAAACTATTTCAAATTTTTTTTTCTTAATTTATTACAAAATTACTTTAATGAAAGTTAACTTTTTACATAATTTATTAATATCTTATTTGATAATCATCCATTGTAATTAAAAGATACTACATAACTTAATTGATTGAATATGGTAAACATTTTCTATTCTAATTAATTAAATAAATGTAATCAAAAAGATATTACATGAATATGCTAAAATATATTTGTCTAATAAGAACATGAAAAGAGAAGAAAAGTTTTTATTGTCGAGCCGACATGTGTCCTCATGGTTAATTTCTTCATTGGTATATTGTATAGATTTGAAGAGATTAAAAGCACCGAAAAAGAGATAAGAAATCTTAATGCCTACTACAAAATTCTACAACGTGAAATTACACTTAAACAAATAACTTGAGATAAACCAACCTAAACCGAAGATAATTTTAGATAATAGTGTCTTCAGAATCTTGATACCAAACTGAGACACTATCTAGTTTTCCATAAAGGATTTATTCCGCCTACTTGGTGCTTAGGCTGAAGAACTTGGAATGCACTTTTGAGATAGAGCGATTTGTAATGAAATAGAAGCACTCTGTACTTGATCATTGTGAAAAATAAGAGATTATATAGATTAAATTAAGAAATAAAGTGAATAAAGTTTGCAAGATTTGCAATGGGTTTTACTTCTTATTCCTTTAGTATGCTTTATTCTTTTATTATACTAATATAAAGGATACTCCCATTATTCCATACAAGGCAGGATGTGGGTGGAGGGTTTTATTTTTCTGAAAGATGTGGACAAATCATACCCGTCCCCCAAAAAGAGAGTAAAGAGAGATGCGTGCAGTCAAGAAAACAGGATGACCTCCAACTGTTAAAGAACATAATTCATCATGGTGGAGACATAGACATATTTTCAAGGGAAATAAGTTATTAAGGCATTGTTTGATGAAAATTTGAAATAGATAAGATTATAAATTAACAAAAAGAAATGGAATAAGACCCTATTCAAACTATATCCAAAACTAAGCGTCAAATTCCCAAAGCTGAGGTCTGGAGCTGTTCGCACTTAGTAACTGCGAACCGCTGGGTTTGACTTTTTGACCTGTTCGCAGTTACTAAGTGCGAACATGTATGCGGGTTTTTAAGTCAGATTCTTTTCTTCCCAGAAACCATTTGCCCCAAATCGATAAACCCTAACTTTTAAAAAAACGATATTTCTCTCCTTCAAACCCCTCTTAAACTACCTTCCCTCCATCAATTCTTTCATTCCTAATCTAATTCAACACTTCACATCTAGTCTGGGATAGTCTAGCTTGCTCAAAGGTAATTTTTTTTTTATTTTTTCACTTATTTTCGTTTTTTTAGGGTTATGTTAAACTTTGTTTGAAATACTCCAATGTAGGTTAATACTTCAATCAACTCTCTTTTAAAGCATCCACAATGGATCAAGGTAATGTCTAATTGTTCTAATATCTCTATTTTGTTGGTTGATTATGTGTTGGTGATGATGAGCTTATTATTTACTTAAATGAAAATACTTAATTGATATTTATTGAAAATACGTAATGTAAAATACTTTTTTGAATTATATGAACTTATTAAGTACTTAATTTAGAATTTTATTAGAATTGTTGATGATGTTGTTGTTGGGAATTTAGGATTATGTTTGTGTTGATGTAGAAATATATTATTAGAATTTAGGATGTTGTTGGGAATTGATGATGATGTTGATTATGTTTGTATTGATGTAGAAATGGCGTCACTTCGTGTGACTATTGTGTGTTTTTGGAATGGTTCTATTCGAGAAAGTAGTGGGAATGTTGAGTATGTTGGTGGTAGACGTAAGTTGTTTGGGTGCAAATCAAACATGGAATTGAATGACTTTAAATGTCTTATAAGTTCTAGGATTGGTTTGGATCCCACTAAATTTACCGTTGATATAAGTTTCAAGTATTTCATGAGTGGACAATATACAGTCCTTCCGGTTGAGGATGAGTACGCTTTAGATGTTATGTGGGAGCATTCAAAGAAGACCGATTCTTTAGAAATCTATGCGGAAGTAGTTCCCTTAGGTAATGTGGTTGATTCTATTCCTAATCCTAATCCTACACCTATGCCTATATCCACTCAAGATCCGTTCAATCCTTCCCCATCTTGTACTCCTTCTCAACCCCCTTCGAATCAAGTTTCAAATGATGAGGTAGTAAACTTAGGAGATATGAATGATGGTTTTGAGAGTAATGAGCTTGATGATGATCCATCTGAGGATGATGTGGATGTGGATGAGGATGCCCTAGCAAATGACATGACTTTAGGAAATATTCCTATAATTGTTCCCCCTACACCCTATGCTAAATGTCCACCTTTAGATGAGCATGAGGAGGACAACTCATGGAGGACTTGGGCTTGTGATACTACTTACACTGAAGAGGGGGAGTTGGAGAAGGGTATGAGGTTTGATAATAAGGAAGCTTTGTTGGAAGCTATAAGAGTTTATCATATTCGTAGAAATGTGGAGTATAGAACGGAGACTTCAAACCAATCCGTCCTTACCTTGAAATGTAAGCGGGGTTGTGAATGGAGACTTAGGGCTAGGATTGATACATATACATCTTCATGGGTTATTGTTACATACAATGGGAAGCATGGGTCTTGTGTTCAGGACAGTGACACTGTATCGGTTGGACACATTCACTTGACATCCTCTGTCATCAACAATGTGATTAGAAATTGTGTTGCTAAAGACCCATCAATTAAGGTATCTGTAGTTCGTCAGATAGTTAAAGATCGTTTTGGTATTGAAGTGAACTACAAGCGAGCGTGGTGTGCTAAGCAACAAGCATTGATGTCCATATATGGGTCTTGGGAAGGTTCTTACACTTTCCTTCCTCAATTTTTAAAAGCTTTGCAAAATTTGAACCCGGGCTTGGTAGTTGATTGGTTCTTTAAGGAAGATAATGAGATGGGTGTTTATAGACGACCTAATATTTGAACCTTCCAACGGGTCTTTTGGGCGTTTAAACCTTGCATTGACGGCTTCAATCATTGTAAACCTCTCATTGCCATTGATGGCACACACTTGTATGGTAAGTATCGTCATACTTTATTGACTGCCATTGCCCAAGATGGTAACAAGGGAATATTTCCATTAGCTTTTGCCTTAGTTGAGAAAGAGTGTATAGCTGCGTGGTCGTGGTTCATGACTTGTATACGTAAGCATGTGACACAAAGGTGTGGTTTATGCGTCATTTCTGATAGACACGCTGGTATTTTAGCTACCATGGAAGAGCCGGAGTGGCAACCACCTTATGCGTATCATAGGTTTTGCTTATGCCACTTGCTTAGCAACTTCAATCGTGCTATGGGTAATGTTCAATTGAAGAAGTTGTTTGGTAGAACTGCTGAGCAAAGGCAACAATCTAAGTTAATGAATGGCCTAAAGGCAATTGCAACTGCTAAACGAGAGGCCGTTTTTTGGATTGATGATGTAGGAGATATGTCCAAGTGGTCGTTATGTCATGATGGAGTGGTTTGCGGTCTACGTGGCTGGTACAGACATTCTCGCAGCTCCCAGGTGATGCAGACGAGGGCACCATTTCGAGGTACGTGAAAGCGTACATATTATATTTGATAGGAGCTTTCTTGTTTGCTGACAAAACAAACAACCAAGTTCAGCTCCTATACTTGACATTACTGGACGACCCTTGGGAGCGCATTGCCGAGTACAGCTGGGGCTCCACGGCCTTGGCGTACTTATAAAGGAGGCTATGTGGTGTGTCCAAGAAGGGCGTCCGAGAGATTACGGTGGAATTTTGCGCGTCGAACTCGCAAACATACTGGCACTGGCTTAGGATTCTACCGGGATCAGTTAGACCTTCTACGACCGAATCAGGTAAACATTTAACTAATCAATATAGTTATTTCAAAGATGTGATGTTTATTAAATCAATAATGTACATATGTTGTAGTTTGTATGTGATCCGTACCCGGCCGAGGCCTACGCTGCTGTCCCTGATCACTGGGGGATTCAGTCGGGTGCGTGGAGGGCTTCTGTACCACTCATATGCTTCGACATTGTCGAAGTACATCTACCAGAGCGCATTTTGCGCCAATATGGGTTGGTACAGAACATCCCTCCACCGTGTGACACCGAGCCCCAGCTGCACCTTATCTCCAGGAAGAACCAGGCCACGACAAATTGGGAGGAGATCCACGGGCGCCACATCGCCCTTGGGGATCGACGACTGGATTTTCTAGCCCAAGGTGCGCCTATTCATTCTGTCGGGACACCGACCACTCCTGATTATATGCAGTGGTTCCTCTCCATCACACGCCGATGGATGACACCACGTGGCGTCACTGAGGCAGCCCAGTACACTCCTGCTGCGCCGACGATGAATCAGTTTGTAAGTCTTCATTTACATTTTATTTATTTAGTTGTCGATTTCATATTGTAATACTACATTAACTCATATGCTTCATTTACATTTCCAGGCACAAGGTGTGGCAGCCGTTATCTGAACTACTCATGAGGAGCCGGTCCGAGAGATTGCGCAGGGTGTGCTCCTTGGCACGCAGTTCCAGCACTTCATACCGAAAGTTGCTGCGGGGTCATCATCTCCTGCGCGTGAAGATCACCTAGAGGAGCTGGACTTGTCATACAGAGCTGACGATGCTGGGCCATCTCAACCAACACAGTCCTCTCAGTCATCTCATTATCAGTCCCCTCCCCTACCGAATCTACAACCGAACGCCTCTTACTACCGGAGAAGGCGTAGGAGACCACCTCAGTTGGATACGGTAGATGAGTCATCGTGATTTAGTTGTATGTTTGACTACGAATGTTTCAAACATATGTTATATATTTAGTTTTATGTTTTAAACATATGTATATATTTAGTTGTATGTTTTATTTAGCTTATAATGATCTCCAAGTTTTAATTAGCTTATAATGCTCTCAAAGTTTGGCATTGAAACTATATGAAACAAAAACAACTCAATAATTAGAGAAAATGATACCGAAATTTCAACATGATTTCATTTATAACGATCAATCATACATAGTTTGTTAATGAACTACTACAATTACAATCTAGGTTTCCTTCTTAAACTTATTCAAAATCCTCATGGTTTCTTCACTCCTACGAGCCTTATCAATCGCTTCCCTCTTCAAGTTATTTATCTCCTTTCTAAGCTCTTGATTCTCCTTATGAAGCTTAACAATGACTGCTCTTTGCCATTCGGTGCCCTCCGGATCAACCCACCTAAAGTAGGTGCATCCTAAGGTCAAGTCATCTTCGCATAGTGGACAAGCAACGTATTGACGCCCGGGATACGTATCGCTCCAATCAGACCAAATTCGACTTCATAACCACAATAACAATTCTCTTCCATGGGCAATGAATCTTTCATTAACACAAACATATATGTTAAACACATCAACATAAATCAATAATAAGAATAACAAAATGAATGAAAACTTACCTAAGCAAAAGGATTATAGCTTTGAGAATATGTGATGAATCAAGATTTAGGGTGTATTTATAGAGGATTTGAAATAACGGTTAGTTGGACCATACAACGGCTAGTTTGAAAGGTCAAAAAAGGCAACAGGGTTGTTCGCAGTCAGTAACTGCGAACAGGTCAAAACAGTCAACAGGCTGTTCGCACTTAGTAACTGCGAACAACCCTGTTGACTGTTTTGACCTGTTCGCAGTTTTGAAAATTCTCCCTCTGTTCGCACTTAGTAACTACGAACAGCTCCAAACCTGTGCCCAAAGCTAACAGACGCTTAGTTTTTGGAATAGTTTGATTTGAGTATTGTTTCATTACTTTTTTTGATTTAAACTCTTATCCTTTTCAAATTTTCTTGTTTGATTCCAAGAATCATGAAACCAACACAATTTGGTGTGTTTGGATAATTGGATGTCAAATGTTAACAAACATACTCCATACTCAAGATTGAACCAAACAATTCACATCCAGCTTAATTGATTCTTCTGCAATAACAAATGTTGGCAACAGCCAACAGGTAATAGAAAGCTAAGTAACGCTCTTTACAAATAGTTTTCGCGCTATCTCTATATAAACAACATACATCAACATTCTTCGAAGAAGTTATCGAAATATCTAACTTCGCACTTTCTATACGACAAAAGAATGTTTCTGCTTCTTGATCAATTGAATCTTCGTAAGAAAAATATAATCATCACCTTAGATAACATGTTGTCGTCAGCCCTGGAAATCGGAACATAAATGAGCATGATGAGAGGGAGTAGGTGTCGATCATATATCATTCAAAACGACCAAATTAAGAGGTTTTACCTGATAGAATCTACGAGAACTTATACTTCTATGCTTCAGCTCTCCTCTGCGAGTTGTCATCACATCAAATACTTCCTCGTCATGTACGATTCTTTCACTATCATCGAATAGACTATCTGGATCTGCATCTTGTTTCTGTAAATAGAAATCATAAAGGGATCATTAAAATTGTTCAAAACATGTTTCTGCGATTAACTGAACAACACTTTCTATTTGATCCATCCAACATTACTTCATAAAGCTTATCGAAGGAGCATTTGCTCAGCTAAACAAATAGGGTATAAAAGCGATACCCTTGTTACATTTAGTTCAGTAAATAGAGAAGGAACGTAGCGACAAACCCTTGCTTGTACGTCATGTCTTGGAGAAAAAACCATTTCCTGGTACTCAGCTAAACATTCCTGCATATAATTGGAGAAACCGATGAACTCGAAAATCTACATTGAGGATATGCAAGACGCCAATATAGAGAAACTGAATTTGCACAAATCAATGCCTAATGATGCTACGAAATGAAACTGTTCCAACCATTATCATATTCACAGTCCCAAACAAAAAGAGATGTAAAAGCATACTTTTATGGACATGGCTCGATTATCTCCGGAATGAATTGGTACGTGAGGTGCACCAATGACTTCCTCGTACTCAGCAGCATCCAGTTCTTGAAGATAATCAGATGGAAATAGTTTCGGAAGCAAGTATTCTCTTATAGGTATTAGGAAGAAGAATGGCAATGGAAACAATATCCCTACTATAGGTATCCATGTTATTCCGAAGCAAAACAGGAAATATACTAACTGGCACACTGTAAATATCATGATATACTTGAATGGCACTGACTCCACAAATGAAGCATGGTTGTCTTCCAAAACTCTGCCAAAAATAATTACAGAAATCAACAAAAAACGGTAAAAAAAATTGACACAAACTTGCACATTATATTCTAATAAGCACGGCGACCTACTTGTATCGACGACTTCGAGTGACGAGCAACAATGGTAGCCTTTCCCAGAACTGATTACCAGGAAGACTGTCAAGAGACATGAAGGCAAAGTATCCCCAAAGAACGGACGTGGGTATTTGTTTGATTATGGGAATTGCTCCAACCGCCAGGCCAACAAGTATAGATTGTAACAGATTGCTCCATCTCTGTTCAGAAACTCTGATGGGTAAGTGAGCATCAATGTGCTTTGCAGGATCGAATTGCTTCACATACCCGTCATGACTCATTACTGCCTCTTTTAATCCCCGAAGTTCTCTCGAGACCACAATTTCCTGCCGGTGCCAGCAAATCACAAGTTTAACATCAGAAAAATCATTATAAGCTAAATCACGTATAGGCAAGAAGAGGGTAGGGGAATTGATCATTTTGTAGGTGGTGAGAATCGAACACCTTTCATAAGGGTGGTAGGGATCGAGAAAACCTTCCACCACTAGGCTAACCTTAATTCTCGCAACTTTTTTTTTTTTTTTTTTGAGAGTCGTACGGGGAGAGAAATGATAATACAATCATGTCTGTTTTTAATCAAATAAGCATAAATTAGAACACTTACATTGGGAGCAGGATCCATCTCCATAAATGTATCGTGCAATTTCTGATAAATTTCTGAGTTACTAGCATTCAGTTGTATGGATTCTTTAGCTTTGGAGATCATTTTTTGTCGCATCAACTGTAATTGAACGTGCGAAAAAAGAAAACAAATAAGAAGGCTACTATTTGTTTCAAGCTCAAACTGTAGCTATCTCAAAATGTTAATTACCTGCCTCCTCAGAACAGCAAGGCTTTTGGTGTGCATAGGAGCTTGTGGTAAGACTCCATTACACGGAGGGAGTCCAAGCAACCCACATATTAAAGTCTGAAAAAAGCATCAGTAAAAAAGGTTTTGACTTCACAAATAATAAATGCATCAAATGCTCATCCACAAATTTACCGTAAATCCAAGTACGAAGAGATCATAGTGGTACGCAGACGGTTTCTTTAGATTGAACTCGGGCTGCTGAGCCATCTGTGATGCAACGCTGTGATCGAAGAAATAAAGTCCAGCAATCATAATTGCGGGTATACAAGCTGCAATAATGTAGGAAATTGGAACCTTTGACATGTCCTACACATTTTAAGACATAGTTTGAAACAACTGTAAAACAAGAAGTATTGAGCTCATAGGAAGTATACTAACCTTGAAAACAGTCCAGTGGGCTTGAGAGGCTGAGTCCCAAGGGGATGGTACTTCAAGCCTCCTCGGAACCTCAGAAGAGAGTCTACTCGGAATAAGATAAGACACTATTGTCCACACCACTATCATGACGGGTACCCCATAATCAGCTATAAAACTCCGAAACCATCCTGAAATGTACAAGGATGTTTACAAGTTTGGGATGTTTTACTGAAACGAACATGCTGAGGTGAGGTGGGCAAGTACGAATATGGGTTTTCGAAGAAATGAACTAAATAAAATAGGAGTTGTTTAGAGTACCGGTGCCATAATGCCATGATCTTGCCGTAACGCTTTTGACAGAAGTGAAGAGTACTCCAAAGGAAAACACAACAGCAAGCAGGCCGTTTATGTAATATATCTGAAAATCATCACTCTGTTCACCATTTTGTTCCGGATGTGGAGCACGAAATTCATCAATCACCCCCTATCCAATGCCCAAAAAACAAGCTAAGTAATTAAAATTTACTCAACTCTATACATTTAAATATTATTTTGACATACCTTAATAGCCGCTTGCATAAAGAGAACTGAAATTAACATGCCAAAGAGCTCCCCCGCTAACCTCGTAAATCTACTGATAAGATTAGATGCATTGAAAATAGCTAGCAGAAACAGGAACATTGATGTCCAAAGGCATACCCTAAACAAATGACAAACTTATCATACAAACATTTTCTAGTATACTTAATTTCGTAGCTTTGAGAAATTAGTTGCAAGCTAACCATGCTGTCCAGGCTAAGAATAAGTCCTTTCCCAGTTGTTCACTGTTTCTGGATATATTGTACAAGTAACTATACATAATTATTGTTGGTTCCGCTACACCTAAAATCAGTAACGGCTGCCCACCAATTATCGAGTGAATGATTCCACATATTGCTGTAGAACAAAGCGTTTCGACTGTACTCAAACTCCCATCTAGCACCAAACGATAATCAATAGTTACAAGAAGAGAAGAAGCAAAAAAACATAAAAATTATATTCTTTACCACGAGTGTTAGAAACATACCTGTATCCTTACTTAGTTGCTCTCCAAATGCAATAACAGGAAGAGCAGAAGCAAAAAATATACAGATTGTTGGAGCCAATATCCTGCACATGTTTAAAATGAAAATATGAATCATGTTTAAAGCCTGTTTTCGAGGAAAATCGAATAGGAAGAGTTAGATATTGTACTTGATAGTAGCTCCACTTAGCCAGTCATGCCTATAGAATCTTAATCTCCCCTTAAAATCTGTAGCTATACCTTGAAAGGGGATCGTTGGTTTGTCCATTTAAATCATGAAGGGCACACTACTACAAATGACAATATAATAGGATCTGCACAATCATGAAGCAATGTTCAATTTGTTAATCAAGCAAGTTCAAAGAAAATGGCGATGTAATAAGCCAATCATGCCTATAGAGTCTTAAACTTAAGTTTGAAAAATCTACTTGAAAGCTAAAGCCAACAAAGAGACACAATTATCCTACAAGAACAGACATCTCACACAAAACAAACAAACAAATAGAAACAATGCTAAAGTCTTAATCCCAATATATGGTAATAGGTGTCATCTCATAGTGAGACAGTCTCATATATGTTGGAAAAATAAGATCCCACATCGAACAATTAGAGAGAGTTTGAACATATAAGCAGAGCAGGATGGACTGCTCCTCTTATTACCAATTGGTTTGGTTTTAGGATGAAACCCTATTGGTTTGTGTCGAATCAACTCTCCTCGTTTGTGGGTGTTGTGTACAAGCCCAAATTTATTAGATGGAAACTTTCAGTATGTCTTGATGTGACTCCTACAACTACATTCCAACCTAAGGGAATTCAAAAGCATATGATCAACAACATTAAACATTTATGCATCTACAACTACATTCAAACCTATGGGAACTGAAAAGCATCAAAAATTGAGGAAAATCCCACATATAAAATAAAAAAAATCAAGAACAATCCCCCATAAAAAATAAATTATTAAGAACAATCCTCCATACAAAAAATATATAAAAATTTAAGGGCCATGAAGTAGAAAAAGAACATCAATTTCTATTCACCATAAAATATAGGATTTCACATTTATAGATACACCAACAAAAACAAAAATTTTCCAATTATCTTATCAAATATTCAAATTACATATAACATAATTAAAATATTCTAATTACTTTTAAATGATAAGAAACTTACATTTTTTATATTTTTCTGGGAAATTTGGGTAAAGAGTGCACCAAAATTTGTTAATAAAAATCCCATCAAAAAATATTCTTTTTCTTTCCTATTTTATTATCCATTTCAATTTCATTGTCAAAATAATTATTTCTTTGAAACTCTGCAACAGAAAAGCTTGTGGGCATTGGACACCTGGGATGCTGCTGCCCATCAGAGATTTCCATATTTTTAGTCATTAAATCTTTTGTTTACCTTAGTTCTAGGAATTTTGAGCCCTTTTTTTTATTTTAATAGTTTTTTTGTGAAAAAAGATTGATGAAAAATCGATTAAATTGATGGATAATAATTTGTTTATGTATCAAATGTGAATTGACTGTCTAGTGTCCAAGCAATCAAATGTTCCTAGAACTAGGCAGACATTTTTTTATTTTACAAATTTTCAATAATTATAGAAGTTCAAAAATTGAATTTAAAAAAACATTTTAGTTAAAGAACCTACTCTTTCTAACATTATAATTTCTCTTATTCATATTAAATGTCCCATTTGATTTTTTTCAATACTATTCAACAATCACTCTTAGGGTATGTTTGCCTAGCTTTTAAAAATCAACTTTTGTTTCCTAAAAGTAATTCTGTAGAAACTGTTTCTAGAGTAACTCTTTTTAGAAACAGATGTGTTTGGCCTCATATTTTTAAAAAGAGTTTTTAGGAAACAAATACATTTTGTGTGTTTGGCTTTTTTTTTCTTATGTATCGTTTATTTAACGTTAGTGTTGTTATAAGATGGAAAAACATATAACATACACTAAAAAATAGTCGAAACACAAAGCATGAATTTCAAGAGAAACATCCAAAAACATAGCATACACTAAAAAATGATCATTATAATGTTAGACAAAAAAATTCAAATACACTAAATTAAGTAATTGAAAATAAAAATAAATCCCAAATTTGACAATGTACTATATAGAAAAACATATTTAAATATGTTAATAAATTTCAAGATAAAACATAAATGAAATGTTGATGTAATTTGATCGCATAATATTCAATAAAAAAATAATTGGGATGTTAGTTGTGATAACAAATAAATTATACAATGAAGTAAAAAATTTGGAATTCTGGAGTGAAATATGAAAAAAATAAATAAATAAAAGTAATAAATAAAGATTTCATAGATAAATAAAAGTAATAAATAAAGATTTCATAGATAATTAAATAAAAATAAATTATTTGTGTTTTATTTTTAATCTATAAATTAAATTATAGTCAAGTGGGAGTGGTTCAGTGGTATCTTGTTTAATTTGTCTTATTGTAAATTTTATTAATATTAATTTTTTTATAATTTTTAATCAAGCACAATTAAAAAGACAACAATAAGAATACTTTTTTTGGTTTACTTATAACCATAACTAATTTGAAACCCGCACGGATAAATTGTAAAAAATTTATCATATAAAATTTAAATAAATTATAATGATTATGAGAATTATATTATTTGTTAATGAGTCAAATTGATAATGACAAAATGCAATTGACAATTAATTGGGTTTGTTTGTTATTACAACATTACTTCCATGAAGTATAAGTAAAAAAAAAATTAGCTAATAATATTAAAATTCATCCTCTATATTATATTTAGTTATTTCCTCTTTTCTATTAGGGGTTATCTCACTTACTTTGCACACTTTGAAGTTCTGATAATGTTAATCCCCCCAATTTTATTTTATATCAACTACAAATACAATTTAACTTTTGACCTAATCCTCTAATTTATTTATCACACGTATTGGTTTGAGACTATGAGCCATACTGACCAACACCAAAATAACGTTTATACCTTCATAACAAGGGTGCAAATCAATTCAGATGAAGATATCATAACTCTATAAGGTATGGTGGTTTGGGATAGAATAACTATTAAGAACTTAATAATGCAAATACAAATTACAAACGGAAATTTATATTTATCCCTTTGTTGATGACAAAATAAAATTACAATTAACAATGCTAAAATGACTTGAAGATTTTTTTGTAATGACAACCGTTACCCGAAAACTTGATACTTGTTGTAGGCGTGTGATCACTTTCCTTTTGTGATATTTTCCCCACAAAGGTACTTAAGTTTGTTGATTAGAATTTCACAAAGAGATACAAACAACACAATATACTCTTAGTACTTAGAGTATAAAACTTAATAATAAAGTGTTTATAAATTATAAAAATTGAAAGCTCTAAAGAAGAGTTAATTACTCTCTTGGAAAGAACACAAGCAAAGGAAAATAAGAGAATGAGAATAAGAAAAGGTGTATCTTTCTACTCATCACCAAGTCCTATTTATACTACAAGAGTGTAGCCTAAGGGTCATGGCCCAATTAATCACTCTTAACGATCATATTGATGATCACACAATCAATACCATTAATCTATGGCATTCATTAGCATTACTCATTAAAATATTCCTTTGTAACCTCTAAATTAAGGGTAGAATTAGTATTGGAATCTTATACAATCAATTCAAGGATTAAGAAACAACCCAACGGTCACTCCTTTAAGCTCCTTTTGGACCTAGTATTTTAATACATACTAGGTAAATACCCGTGATCAGCACATAATCATAAGAATTTTTGGAAAAACATATGAGAAAAAAAATAAGTTATTAAAGACTATTGTAGAAGTGCAAAAAAGCAGCAATGAAAAAATATATGAGGCAAAATCAAATATGGGTTAAATTAATTAAGCAAATCAATGGAATGAAATTAAATTTAAAAAATTACCTAAAATAACTTAAGTAAAATTAGGCGGGAAAATAACTCTTAAAATTATGACCCTTGTCACAATATTCTATTGCTTTAGTAGAATTTATGATTGTCCCACAACTTTTGTAGTACTTAGTGATTATAAACTTAGGATTATTAGACACTAAATGTTCAACAACAACTTCATATATTCCTTAAAATTGTTATGACCCTCATATTTTTCTAGTAACTTTATCTTAGTATTTTTTTATTACCTATTGCAACACCCGTTATTTTAATGACGTACGTCATTAATTATTATTATTATTATTATAATCAGTTTTGGAGATTATATATATATATATATATATATATATATATATATATATATATATATATATATATATATATATATATATATATATATATATATATATATATATATATATATAACTAATTTGAATTAGCCTTAAAAAATTTCTTTTATATACGAATTTAAATGTTAACGTATATATACATTAAAGATACAATCACGATTTCTAAAATAAAGAGGTTCGAATCAAATTATTTTATTAAATGTGTGAACAAACGAAGGTGAGCCTCATATGTGGATCTCGCAAGAAAATTTAATCTAGATATAATAATAATAATAATAATAATAATAATAATAATAATAATAATAATAATAATAATAATAAAATAATAATAATAATAATAATAATAATAATAATAATAATAATAATAATAATAATAGCCTCCTCTCTACTTTCCCTCTCTAGACTCTCCTCTCTGCTGAGCGACCTCCGTTGCTCCGCTATGGCAGGCAGGAGGATAGGTCGACCTCCGAGAGGACCGAGAATGGGCTTGCAAACACCTGCATTTCACCCTAAATTCTTTAAATGAGGTTATCACCTCAAAATTGGGTATTTAAACCTTGGAAAATTCGCCATTCAAACTCAGAAATTTGAGTGGTAAACCCTAATTGTATCGGTTGCATAATGAAGGATGGAACCACGTTTCCACAAAAATCTAGATCTACCACTTCTGGTTGACGGGTCTTGTTTGCATGTTCTATCGGGAAGACTTCGTGTTTTCTTCAACCTTAGTAAACCCCAAGTCCTAATCCACCTTGTATCTGGCCTGAGTTGATGGCCTTGCTGCCATTTTAATGGAGTAATCATCACCTCAAGCATTTGTGGCTATTCTGAACCCTATAGATTGAAGTCTAAAACCCTAATTTGATTCATCAAATTAGTTTCGACGACTTCGAAGTTCGGTTATTACCTTGGTTGTTCTCAAAGTGTTCTCCTAGGAATTGGAACATGTATGGTATTGGGTCTGCTCAGTTTGAGTGGTAAACCCTCAGTCTCTGTTTTTTGAACTCCTCAACGCAATTATCTGGGTTGGGGATGCTCTTTTTCGTGGGAGGCTGCTGGGTTTGGGTGAGGATCCATTTGGAATTGGTTGTCCTTGACCTTCTTGTGTGTTTGATCCCAATCCATGGCCTTCCCAAATTCAAATTCATGAACTGCATCTTTTTGCAGTTAAGTATTTGAGGATAACACACTGGGTGTTATTCCTTCTACCTCTAGTTAATGATCACTAGTCTAATTGATAAGATTGGTGAATTGTCTTATAAAATTTGATGAGATTGGTATATTGTCTATCTATGGTCTTTTGAGGTCCTTATGAGCAGCAGGCTGGTAAAATGGTGGTCGTGCTGTGCGTTTTGTATATGAGGATATTGCTGGTATTGGTTAGGTAGACACCAAGATTGTTTGTCTATCATCGGACTGTCTTTGTCGAATGCAGCGGACTTGTAACACTCTTGGATCAGTGGCATTGAGTGTACTTTCAAGTCACTTAGTAATGAAGAGCATCTATTGAAGCCATATCGATTCTCGCAGATCAATTGATTCAATGGTACTCAAAGTGTGATGAGCTTAGGCTAACCTCAGATTGTTAATTTATGGCTGGTGATGGTCCAATTAAATGGATGTCCCATGGGATAAATGAGTGCTCTAATGGCTGGCTACTTGTAAGCGGAGGATACCTGCTACATAGTCCTGAAGCTGTAAGACACTCAACTAGTACAAACATGCTGATGCGTCTTGGAAACTATGAGCCATAGGCTTTTGTTTGTTTTTGTGTAGAAATGGACTGGCCTTGATGCCAATTTGTATATGACCTTGTATGGTTCTGCTCCACTGTATAGCCTAGGTTGTATGGTTTTTGTTTGGGGATGTCGCTCTCTGACTAGCGGATGATAAGAGGCGTGTCTCTTGGAGCTTCGCAGGGGTGCGACATCTTAGTCTTTTGAACCGGTGATGTAAGCTTCGGCTATTTTTTCCTGGCATTTTATAAATCTTACTTTGCCAAAAAAAAAATGATAATAATAATAATAATAATAATAATAATAATAATAATAATAATAATAATAATAATAATAATAATAATAATAATAATAATAATAATAACTCTAAAGACCCCAAACAAGTCGTCATTCCTTCTCATTCTTCTTTCTCCCTCTCCCTCTCACTCTCACTCACGCACAACCCATCCCCCACAGCACTACCGCCAGCCAGCAGCAGCCAGCACCACCACCGGCCAGCGACAGCCAGCAGCAGGACCCACGGTTGCTCTTCTTCCTCATGGCAGCAGCAGTTTGCATTCTCACCCTCCACCAGCAACCGAGCTGATGTGCCGCCAGCAGGGGCGGTTCTGTGCGGTCCTCCACCTTTCGCTTGTCTCACCTTTGTAGTAGAGCTGTTCATGGGCGGGCTTGGGCGGGTAGGACCGGGTAGCACCTAAAAATTCTACCCACGGGCTCAAATATTCAAAAGCCCGCCCGCATTCGCGGGCATATTTTTTTTGTCGCTACCCGCCCATTTTTAAAGCGGGCGGGACCCGCGGGTAGGCAGGTATTTTTATATAAAAATTTAAAACATAAATCATATTATAAAGTTAAGTTTTTATAAGAGCAAACAAAATATAATACATTATCTAACATACTCTATATATATATATATATATATATATATATATATATATATATATATATATATATATATATATATATATATATATATATATATATATATATATATATATATATATATATATATATATATATATATATATATATATATATATATATATATATAAAGTCTCAAAATACTCAAATTACATGAATATTGATTATAAACGGTGGAGTCGGCTACTTGTTCGAACTTTGATAGTCGATTGCTTGAGTGCTTTGAGGGTTAAAAATATTAAAGTCTAAAAGAAGTAAACCTTAAGGCTAGTAGAAAAGTAATAAACTAAAGTTGGGTATAGGTCATGTAGTAGTATAGTTAAATATTTAATAGAATTAATTATTTAATAAATAATATATTAAACTAAGCGGGTGGACGGGTATACCCGCGGGTATTTTTTTGGTGTCGCTACCCGCCCGTTTATCTTGGCGGGCGGGTATTACCCATTTACCCGTCCAAACTTTAAATTTTTTTGAATAACGTTGTCTATGCCCGCTCGTTTTTCGAGCCGGATTGGGCGGGCCTAGATAATTTGGGGTCCTAGGCGAAATGACACATTGGGGCCCTTGCAAATGATAACCTATATAGATCTTCTAGGCTTCTACGACTATTAATTTTGCTGTTTTGACATGAGGCCCTGGACGACAGCCCCTCTTGCCCACCCTTAGGGCCGGTCCTGCACTTTCTATTGATTTCTATGAGTTAGGTCCTTATTCCATTTTGGATCACACCACATTGATGAACTGTAGTGATGGGTTGTTACTTGTTGGCTCAGAAGTATCAGACGTACCGCAATTGAGCAGGGGAGCTGGATGCAGATTGTTTGTGATCAATGCTATAACTAATGAGCAGGGCAGACCCTAGAATTTTAGCCTTTAATTTTCTTAATCCCATAAGCATTGAATATAGAAATAACTTTAAGAAATAAAGAGAGTAGCTTATCTAAATTAAAAAGGACTGATTTGTAGTTACGTATCTGTTCCATTTGATATTTTCATCAAAAAAAAAATAGAGAATAGTTTTTTTAAGAAAGTGGTAATAAATATAAAGAGAAAATCAATTATCTGGATGAGAGTAAAAGTACCTAAAAAATATGAATGATTCTAAAATAAAGTGGTGGATCATCGTCAAAAATAAAAACAATGCAAATTAGTTGAGACGTATCAAAGTGGAATATACTACAAATTCAATGGAATAGATGGAGTAAAAAAGTACACCATCCATTAAATGTAACAATTTTAAGAATGTAAATCTTTAAGAAATTACTTTCGATATTGTGGCGGAAAAACTTTTAAGTATCACAATTATCATCATATTGTGGTTAAAAGCTTTCGATAATGAGGAAAATCTTTAAGAATTTAAATGAACTAGCACAGAATGTTATGTGAACTTATAAGTATCACATTTATCATCATAAAGCTAAAATCGGAATGACCTTTACTTAATTGGGATAAGAATAAGTACAACAAATAGGCCATATCAATAAAATATGTCCAAAGAATTTTAAATTTTTATTAGAGTATTTCTTACAAAAAAGTTATTCCCTCTAATTCTTTTAAGTTGTCCAATTTTAGTTTTTAGACAGTATTTACCGCTCACTCTTAATTATAAATTGACACATAGCATTTGAAAATTTTCTTGGTTTCTCTTTTAGTAAAGAAAATTTTTCAAATACCATATGTCAACCTATAATTAAAGTTTTCCCGCCTAAATAATAATGATATATAAAGTAATAAATAGAGGTGCTCATTCGGGTTATCGGGTTGATTTCGGGTCAGGTGTTTTGGGTAGATTTAAAATCAGGTTTTGTGTTCACATAGGTTTTAACATAATTGTAGATTCATTTTTAAGTCGGGTCAAGTCGGGTTTGGTTATAAAGTCGTGTGTCTATCAGGTCATCGAGCCTGTTTTGAACACCTCTAGTAATAAATAATAAGAATAGTGAATCAGTGTAATAAAATAATATTCGTAAATTTTTAACAAATATTTAATGTGTTTATTTGATTGACATTTTATTTTTGGAATTAATTTGACATGATTGATTGATTAACTTGAATACCATAACCATTCCGATTTTAGCTTTATGGAAGTAACATTTTGCGTTAGGCCATTCTGATATTTATGATGTCATTAAAATTCTTAAATTATTAAAGATTTTAGAATGTAACAATTTTAGGCGGAAAAAACTTTTAACCACTCCTTGACATGTGGCATTAAAGATTTTCTTTGGTTTTTCTTTTAGTATACTAGTATAGAAACCCGTGCAATGCACGGAGTTTTTTAGTAAGAAATAACATACCGATATAATATTAACTATATATTATCATTATCAAGTAGTAAAAATTCAAATTAAATGTGATATTATTGTTTGTAACAATTAAAGACATAATCGTTGCATGATTTTATGGAAACATGCTAATTTAATTGTAATCAATCAATCAATTAATACTTTCTAAGAATAATTATAGAATTGAAAAGAAAAGCCATATGTGTAATTCTTTGCCATGTAAACACAATCATCCAATAATTTTTTGACATTTGTTAGAGCTCTCTATTAGTTGCCATGTGTAATTTACAGTTCTTTTAATATGTTTTATGATTAGTATAGATATATACAGATACTCTCATAGATATTTTTTTTGGAGAAATACTCTGACATATTTAATCATATACACAAATTAACAAAAAGGTAACAATAAGATAGTTTTATACATTGAGATTCATACAAAATTGTTGTAAGATGCAACTTTAAAATTTAAATCAATAAACAAATTTTATAAACAAAGTTACATAGACTTTTAGAAGGTTTACAAATGACAACCCAAGATTCTTGCTTATGTACACCAATGAGAACTTTAAAACACTGATCTTCAAACATGAACAAAAGCAACATGAAAGTTTTGAATATGACTTGATATGAATTCTAGGTGAGATGCACTTTCTTGAAACATAATTTCCTTCCTAGTACGATGCTTGGGAATGTAAACCGGAAATATATTTTGGAATAAATTTAACTTAAATCCTAGCACTATAGATGGAAGAAGAAAACAGAAAGAGTATAATGAAGATGAAGGGTACATCTTCTTATTTGATGAAGGTGAGTAAAAAAAAAGGTAAAACAAAATTAAACACAAAATACCTACTGCAGCCGGTCATGTACGGAGTGGGACTGTTTTGAGCAAATTCGATGGATAGTTAGGATTATTAGAAAATAATCGATAGTTGGGATTATTTTTTACCAACGAGTGATAGTTGGGATTATTCTTGGCAAATTTTCCTAAAAAAAATGGGCATCGCGATTACCTTTATTTCTAAAATCCGGTCGAAAGAAGTACTTACACACCTACTTTCTGACCAATAGATTGAAAAATATTTAATTTCTATTTTTATTCATCTTAATGATATTTAAAAAAAAAAGGGTTATCGATTACCTTTATTTTGAAAATCCGGTCAAAAAAAGTATTTACATGAGTACTTTTCGACATGTAGAAAAATATTTAACTTCTAATTTTGTTTATATTAATAATATTTTTTTAAAAGGCGGGAATCGCGATTACCTTTGTTTTGAAAATCTGGTCGAAAGAAGTACTTACACGACTATTTTCCGACACGTAGATAAAAAAAATTTAATTTTCTTTATCCATTATAACAATATTTTTCAAAACTCGAACATCGCAATGTTTTATTTTGTAGATGTGAATATATCAAGAGAAGTAGGGATGACAACGGGTGGGATTTGGACCGGGTCTGGGTGGACCCCGATCCAGATCCGTTTTCAAGAAGAGGGTCCAGATCCGGATCCGCAGGTCCAGTTTTGAAGACCCATATTTGGATCTGTGGATACTGCCGGTCCAGTACCGGATCCGGGTCCAAAACAGATCCTGCTTGTATTTGCTTTTTTTTTTTTTGTATTTTCGAATCGTTTTGAGATTGCCATGATGCTATTTTATAAACTAATGATAATAAAATATATAATTTCACAATCGATCAATTTAAAATTTCAAAATAATACAATATTCATTTCTAATTCGAGAAATTAAACCCAAAAATCCATGAGTAAGTTCACCCTAATACATATTATAAAATTAAGTTAAACATAAATACATAATCAAACAAAAAATAACAACTTAAATTGTGTAAAGATTCAATTATCCTGCACAAATCAAGACTAGCAAACAATCATTAAATAACTAATTATTTCTCTTTACTAAGAAATTATAAAAAATCAAAAAAAAAAAAACCATAAGTTAATTTAGAAAACTACCAGAAAAACTCCAAAAAAAAAAACCCAAAAAAATACATAATTAGAAGGTAAAGATTGAAACTTTACAGCATATTAGCATGTTGAATATCAACTTTAATGACTTTGAGAGATTATTGACAAGAAGTAGACTTTACCCAACATTGATTAAGAACAAAACCACCTTTAATCACTCGTATTCTTCACTTAAAATCAAATTAAAAAGGGACAAAAAAGGGTCTCATTAAGGCAATTAAAAGCAGTGTCGTTCCTGATAATTTTTGGGCCCTAGGCGAAAAATAAAAAAAAGGCCCCTTAGGAAAGAAAAGTTTCGGTTATTTTTTTTCCAATTATACATCATATAATTTCTTTTTTCTACCATCACATCAATGTCAAATAAATATATGAATTTCAGATTATATAATGATAAGGTACAAAAATATAATTAAAGATCTGATACTTTTTGTTCAAATGCACTTGATTTTTTTATATATTAGGAGTATATTTTACTTATTAAATTAAATGAGCGATATTTAGTGGAATGATGATAATGATGATGAAGACATTAAATTGATAATATTGACAACATTATTGATAAAAACACGCAAAATAACCTTAATTTTATCTCATAATTTTGCTTAAAATTAACGGGGAACTGGTGACAATCAAACATTCCTTAAGCAGTTTATTTTATTTCACTTAAAATTAATGGAATAAATTATTTATATCAACATCCAACTTGAATAAAGAATGACTAAACTTTCTTAGAAAATAATTGATGTTATAAACATTAAAAATTACACAAATTCTTACTTGAGACCGTCACTACAAGAGACGTCTAAAGTTTGGGACAACCCAATTTTAAATTCTGAAAAGAAAAATTAATTAAACTGTCTAAATACTCACGTATAATTGGATATATAATGATCTGTATTTGGGGTTATAATATTACATAGTTGGGTATAAAATAGTTTGTATATGGAATTATAATATATTTCACCAGAAGCTTTTTTTTTAAATTAACATAAATTAAATTTAGGCTGCGCTTTTGAAAGCGTCTTTACAAAAGACGGTCTCTCAAGAGAGACCCTGAAAAAATTAATGATCAATTAAATATCATAAGACAATTACAGATTCAGTTTATTAGTAAGTTAAACGAAAGACTAAAGAGCTGGAAAAAAAAAAGGAAAAGATTTTCAGATGCAAATAGAATCTCACACCATTAAATAATCACAGCCCAAGAAAATAAAATTGCAGCCAAACTATAAAAGCATAATTGCAGACAATTAAGATTTACGAAAAGCTTTGAAAGCTTCAATGGTAATTAATGACAACAATTAACTATGGAATTGGAAGAATTTCTTATGAGAGAGAAAATGTAGTAATTGAAGAGACATTAATATTATTATTCTCATAATCAAGCAAATTACTAATTTCTACGGCTACTACCAAAACAGCAGTTATATTTTCATTTGGGCCCCTTTGACATATGGGCCCTAGGCGGTGGCACCCTTCGCCTACCCCTAGGGCCGGCACTGATTAAAAGGAACCCATAAAAGTGAAGAAAAGAAGAGGCTTTTGGTTTGGTGTACAGAGTCAGTCAGTTAGACACACACTTAGTCTTTTGACAACAATTTTTTTTATTTTTCTTCGCTTTATCTAATTTCATACGCATGACTGGGAGACAGGCATTTCATTTTGGGTGTTGAGAGTGGACCTGCTGTATAGGATAGGAATTATAAATTTGCAAATTGCAATTTATATATTTATTATATTTTAGGAAAACTTGATTTGAAAGGTTAGAACTTTGCCTCATTTGCTTCTAAAGGTTCGAACTTTTGTTTATCCTAGAAAGGTTCGAACTTAGGGGGCATCTTCATCTAAAGGTTTGGATGACTTGTAACCGGATGAACCGGTAAACTTCATCTTCATCTTCATCTTCTTTACCATTTCTTCATCTTCTTCACTTTCATCTTCATCATCTTCATCATCATCATCTTCATCATCATCATCATCTTCAACCCAAAATCAACTCGTGATTATATCCAAAATCAACCCAAAAAAACTCATACTCAACCCAAAAACCCCAAAATCAACCCATAAAAACCCATAATCAACCCAAAATCAACCAAAAAAAAACCGGTTACAAAGTAAAATTATTGTTTGAATTTTTGGGTAATTGGAGAAGAGTTAGGTTAGAGTGATTGAAATTGGTTTAATTGGAAGCTATTGTTTGAACTAGGGTTACGTACAACCATAAAATCAAGCACTCTCTGCCTGTTAATTGCCTTCTCCATTTTTTCCTCTCTTGGTTTCTATGAGCGTGTGGGTAAGAAATGTGATGCTGCGTACATTAACCCATTTATATAATGGGCATTTGAAGATTGTGCAGTGGAAAAATATTCATTGACATTGACGAGACTCACTATAAAAGAAACCAAAAAGTTTCTCGCAAATTAGCACATTTTCCTTGTTTGTGTACTCCAGATTGTTAGGTTTTTTAGATGACTTTTACTGAGAATTTGAGAGGAAATTGTTGGGTTCATTTCTTTTTCTTTTCATCATTGACCGACCATAAATCTTCAAACCATTGATGAACTAAGATGGAGTTCTTCAAACCTTCAAACCATTGATGAAGACCAAGGAAGAAGATAAAGGTAACCTGGTACAATAGGTTACCTTACTCATAGAAAACCTGGTACACCTTTACATGAAGATGCCCCCTTAAGTTCGAACCTTTCTAGGATAACGAAAGTTCGAACCTTTAGAAGCAAATGAGGCAAAGTTTAAACCTTTCAAATCAAATTTTCCTATATTTAAAAAAAAAAACGGGTCCTAAGATCCGCGGGTCCGAATCTGGGTATTTTACTCAAATCCGGATCCGGATTCGTGAATGTTTACTTAGACCCGGACCCGACCTGAACCCGACGTGTCTATTTTTTTAAGACACAAATCCGTGAATACGGATACAGATCCATGGATCCGAGTCGGGTCAAATACCCATTGCCATCCCTAAAGAGAAGTGTGAGCAATAAGACTTTGGTTTTACATTTGGAAATAACATGTCTAGAGCTCTTATTTTGAAATCCATAACTAACTCTTAGTTTCTTAAGTTATTAGAATTTGGATCAAATCTACATTCTCAAATTTAGAGTGGCCAAACACATAATTTGCCAAATCTATATTTACAAATGAAATTCATGTTCCCAAACATACCATAAGACGATTGCAATTTCTCTGTGTAAAGTGCTAGATAGGCGAAGAAATCTGAAATTTTCCATATATATCATAACCCACACATGACATGTGTCCATTTCTTTTCATACAGTTAATGAAGTCTCAACTCACAAGTATGCCTTTTAGACTTCATTAAGGCAGTGAAACCCCGAACTTATATAGGTAGCTTATCCTCTTTACCATGCTCTTGTGAATAAAGCACTCAATCTAAAGACATTCAAACTCTAGAAACTAGGGACCTCGAGGGATAATCTTCTACCTCGTATTATCATCACGAACAAAGCAATTGAAGGGTCACAAAGTTGCTTCCCAACATCTGATGAGCGATCAATCAATCCACATTAAATTCAAGACTAGATGTTTCTTCTAGCGACTAGTGTTGAATTAGGTTTTGAGTAATGGTGTTGAATATGGGCATAAACTCATTCCTTGATCCAAAAACTCAATGGAACTCTTACTCAATGGCTTAGTAAACGGATCTGCCATAATGAATTTAGTACTAACATAGTCAACAAAACTGACCCTTCCCTTGATAAGATCATGCACAAGACTATGTCTTAGTACAATGTGCCTTGACTTACTATTGTATGTTTGACCATACGTTCTAATTCAAAGTCGAATCACTGTCACAATGGATAGCCACCGGTTAAATTGGCTTAACCAACAGAGGGATCTCTGCATACAAGAGATTTCTTAACCATTCTGCTTACTAGCTAGCAGATACGAAAGCAATAAACTCATAACAAATAGTAGAATCTGAAACACATGTTTGTTTCTTAGAAGCCCAAGTACAAAACCTTTCCCAAACATAAACACCTATCCACTTATAGAAGAATTATTCTCTATTTTGGATTCCCAAGTTACATCAGAATTTCCTTCACAAACTGAAGGATATCCATGATAACACAAACCATAATCAATGGTTCCTTTAGTATCCAAGTATTCTTCTCACATTTTTCCAATGGAAAGGTCTCGGATTTTAAGTAAATCTACTCAAATTCTCCATTGCAAAAGCTATATTTGGCATTGTACAGGTCATTGCATACATCAAAGATCCAATGATCTTTGAAAATTCCATTTGAGAAATAACATCCCTTTATGAGTAACTAATTTCTCACATGGATCCATGGGAGAGACAACTGGAGCTTTCTCAAACATGTCAAACCATTTGAAAATCGTCTCAATATAATGAGATTGGTTCAACATAAAACCTCCATTATGTTTCATTATCTTAATGCCTAAGATAATTTCAGTCTCACCCTAATCCTTCATAGATTAAGGATGATAACAAAAATTCCTTTGTCATCTCTACTTGCTCTATACTTGTGTCAAATATGAGCATATCATCGACATAAAGGCAAATGATAACACCATTCCTTTTATCATCGAAATTGTTATGAACACACTTATCAGCCTCATTCACTTTGAAACCAAAAGATAATATTGTGTCATCAAACTTTTGATGTGACTGCTTTGGTACTTGTTTAAGTCCATAAAGAGACTTAACAAATTTACACACCTTCACTAGTCCTTTAACAACAAACCCTTCAGGTTGTTTGATGTATACTTTCTCCTCCTGATCACCATAAAGGAATGCAGTTTTAGCATCCATTTGGTAGATCAATAAATTATGGATGTAAGTTAAGGCAATCAAGAGCCGAATAGTTATTGTTCTTGCAGCCAATGCATACGTATCGTAATAATCAAGACCCTTTTTTGTCTCGAGTCTTGCACCACTAAACTTGCTTTAACGAATCACGAACCCATTAGGTTTACATTTAACAATGATATATGTTTACACCCATGTGTTATTACCAATGATTGAATCCATTTCATCATTACTGGCTTCTTGCCAAAAAGCCTAATAAATAGAAGACATTGCTTATTCGAATGTCGATGGATTGTACAAAGAAAATTTTTTGTACCCTCTACTATGTAGAATTTCAAATCCAGACTAAAAAATTTGGCGATCCTTCTTCTCTACTTCTCCTTAAACAAGCCTCTACATGTTCATCATTTAATGGAACATCTTGAAATTCAAGTTGATCATTTTCAACTTCTTAGAAATTGGTACTAACTTATAGGTCTTTAGGCCTACCAATTTATGAAAATCGACTTTTATCAAAAATTGCATCTCTAGACTTAATTTTCGAATTAATCGATATAGCCAACAAAAATGCAATTCAAACCTTTTTCACCAAGTTTCTTCCTTTTATTATCGGGGACTCTTACAATCACCCTACATCTCAAACTCGAACATAACTCAAGTTTGGTTTCCTCTTGAATCAATGTTCATAAAGAATAACATTTTTTCTCTAGTGGGAACCTGGTTAAGGATATGACATACAGTCAGCATCACTTCACCCCAAAATCCTTCACTCAATCTTGAGTTGGATAACATGGAGTTAACAATGTCCTATTTTTCCTTTCGGCAACACTATTTGATTCTGGTGAATAACCCGTCGTAGTTTTATGAACAATTCTCGTTTGTTGAAAATAACAAGAGTTATACTATTCCCTTCCTTTATCTGTTCTAAGACGTTTGATCTTAAAATTCAATCGTACTTCACTTCATCTTTAGATTGTAATAAATACACATAACAAAATCTAGAGAAGTCATCAATGAAAATAATCATATTATTTTTATTACTTAAAGATGCAGTGCTATGAAATCACTCAAATCACTAACGTTAGAAGTTCTTTCTACTTTCTTAAATGGATTTCTAGTGATCTTATTTAACTTATAAGTACAACATTTATGTTTACCATAAACATACATAGGAATAATATCATTTTTATCCTTAAATTTGTGAACTTTCAAGTCCAAATCAAACTGAAACCCAAATTTGTTTATTTTCAAGGACCAAAAACCGAAACTGATGCTCCCAATCTAGTTCAATTTTGGTCCGAGTTCAACCAAACCAAACCAAATCCACCCCGCCTCCAGGGCTCCATCTATGCCAGACGAGAAAAAAGAGACAGGCTAAAAGTAATAAAGTGTAAACAATATGGAAGCACGATATAGTACGAGTATATTGTTAAACATATAGAACACCAACTGACCCTCTAAAACATAATTATACTCCTGTTAATACTTCTTTAAGATCAACGATTCGGAGATCAGATTTTCTAATATAATGAAATTTTTAGTTTTTGTCGAACAAATCGGCAGTTAAGGAAAAATCAAAGTGATTCGTGCAGGTTACTTCCACAGTTTCCTCAAGGACATGTTCTTTTCAGTATCCTTTTTCATGACCTTGGCTACTGCCATTTCAAAATCTTCTTGTGTTACATGAATTCTCCTCTCCCTCAAAGCAAACATGCCTGCTTCGGTACAAACAGCCTGTAAAGATTAGAGAAACAGAATTCAGTTATAATTTCCATCTAGTACAAATCCAATCCCATCAAGGCTGTACTTGGCAGATGAATGTATCAATGATAAGCCACAGAAGATTTATTTTCGTTTTTCGTATCAAATTAAGAAGCCACTAGATATACATGAATGGCTATTTTTTGGCTGGATTTTGAAATTTTTAGGACCGGAGATCAAACATGTTACTTTATACACAAATAGAGGTCAACTATTCACATGCAGACTACAGCATACATATCATATTCATGGGAACTCAACCAGTTTCTTAAATAAAGGTTGAACAATTTACAAACCTTCAGCTCTGCACCAGAAGCACCATTCATTTTTTCTGCAATCTTCTTCAAATCAATCCCACGCATCAAATTCATTTTCCTTGAGTGGATCTTCAAGATGTCAAAGCGAGACTGGAAAAAAGAAACTTAGTCATTAACAATGTTAAACAAAAGCAGAAACCATTAACCTCTAATGTAATGATTTCATAATTTAACTTTCAAGAGAAACAATCCATATAAGTTTGCTTTAATAAGTGACACGTGACTCTACTTGCATAGCAAGATAAAAACATCAACCAACTTCTCATCATTAGTAGTTCAAAAGAGTACGCTATGAAAACAAAAACTTGGCACTATGATTGAAACTCGCAAAGAGTACGCTATGAAAAGAGAATTTGGAAGAAAGGAAAGGATGGAGTAAGGGATTCCTTTCGAACTGGAGGACAAAGGGAAGTAAAGGATGTAAATAGTAAGGGTGTCATTTCAAACTCAGGAATGAGAGGGATAAATCTAGGAGACTAGGACTCTCTGATAACAATTGTGTAAAAATCATTTGCAAAACCACCAGCAGTCCCGACTATGTATAGATCAAAACTAAAGACCTAATGAGTATTAATGAGACAACTATTGCGTATTGCACGCTATCAATCATCAAGCGTTGTATGAGACCGTTTCACCATGAGACGAGTCCATATAATTAGCCAACTCTCTACTAATCACTTTAAGATTGGAAGTGTTCACTTTAATGTTATAAGTGATCTCTCTAAGACTATATATAGCTATCACTTTAATGTTGTAAGCACTTAAAGGTTATAAATGATTATTATAAAAAAGAGTAAGTATATATTGGACCAGTTCAATAAAGATGATCTGAACTCGAGACCCTTCTTATTTAAGAATCTGTCATCAATGATAAATTTTTACACCAGCTATCTAATAAAAGGGGTAGATAAAAGTCAATGTTTTACAAATGTGACCTAGTAGTGTTAATCAGCAACCTCATCTTTTCCTTGAAAGACTAAAGAATACACCAAACAGTGAAACTTGTATTCCTCAACACCTTCTCTCACATGATCTTTCTCTTTTCTCTCTTTGATCCATGAGGTCCAAATTTCCCATTCATGTCTTCCAAAATTATACAAATACTTTTAACATTATCCTATGAAAAAAATCACTTTCATTCCTTTCTTCACCCAAGTCAATAGTTATTCTAGTCTAGAGATAAAAATATATTTCCTTGCATGACATTACATTCCTAATAGATACAAAGTAAGTTTTTTTCTTAAGCATTTCCTAGCATCCTAAATCCCAAACCAAACAAAATCGTATATGCAAGGCTAAAAGATCTCATTCATTGTTACCTAGAACGACATTTGGTTTGAAACAGAAAACAAAAACGGAAACGAGAACAAGGAACAAAACCTAGATTGACTTGGAAACTATTGCGTACGAGATACATAATGTATAAAAAAATACATTTCATAACATAAAATTAAAATGATTTTTTTTTTTTGCTTTAAGAAACTGTTTTAAGTAATATTTTTTTTGAAAAAGGTCTTCTACATCGAAACATCACCTCGAGTGATTTATCTCGCATTTCTTGGAGATAATAAACGAATGTTCCTGGCTTTCGAAATGTGGGTACGTTACATGTTCCATGTAACTATGATCTCGTCTATCAAAAAGTAAAACAAAGGCTTTTCTAAGCTTCTCTAGAACAATAAGTGACATAAATATTTTCGATCAATTAAAAGAGAACTTTGGGAAAAATCAACAAAAATGCACTATATAGTAATTGGCGTGAGGTAAATCTTCCATGATAAGTAAATCGCAAAACAAGAGCCTCATCAAGTAACTCGTCAAACCATAGGATGTTTGGCAAATGGCTGTTAGTTGTTGGCTATTACTGATTTTAGTTAGCTTGTTTGACTACCTGAAGTGTTGATTGTTTTTGTTGGCTTTCAAGTTAGCTGAATAAGCCAACTGTTTAAGGAGATTTAAAAATTAAATATTGATTGTTGAGTGTTTATTATAAAAAAAGTGAGTCAATAGCCTACAAGCTAATTAAAAAAGCTAAACAAACTAGCTTTTTTATTTTGCCTTAAAATTTAACTCTACTTACGCTTTTAGACCAACCAACAAGCCAAAAATTCAACCAAATAGTTATTTAACAAACACCCCTAGGCCCGATGCCAATTAGATATATTTGAGTGAGGAGCAAAAAAGGGATATGGGAGCACTTAATTGTTGGTATGTGATACTTATACAGGACATGTTGAAACAAGGACACGCAAATGTGAAATACTGCACACAGTAAAAAAATGAAATGAAGTCAATCAATTAAACTTACATCTTCATTGGGATTGGGAAATTCAATTTTCCTATCAATCCTTCCAGGTCTAAGAAGTGCAGGATCCAATATATCAATACGATTTGTAGCCATCAAAACCTAAAAAACAATCATTCGAAGACAATTAAAATGAACTATTATGCTGAAAACAATGTAAAAAGCATTAGAAAGCACATTTCAGATAACAATTCCAGAAGACAAGTACTTTGATCTTATTTGATGCTTCAAATCCATCTAGTTGATTAAGAAGCTCCAGCATAGTTCTTTGAACTTCACTATCCCCATTTCCAGACCCAGATTCCATCCTTGCTGATCCAATACTATCAATTTCATCCATAAAAATGATAGACGGAGCATGTTCCCTGCAGTATAAAAAACCAAGACTTATACATTAAGCTTTTCCACTAGAGTAACCACAAACATTGAATGTTAATAAAAGGACAAGATATTATGTCCAGCTAGAATAACATAATAGCAATACTGAAAAAGAGACGTGAGCAAACCTGGCCATGACAAAAAGTTCTCTAACCATCCGAGAACCCTCTCCGATATATTTTTGTACTAACTCTGACCCTGATACCCTTATGAATGTACAATCAGTGTGATGTGCCACTGCCCTAGCAAGCAAGGTTTTTCCAGTGCCAGGAGGGCCATAAAGCAAAACTCCCTGGAAAAGAGAAAATGACACACGAGGTCATGATTACACCATAAAAAAATAGAAAAAGAGTTACAATGACTATTAAAATTTCTTAGAAGCTCACTACAGTGAAAAGGAAGGGGAATTAACAATACCAAGCACTCGTCTCCACAACCAAAAAGAAAAGAAATTCTTTCATCATTAAACACAAATAAATACAACAATGCCAAAGCTTAATTCCAAAAGATTGGGGTCGGCTAAATGGACCAATATGTTAGTTCCGATGACCGTCCAAATGGATTCTTCTCCATTCATCAAACGCAAAAATGAGCATTAAAAATGCCCAATAAAGTTCAAGAATTTTACCTTTGGTTGAGCAATACCAAGGCTCTCAAACAACTCCGGGTGTTTAATTGGAAGCTCAATAACCTGAAATACAAGTGGAAAAATCAGAAATCCCTCTTTGTTTAGGAAGCAATGTACTCATTAGTTCATGGGATTAATGGAGGAGAATATAGGAGACATCTAACCTCCTTCATCTCTTTAATTTGTTGGTCCAAACCTCCAATCATGTCATAAGTAGAGTCAGGTACTTTCTCAACTTTCATAAGGTTCACCAAAGGATCAACTTTACTCGGCAAGACCAGATGAAGGACATAACTGTCATTTCGAAGAGCAACTCTAGTAGAAGGTGTAAGTTTTGTTATGTCGATGCTCTTATCAACATCAACAACATACTTTCCTTCTGGATGAACCTGATTATTGTTAAAAGTAACCGATTCAAATAAAGACATGAATTGGGAAAATGGCTAGATGTTGAACAACCTGGTGAGTAGACTAATTGACAATTTGTACATTGTCTGTTGGAAACACTCATGTAATAAATATTGCTCAAGAGAACATGACTCATGATGAAATTATTATAAACATACACACCTTAACCAAGACCTTAGACTTCCCCATGACTTTGACAACTTCACCAACATATGATCCTGGCTCTTGAAGTAACATTAATTCCTCTTTAAGCATCCTCACTGTGCATGGTCAACGCAAGTATAAGTTCAACTTATACTAATTGCAGTAAAAAAATCCATGTATATCGAGCATTTTTAAAACTTAATAACCCACTTTAGCACGATCCAAAATTGATCATACAAATACATAAGTCCCATCAAACACGAACTATGAACCACACGCAAGAGCTTCGCATAAGAATTCGAGGAAACTTGAGAATTCACTAGTTTTTAAGGTTAAACAATATAGAACTTATGAATTGTTTACTTTTACGGAGGATTGGCTGGATAAAAATGATGTTTTGTTCTATAACTTTTTTATTGAGTCGAATATCTATCAATGCTATGATTTAAGTGGGAAAAAACACTCTAGAATTCCGTTAACAGAGTTTTTTTTTACTTAACAAGCGGTTTGAAATGTACACTTGTAGTTTATGACCATGGTACACAAATTTAGTTAGTTCATTATGTTAAAGATGGGTATTGTCGGATCCCTATTTATTCACTATCTCCTTCATAAAATTAATATTAGTGTCATTTGTTAATCAAAGAGACCTAAAGCTGTAATCTGTACAAGGTGACAATGTATTGTTTTAGGCAAACCTTGAAATTTGCTTAAAAAGTTGCTCCATAAATTCCACTATAAGGTCATCTTGAACTTTTCGTCTCTTATAGAATACCACTGTATATTGTGTAGCCTAATGTCTGTATAATATTTGTTTGTATTCATGAAAATATCTCTAATGTAGCTGATTTGGTGATTTGATGCTTCTAATTACAGAAAACTAACCAAACTTTTGTTATATTGTAAGAGACTTGCAGTTTAATCCTAAAGTAAAAATACAGTGCAAACCCTAAAATGATGCATATTGAGTGAAAGAAGAAACAATGTAGGTGCATGTTAATAATTCAAACAGGAACAGCATATCGATCACACATTAGACGACAGATAAATATGCCACAAAAACTCCAATTAAAGTCTAAACAAAGCGGAAATAAGATGTTTTCCAACAGAAGAAAACATGACCATTTAAACCTCTACTGTGGTGGATTTCTCAAAAAGTGTTTTTAGAAATCTATCATATGAAACAGATAGCTATACCTAAAAATAGAGCTAAAGTATGCTTTCCATAACAATAGCGATCAAATTTGAAAAACAATAGAATTGAATCAGCTTTGCCTCACTAGATGTCATGAATTAATTTTTCTATTAGTCATTGAAATATCAAACCTACAATTCACTATCATACAGAAAAATGCAAGAGATATGAAACATAGCATTTTGATTGAATAGTAATGAGATTACAACTTTTGTAAATCTCAAGAATTCTTTCCAAAATTAAATATTACCTACAATATTTAATAGTGATAGGATCTTTTGTAAGTTATTCCATCTAAAAGCCTACAATATTTGATAATATGGAGTAATGGGATCTTCTATGGTTTATTACATCTAAAGGAGGTGATGTGGTTTTAAGACTTTTTCCATCTAAAAGCCTACTAAAGTATAACACAAAAGAGGCTTAGTTTATAGAATATGAAAGTGATAAAACACAAAATTTGAAATAATAAATAAAACATGTACTCTATGTACCTACTATACTAAAAGATAAATAATAATTAAATATTAAATATATCATAATAATAGTAACTAGGTAGCTTTAATTCTATTTCAATTGTCATTGAATAGAATAAAAAGCCAAAAATATTTTCAATTTTGCTATCTTGGAACCTGGAGAGTATTGTATTTTTCACGTTCCAAAAAGCAAAGGAAAAGGTCATCATCATCATCAACAACCCAATATCTAGCTCGAAAAATAGAAAAGGTAAAAAAACATTCATCTTCATTTCTACACACTACAGTATTCTTTGAATTTCAAATGGCAGTGCCCGGGAGCTTTAATGGTGGTAACTAAGAGAACCCCCCCCCCCCCCCCCTTAATTGTCTTAAAGCACTGATTAAAATGATTAAAATTACAATTTAGAGCGATTTGATTAGAGAACGAACCCTGCTTAGGGTACAATCATGTGACAATGTTTCAACTCCATTTAATGTCCTAATAATTTTATAATTCAATATATGTATGCTCATCTATAGTAGCATATGCATCTTAGCTACCCCTTATCGTTATCATTCTATTAGGATTTTCTCTAAATGTCCAACTATCCTAGTTCAAAAAATGGTCACATAAAATTCCATCGGTTGCGTTGCAAATGTTTTTCAAAAACAAAAGTCGCGTAAGTGTAAAAAATCGCACTTTAGGCCGTATTAAGAATTATATCATACTTTTGATTGATATTTAGATATTATGATAACCACATCCCTCCCGTCCCCGCATTATTGATCCATATCGTTGCCATGTTTTTGCACTATGATCCAACCCATAAAATAACGCTAGTGAAAGAATTATGAGACAAATAATGGTTAATATCCAAGTCATAATCTCTATTCTACATAAGAATGACCCCATATACTTGAAACATTCAGTTGATTGTAGTCCCTAATCTACCAATCTTATTCAACACCAATTGGTTACTCCATACAAAAAATAACTCATCCTTTATACTTTGTTTAACTTCAACTTAATCTAAATCCCAATGCTTCATAACTCATGCCACCAAAATTCCAACTTAACAATAACCCCCTATTCGGTCTCGTTGGCTAACATACCCAATCTTGAATAAGCATTTTAATTGCCTAAGATAACTATAAATTAGTAGTAATTGAGGAATCCTTTATTTCTATGCAAGTCTACTGTGTTATCATTTCCCTATACATACCTTTTTTATTTCAAGATGTAAACCAATAGTAATTGAGGAATCCTTTAACTGACAAAACGTACTATAACAAAAACTCGTAGCTTTTATTTTAGGAAAAAATAGGATGCTACCTTTGTATTTCGAGATGTAGATTTTAATGTAATACTTATACTTGAATTATAGAATCAACTTATCACAAGATATTATATTTAGTGAATGTAGGTACAAAATATTATATTTGGTGAATGTAGGTACAAAATATTTGCATGAACAAATATATACTAATTTTAAAAAAGTTCCCAAGAGTAAAAGACCGTAAATGAGACCAAACCAAACAGTCAATCTGGACTAATCTGGTCGATTCCATACGGAATTTTTGGATCTTTTGTAGTGTGCTAAGCCACCGGAACGGGTGCATCATATTATTTTAAATTTTTTTTTTAAATATATTTTTTATACATAATGTATCTCGTACTCAATCATTTCTGAGTCAATTTATATTTCGTTCCTTTTCCTTGTTCCAATCCTTATTCCAAATTGAATGTCATTTTCGGTAACAATTGTGTGCACCCCTACTTGCAAGGTATTCATTTAAATTGTCATACCACCAAGATACTTCTCTCCTATCTTGCCACATGACTTTTTTAAGTCTATAAAATATGTGTAAATCTATTTTTCTTATCTTATAATACTCCAATTAATCGCCACATCGAAAAAATTGCTTCAATGAAAGAATATTTCATAAATCCAACGTCAGAACATTGTCTATAAGGATGTTGCATCATTTTTCTCACAGCTCCATGGTGTGAATGAGTGAATCATCAATTTTATCCTTTGATATAGTTATGATTAATATTGCAAATCTCCATCGATTTTATCCTTGATAGTGTCCCTTTTCTACAATTGCCATGATTAAAAATTTCATAGGACTCATCAAAGGTTTTTTTAGCCACACAAGAAATAAAAATCTTTGTTTTCATCCAAGTGGTGTTTGTATTCTTCAACTTTTTCCACTAGAAGTTTTAGCATTGCCTTCTTTTAGTCTCCACCATAATCATATATACAACTACCAACACTTTGTTAACCCAATTCCATTAAGTGGTTCTCGCCTAGCATGTAGTTTGAAAGGAGCAGATATAACGAACTAACAAAGTTGTTTCCGAGTAAACCCTAGTAGCAAAGGTCATGTACAACATCATAATAAAAATTGTACATGATATAATAAATGTTATTAAAATCGCAATCCGGATCGTAAAATCGTACGATTTTACGAATCCACCTGGGCCTTACGAGTTGGATCGGAAGTGAAATCAGAATCAGAATCAGAATCAAGTAAAATCGCCCATAAAATCGGTAAAATCGGGTGAAATCGGTAAAATCGGTCGATTTTACCGATTTTACCGATTTCATGAAAATGCCTAAAATTAATCACATGACAATTTTTACTTTTAAAAAAACCCTAAATCTCAATTTACCTAAATCTTCATACAGCAGCCCGCAGCCTACGCCTTACTTCCTGACCTCCTTCTCTCTCATTGTTTTATTATTATTGAATTTGTGCGGGATATGTGAATTCTTTTATTGATTTAAATAGTATAATTGATTCATTTTTATTGATTACTTATGTTGGATTAAATAGTAGTATTATGTAGTTAATGAGTATTTGCTTATTTATTTATGATTAATTTTGCTCATGAGTATTTTGTTAATTACTCAAGTTTGTCAACTTGTACTTGACTTTATTAGTAGATTGTGTAATTTATATTGCTTATCATGTAACAGTGAAGACGTGAACTCATGAAGTAACTAACTTGACTTTTGTTTTATTACACAATATATTGATAATTGGTAGTTTTAAGTGTTTCTTTTACATTTAAAATGTCTTGAAATAAATACAAACTTCAAAAACTACTTAAATCAGCAAAATTGGTAGAATCGGTCGATTTTACGATTCGATTTTAAGAGGGGCTTCCGATTCAAAGTAAAATCCCGATTTTAACAACCTTGGATATAATCATATATAACAAATTACCATGGTTATCAGAATCTCGATCCTGATCACATTCTGATAACCGATTCTACGATCTTGCGATCCAAAATTAGGCGACCGATCCAGATCGTAGGTAGGATCTTAAATTGGTAGAATCGTACGATCCTACTTAGCTCCAGGATTTATGTGGTAGGATCATAACACGATGCTACGATCCTACGATCTTACGATCCGATCTTACTAGGGTAGTTTCAATCGTATAAAAATTTCACATAATCTAGATTTTACTTACGTATATTATTAAAGGTATTTTTTACAAAACTTAATAGCTGAAGTCAAATAAGTGTTAATTTAAACCTTAAAACATAAAAAAGAACAAATACAATTGAAAATTAGTTTTCTAAAGCATATAAATGCATATTTGTAGGATCACACGATCCTACGATCCGATTCTACCGATTTCGATCCTACCCCTCAACGATCCTACGTAGAATCCCGATCCTAACAACCTTGCAAATTACTCGCTCCATTCCCTTTGTTCATAAATGATGTTCATATTAACGGAAATCAAAAAAATAAAATATTTGTGATTGAAACAATGATAAGGTAAATGAAAATATTTGTAAGTGTAGGTGGAGAGCACATAAGAACTAAAAGAATATATAATAAAATAGATAAAAAATAATATGATTTATTGTAAGTTAAATATTTTATATTGGTTTAAATTGTAATTGAAAAACATGTACAAACCACAAGAATGGTTTAGATTTATAAAACATTTGGGATAAAAATTGAAAGAATCTTGGTGGAAACAACGAAATAAACTACACAAAATGAAAGATGAGAACATCTTCTAGGAACAAAGAGAGCATAACTTGAGAAACCCTATAAATCAAGTTAACTAGAAATCAACTACTAGTACGCAACAACGTACAGTTTTTGGTTCTTACAATAATATAAAGTAATGATAAATCTAACACCATAAGTTTCTTAAAACCCCACAAATCAAGCAAATCAAAAACCATCTAAAATACACAATTATCTCCATCCAACAATTGTCCAAAACAATGAAAAAAGAAAAGAAAGGAAACAAGAAGAAAAGACAATCTTGACTCATTAGCAAAACAAACAAACTCATTACGATTAAAAAAATATATGAATAAAAAAGGGTAAAATTAGGGTTAGGGTTAACGGACGGACCTTGAGAATTAAGCTCATTACGGTGAGCTTCAAGACGGGTAAGATCCAGGGATTTTTGACGGAAAATATGTTCAAGTTCATTGATCCGTTTGAGATAGTAATGCCGTAATCCATCGCCAAGAGTGGTTGTTATTCCTATTGGAGCAGGACTACTACTTTCAGTTAAAGCTGTCGCCATTCTTGGGATTCGGGTGAAATGAAATTGCTTCTTCTTGTTGTGTTGAAGAAGAAATTGAATTGAATAATGGCGAAGTTTAGGGGCTTATTCGTGTTCCCTGCTTTATTTCAAAGTTCATTACTCCCTTTGATGGCGGTGACACTCGTAAAAGTTGTGTATAGCTATTAGCTAAAGCCTTTTTGGTAGAAAGGAATGCAAATCCTTCTACCAAACTAAGATCCTTAAGAGCACCATAAATTATGTGGAATTAATTTTTTGGGAATTTCACATTGTAACAATCAGTTATAATGAAACGTCAGTGATAATTTTATTAGGAAATATTATCGTGAATAATACAATTTTTTAACTTTTTCTCTACAATAGTACGAACGTTTGTTAATCATGAATAATACGAACTAAAGGTTGTATTTTCCTCTAGTATCCAAAATTCCACGCAACCTGTTAAATTAGCAAAAAAAAAATTTTAAATAAAATAAAATAAAATAAATAAAACAAAATCATCCCTCCCTCTTTTCCCAATCGGTGCCACATCCTAGCAAACACCAGCCCAGCAGCCACCACCTTGCCAGCCCTTTCCCATGTTAGCAGCTTCCCACACCACCACTCCACCGCAGAAGCCTCCCTCACCATTATGCACCACACCCTCACTGACAATCTCACCACTATACACAGACCATCTTTCTATATTCCACACTCATACCCTTAAACTAGAGCTGTTCATGGGCGGGCTACCCGCCAGGCCCGGCCCGCCCGGCTCGAAAAATGGGCGGGCGCGGGTAGCATTTTTAAAAAAAATTTAAAGTTTGGGCGGGTAATACCCGCCCGCCAAGATAAATGGGCGGGTAGCGACAATAAAAAATTACCCGCGGGTATACCCGCCCGCCCGCTTATTTTAATATATTAATATTTTTTTTTATGAAAGGTAATATATTACTCCCTCCTATTCACCAAGATTGTCCCATTTCCATTTTGGGTCAAGTCACCAAGATTGTCCCATTTCCTTTTTTGGCATGAAATTTTTACCCTTATACCCTTATAACTTCACCCTATTTACAATTTTAACCTAAATTAACCTTACTAATTTATACCCCACAAAATTAATCTAACTAATTAATCTACCTAAAACTTAACCCAATTCCTATTAAAATCTACCCACCCCATTAAAACCCTACCTCCCTCCTACCCTTACTCGACATTTTCATTCTACCTTCAACCCTCCACTGTTCATCTTCTTCAATCCTCCTTCCTTCCTCCTGACATTTTCATCTCCTTCCTTCCTCCTTTCGACTGTTCATCTTCTTCATAGTTATCAGAATCTTCATCTCTCATCTTCAAGCTTCAAGCCTTCAACTTGTTCTTCTCCTTCTTCAAGCCTTCAAGCCTTCAAGAACCTTCTTCTCCCTCCTTCTCTCTGATCTGGGTTCAAGCCTTCAAGCCTTCAAGCCTTGAAGATCTGGATTCAAAAAAAAGGAAAATCGTACCCTAATTTTTGAAGATCTGGGTTTGTTCGTTGTGGGTTCATTTTGAAGATCTGGAAAATAATGTTTGTTCGTTTTTTTTGGGTTTGATTTTTCTGATTTGTGTAAAAATGGTGTAATCTGATGAATGATGAATGTTTGATGTTGAATGTTTGGTTTATTTTGATAGTTGAATTGTAGATTATTTTTCTGGGTATTTTTGTTCTTCAAATTTTGATTTATTTTGATTTTTCTTCATTCTTGTTTAGATTTAATCTTCTGGGTTTCTTCATTCTGGGTTCATAGTTGAATTGTAGATTATTTTTCTGGGTATTTTTGTTTGTTTTTATTTTTTTTATTTTTTTTTTGTAGATCTGGAAAATTGTAAACTAGTAATTTTATTTTTTTTGGTTTGATTTTTCTGAAAAATTAGTTGAATAATTTTTGGGGCGATTTTTGGTTTGATATCTGGAAAATTAGTTGAATAATTTTTGGTTTGATTTTCTGGAAAAGTAGATCTGGTTTGAATAATTTCTGGAAAATTTTCATAATAATTTCTGGAAAATTATCAAATTAAAGATGAATAATTAAAATTTTCTGGAAAATTGTAGATTGGGTTTGAATAAATGTGGAAAGTTGGTTGAATAATTAATTATTAATCTCTACAATTAAAAACTACTAATAACACTCTCTCTCCTACCCCAAAAGTCCCATTTGACTTTTCTTAAAATCCGTGAAAAGTCAAATGGGACATTCTTTTAGAATAGGAGGGAGTATTAAGTAATATGCTTTGGGCTTTTAAAGTAAGTCCAATAAGTGTCCACTTCTCCAGAATCTTCATTCACTTTAGTAATATATTATTATTATTATTATTATTATTATTATTATTATTATTATTATTATTATTATTATTATTATTATTATTTTAATGTATGGATACTTTTTCAAGGTACATCGAATATGTTTAATTATGGTGAGCCGTGTTTCGAAGAAGATGAAGAGGAGGATGAAGATGACGATTGTGTTACCATTGACTAAGTGTTTTGAGACTTTTAAGTATTTTAATATATATGTAATTTGATTATTTTGAGACGTTTTATGTATTTGTAGTATTTTTGACTATGTATTGTATTTTAATTATTATTAAAACTTAATTTTATATTTTGTATTGTATTTTTGGTATTTATGAGAAAAAACCCGCGGCGCCCGTGGCACTCGCCCGCTTTAAAAATGGGCGGGTAGCGACAAAAAAATATGCCCGCAATCGCGGGCGGGCATTTGAATTTTTCTGCTCGCGGGTAGATTTTGTAGCAAATACCCGCCCCGCTACCCGCGCCCGCCCGCCCATGAACAGCTCTACCTTAAACCTAGAGTCCCAGACCAACATTAAACCCCAACATCAATAATTACTAAAAATGTCAGCTAAATCCTACACAATTTCAGAAAATATCAGCTAAATTTCATTAAGCTTGTATTGGCCTAAGCAAATCCTACACAATTTCTGAAAATGTCATCTTTCATTAAGCTTGTATTGGTTTTTTTTACTTGTTAATAATGTAAGATGGTGATTTACCAGGCTTGGAAATATTCTCAACTACTAAATCATAGAACGATTTGTAAATGTCGAAAATAACAAGGGTAAGGTTATATTGTTGCTTAAACAGTTTAGTAGCTGCTGAGTTCAGCTTCTTATTGAAGTTTTGGGTCGTCTAAGTCGATTTTTGATACAATGAAATCCAAAAAAGGTGGGTGAGGGTTGGGAAAGCCATTCACATGAAGCCAGGGTTAGGATAGCTGAAGAGGTGGAAGGGATGGGGTAACAGTGATAAAGGAGTTAGGGAGGGTTCAATGTTAATTTATCTTTATTTCTTTTTTCAATTTTAATTTACCTTTATTTTTTGGCCAAATTACCTATAATAATAGGTTGGGTGACCTATTTGGATTCTTTGAATGCTAGAAGGGAATATGGCTCAAAGTTAGTATTATTCATGGTTAATCAAAAGTTCGTATTATTGTAGGGAATAAGTTGAAATGTTGTATTATTCACGGTAATTTTTTCTTTTTTAAAAAAAATTCCACATTGTAGCATTCAGTTTATGCACTATCTAATTTCCGTAGCATTTTCTGTTAAGTTCTTGTTAAATTCCATTTAATTCATAATTTCGTAAGTTTTTTCCACATGGTAGCATTCAATTTTTGTTTAATTCATCGTTTTAACGTTTAATTCACCATTTTAATGTTTAATTCACCGTTTAATTCATTGACGCCTATAAATGTTTAATAATTTTATTGAAAAATTATAAGAAACTACCTAATCTATAGGTCTATATGTAAAAAGCTACTTTATGTCATACTCCTACCGCTTAACGGAAAACGTTAGCTGACCGTTAAGTGTGAGGGTTTGACCAATTTGAGAGGTTTAGTTGTCTATGTGCAGTATCTCATTAGTACTCGTATTTTTAAATAATTTAAAATTAAAACACATAAATTAACAAAATGAAAATAAAAGATATTTGGCGTCATTTTACCTATCATAACGATTTTTTTTCAAAAAAACGAACGTTGTAATTATCCTTATGGGATAACTCTTTCGAAAATCTGGTCAAAACAAGTAGTTATTCACCTATTTTTCGATACGTAAACCGAAAAAGATATTTGACGTCTTTTTTATACATCATAACGATTTTTTTTTTGAAAAAACGGACGTCGTAAAATCCTTTTGGGAAAACTGTTTCGAAAATCCGATCGAAACAAGTATTTATTCAAAAGAGTACTTGTTTTAAACAAGTGACTTAAACATTAAAATGGTGAATTAAACGAACAAATTATTTTTCATAAAATTATTTAACATTTATAATTTATCTATATTATTAAATATATATGGACATTAATAAATTAAACGGTGAATTAAATATTAAATTGGTGGATTAAACTTGCAAAATGATGAATTAAACTGAATTTAACAAAAACTTAACGGAAAATGCTATGGCAATTAGATAATACATAAACTGGATGCTACCATGTGAAAAATGGTACCACTGGCATTTCATTAAAAGTGGATGCTACCATGTGGAATTTCCCTTAAATTTTCTTACCAATTTTTTTTCCTCTCATATCAGCGTGAGATTTTTTAACATAAAAGATTTATCCCATCGATAAGAAAGTTACCAAAAAGTTTCCTCGCCATTCTTAAATGTTATTTATAAATATTAGAGAAAATTGGAAAGTTGAATACATATTAATATATCACAAAATAAGTGTCTAATTATAGAGCATAAAATTTTATAATCCTTAGTATATTATACTTCCTTCGTTCTTTTTTACTTGCACCAAAAGTCCCAAACGAACTTTTGCACTATTCATCATTTGAAGTATTTTGCGAATTGTGGCTATATACGAGAAAAAAAATAGTTGTGTGGGATTTTGTTTTATTCATTTTGTCGCTTATTATATTTTTTGGCAATTAATGATTTTATTACCAAAAAGAACACTCCCCCAAACACTGAGAGGGGGAGTAACAAACCCCACAAAAGGGAGTCATACAAAACAACCAAATAGAAACAACAAAACAAACAACTAACAATAATTATACAAGAATATGTTTATATTTATCAGAAAGCCGAGCTACAACTATAGTTAATTAATATTGATGAAATTTTTTTAAAAATAATCCGAAAGTCTGAAAATGCCGATATGCTAAAACCCTTTAAAATTAAAAAAATGTTTATTAAAAATGATAAATATTACATAAAAAAATTAGGAAAGTAAAATTACATATCGTTCGTTTCAAAAATACACAATAATTAAAATTAAATACGTCAAAATCATCAAACATAAAGTATTTAAAAAGATTTTCAGCTAAATCCTCGATAGCATAAATAAATTGTAGCTACGGCCTAGATCGGAACCTGAAACTAAATCCTGCAACATACTGCCATCCATAATACGGATGACAACCGATTGAATCGGTCAGCGCTTAACGCCATCACCTTCATTTGTAAATTGTTTTGGTTATGGTTAATAGAAACTATTTAATTCTATGAGTTGATACAATTGGTATTGGTTATGTTGTTGCTGCAATGAGTCATCGGTTGGTGTTGATTTCAATTAGTGCGGTTTTGGGTGTGCTGGCTTGCTAATGTGCTTGCTTTTTACCTTATATTATTCCACCCCCAATCGAAGCGTGCCTACCAGACACACTCAAGTTAAACGTGTGCAGCTATTTGCTGATTACTGATTCCTCTATGGTTCTAATTGTTGGTGTATGTTCATGTTGTTCTGATTTTGCTACCTGCTGAATACTGATTCCTCTATTGTTTTGATTCCTGGTGTATGTTTGTGCTGTTCTGATTCCACTATCTGTTGATTGCTGATTTCTTTGCATTTCTTCATGATGATTTAGTGTAGCCTGCTCCATCTGTAGTGATACTTTCATCTGTTGGTGTCCTGGCTGATTACGCCGATGATTTGCTGCTCAAATGGGTGGGTTGGTGTTGATTGCTGGTTGTATATCATAATGGCTAATGGATGCTTCTCCTTGTTGATAGATGTATAGATGAATGCTAGTGTTTGTCTGATTGTGTTATTTGTCTTGATTGAGTAGCTGCCTATTTGTGCTCTCAATTTGATGCTGCTCTATTTCTTTAGTCATAGAATTTGATCATGATTCAGTCTATTGCTGTTTCTTTGGCTATTGATTTGAGTTGTAGCTGGGGTACTAATTTTTGGCTTGGTTTTTATTTGATAGGTTTTTTGTTGTGAAGGCTTTGTATAGTTTTTTTCTTTAGGAGCCATGTATAGATGTTGGTTTTGTATTAATCAGAATCTTTGTTTTGGTGTTGCTCATGAATGGTTCTTGAGCTGTTGGAACTGGTTCTTTTATAGGCTGATTCACCTTGTTCTGTTGCTTTGTATGTGCACCTTCTCTATAATGACTGTTGAGTTGCTGTGTACTGGTCTCCATTGTTCCATTGCTGCTTTGTTGCTTTCTGGGTCATATGGTCCAAAAGATTCTGATTTCTGTGTTTTTTTCCTTTGTTGTTGTTGATTGATGCTTCGTGTTGTCTTTGATGTTGTGTGCAGCTTGCTAGTGTGCCTGCTGCTAATTTGCTATCGTACCGATTTGATCTACTTGCTATTGTGATATGTTGATCAGCAATGGCGCTTTTGCTGGTGGTCTGATGTGGTTTTGATGTCTATTGAGGGCTAATCTGATTCAGGTTGTTGCTACATCTTTGTGTCTAATGATATAGCTGCTTAGATGTGCTTATTCCTCATGATGCTACTGTTTTCTGAGATGCTGGACTGATATGTTGTTTCTCAATATGCTGCTGCTTATTAGTTCTCATGCTAGGAGCAATTTCAGTAACTTTGTAGCAGCATTTTTAACAACAACACCAACACCACCACCAGCACCACCAAAAACAACAACAACAACTTAGTAGTAGTAGTAGTAGTAGTAGTAGTAGTAGTAGTAGTAGTAGTAGTAGTAGTAGTAGTAGTAGTAGTAGTAGTAGTAGTAATAATAATAATAATAATAATAATAATAATAATAATATATAATAATATATAATAATAATATATAATAGCACCTTTCACAGGTTTTCTAAAGCCTCAGGGCTGGAGGCCAACACAAGCAAGAGTAATGTTTATCTGTCCCGGATTGATGTTCAGACCAAAGAGCAAATTACTCAATACCTTTGCATAGAAGATGGCACTTTCCCCTTCAGATACTTGGGAGTTCCTCTCCATTCAAAGAAGCTGAACTCTAGGGACTGTAGACCACTGGTGGATAAGATTGTGGGTAAAATTGGCTTCTGGTCCTCTCGTCTTCTATCCTATGCAGGTCGTGTCCAGCTAGTGCGTAGTGTTATTGGGGGGATGCTGAACTTTTGGGCCCAAATCTTCTGCCTGCCCAAGAAGCTGCTTAAAATGGTAGAGAACATCTGCAGATCGTACATCTGGTCGGGGAAAGAAGGGTTAACTAAGAAAGCAGCGGTTTCGTGGAAGCAAATGGGCTTACCTTACTCTAAGGGGGCCCTTAATATGAGAGATATGTATATTTGGAACAGGGCGGCTATCCTCAAACAACTGTGGAACTTAGCTTACAACAAGGAAAACCTTTAAAACCTAAAAGCGTAGGGGATCTATGACGTGAGACCTTCTATTCATGCTTCCTGGAACTTCAAAAAGATCATCAAGCAGCGAAGTCTTCTAGATCAGATTGGCGGTTGGGAGAAAGTTACTAATGGCAACTCCTTTGCTATTGGGCGGGCATATGATATACTAATTGCAGATGAACCGAGGGTCAACTGGGGGAACATAATGATCAAGAATGCTGCAAGTCCTAGCGCTTAATTCATCACGTGGCTCGCCATCCAGGATAGGTTGGCTACAAAAGTTAGGATTAGATGGGTTGGCTACAAAAGCAGCGAAGTCTTTAGATCAGATTGGCGGTTGGGAGAAAGTTTCCGTGGCTCGCCATCAAGAATGACTCCTTTATAGCTGAATTTTGTATTTTGTTTGAGTTCGTCAATGGGTTTGCTATTCCAGGGCACTCATTAGTAGTAGAAAGCGTAAGTTATTCCCATTTGATAAAGTATTAGATTATGATTAGATGGGGCGACTCAACTGGACTATGTTTGGTCGATTTAATAGTCCCCTATGTGAGATCCGATGGAATCACTTATCTAAATTCCGTTTTTCTTTTCTCTCTTTATATATAAAGTATAGATGCTGCCAACATTAGTAGTAGAAAGCGTAAGTTATTCCCATTTGATAAAGTATTTATCGATCGTTATCACAACCTCAATTTTAGTATAGATGCTGCCAACATTATTACACACCTCTTTAAAGTTAACCTTTAATACTTATCTAAATTCCGTTTTTCTTTTCTCTCTTTATATATAACACCTAAATTTCCTCTTGTTCTTTACGGTTTTGGTTTCATTTATGGGTCGAAAATTCAGGGGTGTTACATTACCTAGAGGGAAGAAACCATAGGCTGTAAGTGGGTGTTTTCGATCAAATATCATGCTGATAGAACCATTAAAAGATACAAAGCTTGACTCGTAGATAAGGGATATACTCAGACATATGGAGTAGACTACTTAGAAACCTTCTCTCCGGTCGCCAAGATTGATACAATTAGAGTCATGTTCTTAGTAGCTGCAAATAAAGATTTGTCGTTATACCAGTTTGATGTAAAAAATGTCTTCCTCCATGGTTCAATTGAAGAAGAAGTGTATATGAAAGCACCAACTGAGTTCTCAAATCAGTATGGATCAAGAGAGTGGTGTGGACTCAAGAAAGCTTTGTATGGCATGAAACAATCTCTGCGAGCATAGTTTGCTAGGTAAACTATAGCAATGAAGAAATTTGGTTACAAGCAAAGTAACTCTGATTAGGGTTGCATATGGTTGGGTCTGGTCTGGTTTGACAAAAAAATCAAACCAAACTAGAAATTCTAATCTATAAATTTTTCAAACCAGACCAGATTAATTAAAGCATCAAACTAGAACGAATCAGACCATTTTACAACAGTTTGGTTTGGTCTGGTCTACAATTTTTTTCTTTTTAATGCACTTTTTAAACTAAGACAATGTATTCATCTTTATCTACAAAGATAAACAGTGTCATAATTAGAAAAAGCAGTACACAAACAATGAAACAATAGACCACAAATTCTGTTATATTAAAAATAAAAAGAGAGTTGTAAACCCTTAAAAATTCAATAGTAGACAAACAATAAAGCTAGTACGCAAAAAAGGAATAGTAAACTCTAAAAAAATAAATAAATAAATAAAACAAAATTACAAAAACATCAACCAAAATTAAATTAAAAAATCGATGGCACTACATAATGAAAAATCGAAGATATCAACAAAATAAGTCAAGGAAAATTCGAAATAAACAAACTACATACTAAAAATCAACAAAATTTTGAATCAAGCACAAACAAATCAATGAAACTTGAGAAAGTTGATCATAGAAAGGGTAGAACATAAAAGAGGTGCCACATGCACTTTGAGTTCCTTGAAGTTTTGGAAGAAACGTCAAATGAGTAACTCAATAAGAAATAAGTTTTCAATCTTTTACTTATTTCCACATCTCTTCAAGATTGGGTCGGCCAAGGTTATTTAAAGTTGGGCCTAATAGCTTATGTCTTATTAAGGTTTAGCGGAATATATTACGGTTTTCGGTCTGGTTTGATCTAAAAATTTTAAAACCTAGACCCGATCAAAAATTATAATTTTTAATAAAATAAAATTGGATCAAACCATATAGACCATAGACCAGACCAAGTTCTTAAATTATAGTTTGGTTTACATATTAGACCAAATTATGTTCGGCCTTAACTTTGATCACACATTGTTCTTGTAGAAAGATAAAGGAAGGATTACCTACTTGATAATCTATGTCGAAGATGTACTCATAACTGGGAATAATGATGATGAGATTAGTTACCTGAAGAAGAAGTTGTTTATGGAGTTGGAAATGAAAGACCTAGGAAACTTGAAATATTTCCTTAGGATTGAAGTTCTAAGGTCAAGACGGGGGATTTTCGTCAATTAGAACAAGCATATACTTGATCTCCTAGCAGAAACTGGGATCCTTGATTGTATGTCAGCTGAAACTCCAATTGCAGCCAATCATGGGCTTCATACAGTTAAGATGGTGAATTAGTCGATAAAGAGCAGTATCAGAAGTTGGTGGCAATACTCATCTACCTATCCCATACTAGACCCAATATTTCATATGTTGTTGGGGTAGTAAGTCGATTCATGCACCTCTTGCAAGTTCTACACATGGATGCAGTAATGATCATCTTGATCTCATGGCTTACACAGATGCAAATTGGGCAGGTGATCGGGAAAGAAGGAAGTCTACCTTAGGGTACTTTACCCTAGTAGGAGGGAATCTAGTCACTTGGAGAAGTAAGAAGTAGAAGGTAGTAGCTCTATAAATTGTCGACACATAGTTCATGGGTATAGCCAAAGGAATAACAGAGATTTTGTGGCTCAAGAAACTCTTGTGTGAATTGAACTTCCCACCAAAGGAAGCTTGTAAATTATTTTGTGATAATCAAGCATCCATCAACATCTCAAGTAACCCTATTCAACATGATCGGACGAAGCATGTGGAGATAGATAGACATTTCATAAAAGAGAAACTTGAGAAGCAAGTCATCAGTCTTCCTTTTGTTCGATTCAAATATCTACTAGTTGATCTTCTCACGAAGGCGGTCACAGCTGAAGCCTTTAAAGATACTTTGTGCAAGTTAGGTATCGGTGATTCAACGGCCTAACAGAGGTGGAGTGAAGGAAACTATATACTTTAGGATAATCGGAATTATTGTAATTGATTCCAATTTATTTTGTTTCCTAGTTTTAAAGTTATCACTCTTGTATAAATCTCAGCCTTGTATCATTCATAACGCAATACAAACCAAGTATTCATAAACCCAATTTTCTTAATATGTATTTCTTCACTCCCAAGTCACCAAAACAAGAAAACCCTACCTACACCTCTTTTAATGTTGAAGAGAAGGCATTCATTTAATTAACAATCAATGTTTTTTTCCATAAGTAAATACAAAAGAGATGGTAACCAATGTCTATCAAATGTGTCTATCAAATGATAGATAAAATTATAACATATCTTGCTATTGATTTACCTAACCTAATCTTGTAAACAATTAAAAACTCCATGAACACTTCACACCAAGTCCATTGAGGATACTCCTAGCACTTGCTCTTCATGACACGTCATAAGTAGTTATTGAGAGCACTCATTTTGTACCTGCTCTAATTTGTTATATCAGTTTTGCTTTCTTGCACAAGAAGCCACAAGTGTATTATTATCTCTCCTGTACATATATATATATATATATATATATATATATATATATATATATATATATATATATATATATATATATATATATATATATATATATATATATATATATATATATATATATATATATATATATATATATATATATATACTACTTTCGTTTATTTTTATGTGCAACTTTTGCCATTTATGTCCGCTAAAAATTATGTGCAACTCACTCTTTTCTTTCCTATTTTAGTAAAAAATAACCTATCTAAATACCTATCTCATCATTTTCTCTCTCCTTTAATTACTTATCACATCATTTCTCTCTCCTTTTTTTCCCTTAATTATCTATCCCTACTTCCTCTCTCCCTTTCTCTTACTTACCTATCTCTACTTCCATCATTTTCTCTCTCCTTTTTCCCCTTAATTATCTATACCTACTTTCTCTAATTTCCCCTTACAAACTTTTGCATTGGCAACCGTGCAAAGGCCAAAAGTTGCACATAAAAATAAACGGAGGTAGTATATATATATATATATATATATATATATATATATATATATATATATATATATATATATCTATATATATATATATATATATATATATATATATATATATATATATATATATATATATATATATATATATATATATATATATATATATATATATATATATATATATATATATATATATATATATATATATATATATATATATATATATATATATATATATATATACCTCTCTCATGTACAAATATTGCAATAAAATTTTCTCAAACCTTTTTCTCTGAAAGCTTTCATGGTATCAGAGCCATTTCAGTAAAAACAAGAATTCGTCCTTCCAGGTTTTTGAAGTCTTCTCCCAATTTTTTTTCGAATATCTGTTCTTCTCGATTTCTCTGAAACATCTTCATCTTCTTCATTCGTTCTTGCTTAATTTTGTTCTGAACATTCCTATTATCTACGGTATGGCCAATTCTTCATCCTCTCAAAGTTCTCACACTTCCAATTTGCCATTAAATCAAAATCCGACCAGCATCTATTATATTCATCCGGCCGATGCAAATTCAGAACAATTAGTTTCGTTCAAATTTAATGGTGAAGGTTTTACTAGTTGGAAAAGATCTATGCTATTGACTCACTTTGCAAAGAATAAGGCCGGATTTGTTGACGACAGCTTTGTGAAACCTGGAGATGAATACAGTGCTGAGTTTAAAGCTTGGGAGCGATGTAATGATTTGGTGTGTTCTTGGCTCTTGTTTGACCTAGATGAGAGCATTGCTAGTAGCGTGATGTTTTTACCATCCGCAAAAGACATTTGGTCCGATCTTGAGGAGAGATTTGGTTATACTTCATTGGCACAGATGTACTCTCTTGAACAAAAATTGTCCGATATTAGTCAAGGTAATCAAACTGTATCCGAATTTTTCACTTCCATTAAAACTCTTTGGGATGCCATTGATGAGGCACGTCCCTTGCCTTATTGTACCTGTAACCATTGCACTTGCAATTTGACCAAGAAATTATTTGAGAGACATCAAGAACGCATGGTTATTCAATTCATGATGAAGTTGAATGATAAATTCAGCACTATACGAGGTAATATGCTCATGATGCCGTCGTTACCCAAAGCTACTGAAGCTTATCGAATGTTTGCACAAGAAGAGAAACACAGAGAGATTTCTCAATTTTCTTCTAATACTAAATCCCTTGCTTTTCTTGCTGAGAAGAGGAAGTTCCCTCCTACTGGCGGTCATAGACCTTCTTTTAAGCCCAAATTTTCTTGTTCTGCTTCCAAAGGCAATCGTGGTCGATCTTCTGAGTTTTACAAGCATTCTTCTCATTCTCATGGAAGGTCTCCTAATCCCAGGCATGATTTACGGCTTGACAAACCGGGCTCGAAATATTATTGCACTCATTGTAGGATTCCTGGCCACAGTATTGATCGTTGCTATGAAGTTCATGGTTATCCACCAGGTTTTAAAGGCTCTCGAGATCGTCGTGTGGCTGCCATGACACATGGACATGTTGATACACCACCTGTTTCAGAGGGTCCTTCTATGCCTTCTCTCACACCTGAGCAATACCAACAGTTCATGCAATATTTACATAATCAGAAAGCTCCTGATCATGCTTCTGACGTTACTTTACATGAGTCTCATCAAGGCTCAACTATGATGGCAGGTACCTCTTCTTCTTCATCATGCCATAGTTTCAAATGGCTCTTAGATAGTGGTGCAACCGACCACATTTGCAATGACATTTCCTATTTTATTACTTATGCACAAATTGATGGTTCTCACAATTTCATTACCATACCTGATGGTAGTAAGCTCTTCGTTCGTCATATAGGCGATGTGCGTCTTACCGATCATATTTTGTTGCGTAATGTGTTGCATGTACCTGAGTTTAAATTCAATCTCATTTCAGTGCATAAATTGTGCCGCGACATGTTGTGTGAGTTGCATTTTACATCTGACCAATGTTTTCTACAAACACAGAGAGGTCACTTGATGCCTCTTGGTAATATGATGGCTGGCTTATATAGTTTTCAAGTTCATTCTTCAACAACTCATGGTGCACACCCTCCTGACAAGACTGTTTGCCTGACAACTTCTGAAGACGCCAAACTTTGGCATTTGCGCTTGGGACATTTGTCTTTTCCTCAACTCAAGCTTATAAAACTGCACTGTAATATCAAGGCTTGTCTAGATGAATGTATTTGTCAAGTTTGTATTAGGGCAAAGCAAGTTCGACTACCCTTTCCCACTAGTTCAATAAAGACTAATGCTCCATTTCAGTTGATTCATATAGATGTTTGGGGTCCTCATTCTGTAAAAACGCCTTTATCATGTAATCAATTCTTGACTATAGTGGATGATTACTCTCGGTTTACTTGGGTTCATTTGATGCGCAATAAAACAGAATCTGTTGCAATTATGACTGATTTTTTGACTATGGTTCAGACTCAATTCCATACCACTGTTCAGATTGTTCGGTCTGATAATGCCCCTGATCTTTATGAGGGCGCCAGAAGCGTTTATTTGCTCAACTTGGTATTGTTCACCAAACCAGTTGTCCCGATACACCACAGGAGAATGGTGTTGTTAAGCGCAAGCACTAACATATTCTTGAAACTGTTAGGGCACTTTATATTCAATCTCGAGTTCCTGATTGTTTTTTGGGCGAATGTATTTTATGTGCTGTTTACTTAATCAATCGTATGCCTCTCAAGGTTCTTAATAATGATTTGCCCTTTCAAAGATTATATGGCTTTGTTCCTGATTGGTCTCACCTACGTGTCTTTGGGTGCCTTTGTTTTGCTTACACCTCCCGGGTTCATCGTAGTAAAATGGATGATAGGAGTGCTCCTTGTGTTGTTATGGGCTATGCTGTCAATCAAAAGGGCTATAAAGTACTAGACTTATCTACTCACACTATCAAAGTTACACGAAATGTCCTTTTTTTTAGAGGCATTTCCCTTTTCACATACATCACCATCATTATAACCCAGGCCCCACTTTACCTTATCACATTTATCTTCCCTCTTCCACTCCTCTCAACATTCCTAATGACCCTCCTGACATTATCTTCCCCACCCATGTGCCTACTCCTCCCTCACCCCACGTGCCTACCCCATCTATGCCTACACCTCCTTCTAATCCTTGTCCTTTTCCTACTCCCTCTCTTTCTTCCAATACTTCTTTATCCATTGCTCCTAATAACCCACCAACTACAAAATCCGGCAGGCACATCAAATTTCCCTCTCGGTTCCATGATTATCAATGTTTCACTGCCCATCTTTCTCCTTCTTCGCATTGGTGTAATTTTGTTGCTTTTGATAATTTTTCCTCTGCCCATCAATGCTTTATTGCTGCTACTTGCCGATCCAGGAACCGGTTTCTTATGCTCAAGCTATGACTGATTCATTATGGGTCGACGCCATAAATAAAGAGATTGACGCGTTGATCAAGAATGAAACATGGGATCTTGTTCCTTTACCCAAAGGTAAAAAACCCATAGGGTGCAAATGGGTTTATAAAGTCAAGTTAAAGGCTAATGGGGAGCTTGAGCGTTGCAAAGCTCGCTTAGTGGCCAAAGGGTTTACTCAAAAATACGGCATCGACTATCAAGAAACCTTCAGCCCTGTTGTGAAAATGAATACTGTTCGATGTCTTATCGCGATTGCTGCTAGTAAGGGTTGGTCTCTCTTCCAACTTGACGTTAATAATGCGTTCCTTCATGGGGATTTAAAGGAGGAGGTCTATATGCGGGTTCCTGATGGTTTTTCTACTGCCCCCGGTATGGTGTGTCGTTTAAAAAAATCCATCTATGGCCTTAAATAAGCCTCCCGTCAATGGTTCGAGAAATCGGTGGATACTCTCTACAATTTGGGTTTTACTCAATCTAAAAATGATTACAGTCTTTTCCTACGTCGTCATGGTGACTTGCTATGCATAGCCGATGTTTATGTGGACGACATCATTGTTACGGTCACTGATACTCACGGTATTACTTCATTAAAACAGCATCTTCATCAAAAATTCAGTATTAAGGACCTTGGCCTCTTGCATTATTTTCTTGGCATCGAAGTTGGTTATTGCACTGATGGCATTATTTTGAGTCAAAAGAAGTTCACCAAAGAACTTCTTCATGATTGTGGTCTTCCGCTTAAATCTCGTGCCTCTACTCCATTGCCTCTACAACTCAAATTGCAACATGATTTAGGTACTCCCTTGTCTGATGCCGAACACTAACGTTCTTTGGTGGGCAAGCTTAACTTTCTTACGCACACTCGCCCCGACCTTTGTGTTGCTGTTCAAGCTCTTAGTCAATTTATGCAAAGGCCTCATACTAGTCATCTTGATGCTTTGACTCACACTCTCAGTTATATCGCCCATACAGCAGGTCAAGGTATTCTCTTAAAGGCTAATAATCAGTTAGTTCTGCGTGCCTTCTCTGACTCCGATTGGGCTAGTTGTCTTGATACTAGACGATCTGTCACTGGCTATGTTCTTCAATTAGGACATTCTCCTATTGATTGGAAGTCTAAAAAACAGAGTGTTGTCTCCAAGTCTTCCGCTGAAGTCGAGTATAGAGCCATGTCTTCCGCTGCTTCTGAAGTTACTTGGACGGTGCGTTTATTGGAAGAATTAGGAGTTGTTGATTTAAAGCCCGTCACTTTATTCTGTGACAACCAATCGGCGTTACATATTGCTCGCAACCCCGTCTTTCACGAACGCACCAAACACATCGAGATTGATTGCCACTTCACTCGAGATAAGGTTTTGGAGGGCTTAATTACACTTGCTTATTTGCCTACTTATGAACAGCTAGCTGATATTTTTACCAAGACTATTCCTTCTCCACAGCTGCACTCTCTTTTACACAAGCTGGGCATGGATTCATCCCTTCATCCATCCACCACCTTGAGGGGGGTATTGAGGATACTCCTGGCACTTGCTCTTCATGACACGTCATAAGTAGTTATTGAGAGCACTCATTTTGTACCTGCTCTAATTTGTTATATCAGTTTTGCTTTCTTGCACAAGAAGCCACAAGTGTATTATTATCTCTCCTGTACATATATATATAGAGAGACATACCTCTCTCATGTACTGTACACAAATATTGCAATAAAATTTTCTCAGACCTTTTTCTCTGAAAGCTTTCAAAGTCCTTTGACCTCTTGCTAACTTTTAACCTTTGTTTTTATCATTTCTATGTCATGGTAGAAGATGATGTTAGTGATGAAGTAGTCATTGAAATTTTCTAGGAAGAGGCTTTGAAAAAATTAGAGATTGAGAAATATACAAAGGGGATAGGTAATAAAGACATTCTATAATGCTCCTTCTAAAGAGGTTGTCTACAAAATCATAGGTTTTCATAAAGTAATTGAGAAAACTTTTAGGTAATCTCTATGACTTTTATGCTTCTATATTAAATATCGGACGAGATACCTCTAGACGTGTCGGTGTCAGTTTTCGTAAGTCTAGACGAGATACCTTTTGTTCATCCGCTGTGAATATAATCCAACCTTTTCATAATTTTCTAATAATCCAACGTTTGCCCTTAGTTCGCTGTAAATAATCCAACTTTTATTTTAGTTTGCTAGCAACATATCCATTATTAGTAATACGGTATGTATTGGGCAAATTTATCACAAAAGTTGAATTATTAGAACATAATCAAAATGTCGGATTATAAATAGCGGATGAGTGAAAGGTTGGTTGGATTATTAATGTTTATGATTTTATCCATATTTGTAAAGGACACTCTTGAAATTTTGACCTCAATTATTATAAACGAGAAACATTTAGTATTTCAAATTGTCTTCTAACAGTTGAAATATTTTATGAGGAGTAGAAGATTATATAAATTCATTATCTTATGTTAATTGGTGAGCTACTTAGGATTAGCTACCTAATGCTAGAATCAAAACCACAATCTATTAGCTCTAACTTCAATGAAAGCACTCTAAAAGATAATGTAGTAACAAATATATTATAAATTCATCAGTCACCACCAATGTTATAACAATGAAGTTCAGCATTTATCAATTAGTCTACCTTAAAATAGAAGATGAAACTAACAAATAAATTATAAAGATGAACTACACTAACTAAGCAATCAACCTTAATAACAACATCACAAATACAAGCTTCCATCACTACTACAATTAGTAGTCTTTACTCTTTCCTATCTCAACCTACTTTCGCGCATCTACTGGAGATAATCCTATTTTAGTTTGAGATGGAAGATACTTTCGGAACATCGACAGGAAATAAGTGTATCTCGTCCATCCATGGATTCTTCTCCTTCTCTGGATTCACCGTCCTTATAGCTCTCCACACTGCACTATTACACTTGAAACCCGAACCAAACGCAATTTGCCATATTCTATCTCCCCTCTTAACCCTCCCTTTGGCTTCCGTATAAGCCAGTTCATACCACAAGGAGCTGCTTGACGTATTCCCAAATCGATTAAGTGTCATCCTCGAAGGCTCCATGTGCCAATCTGAGAGCTGCAGATTCTTCTCTAGCTCATCCAGCACAGCCCTTCCTCCAGCATGAATGCAAAAATGCTCAAACGCAAGTTTAAAATCCGGAATGTATGGCTTCAGCTTCATCTTCAATACCTTTTTCCCTATGAGGGTCGCGAAGAAAAGCAGCTGTTCTGACATAGGAAGCACTAACGGGCCAAGAGTAGTAATGTTAGTCTTGAGAGCGTCTCCTGCCACAGCCATCAAGTCTTTAGATAAAGCGACCCCAATTTTCCCATCGGGATCCTCTTGTTGGGTTACACAACCGAAGCATTTGTCATCTGAACCTTTGTGGGTTCGAACTGTGTCAACGAGCTGATACTTAGATCGCCGTCTATCAGTTCTCCGGTTAGACAGTAAAATCGCGGCACCTCCCATCCTGAATAAACAGTTAGAAACCAACATTGACCTCTCGTTTCCAAAGTACCAATTCAAGGTAATGTTTTCCATGCTAATGACCACAGCGTACGAGTTAGGATGGACTTGTAGAAGATGCTTAGCGAGATCAATTGCAATCAATCCAGCACTACAACCCATTCCACCAAGATTATAACTAATAATGTTACCTCTCAGCTTATAATGGTTAACAACCATGGCTGACAATGACGGAGTGGGGTTAAACAAACTACAATTCACTATAAGTATTCCAATATCTTTAGGCTTCACATTGGTCTTAGCGAAAAGCTCATCAAGAGCACCAAACATCACCATCTCAGCTTCCTTCCTAGCCTCCGCCATACAAGGATTAGGAGGAACTCGAAGGACAGCTTCAGGAAGATAGGTGTCTTCCCCGAGCCCTGATCTTTCAAGAATCTTTCTTTGAAACTCAAGGTTTCCATCAGTAAAAGTACCAATGGAATGAGATCTCTCCATGAAAATCTGCCTGGTGCACTTGCGAGCATCTTCGGGTTTGTAGCATGAGAAGTTCACAAGGTACACAGGACGAGGACGAGTAAGAAAATAAAGGGTACCCAAGAAAACCAAGAGGGCAAAGCATAGAATCACTGAGATAAGATTAAATTGAAGGTGTTCCCAAAGAACATAGGCATCTTCAAGAGAAAAAGTAGACAGATGAGCAGCAATTATAACAATAAGAGGGGATAGGAACAAATACATTCCATGAGTAACAAGGTAATGATAACCCAATTTCACATATTTCAACTTCACAGATTTCTTAAAATCAGGAAGCTTCCTTGAATTAGGTTTTCCAATCAATGGGGTTGCAACACTAGGATTTGGTTCACTCATATTTTCTTCCACAAACATCAAATCAATAATAATTATAATTGATAACCTAAACTCTTCCCATAAAATTGATCATCCAATTGTAGTATGTTATGAACTTTTATTTAAGTAGTTCGTCTAATTTTAGAAACTGATTAATCTTAATATCACGTAAAGATCCAATCTTTACATCAAAAACCCACCTCAATTCTCAAATTGGGTTGAATTACCTGTTCCTGAAACAAATTTCAAGAATCAGAAAACAAAAGTTAAATCATTTCATTGTGTGGGAAAATCAGTTGAAGTAAATCTAAACATAAACAATAAGAATTAGATCTAATTGAGCAATCATGAAAGAAGATTGAGAATGTGTGAAAGAGATGAGGAAATAACCTGAAATTGTTGAACCAGAAGCTTAAAATCTAACAACCGGAGAAACCCAAAAAGCATGAATAGACAGTAATGAAAAAACGAATAAGTGTTTCAATATTTGAAAAGGAATATGGAAAAATATGCGATGAAACAGCGAAATACAGGAGGATTTTGTTTTTTAAATACTGTAGTGGTTGTAGTAACAGCCAAATATCTCTATTCAATTTCAACTCAATACAACTAAACAATCGGGATAAAATATAAATAAAATATAGCTAATATTTTTTTTTTAGCTAATATTTTTTTTTAAAGATATATAGCTAATATTTTGATACCCCTTTAGTTAGATCAATCAAGCCTAGGGATGACAATTCAGTCCGAATCCGACCCTAGTCCGACTCGATCCGAGAAAACTAATTCGATTCGAGTCCGAGGAAAAAGTCATCCAACTCCGACTCCGACTTTATGATCCGAGTCCGAGTTAGAGACGAACCAGAGGTGGACCTGATTAAAAATCCGAGACTCCGACCCGACTCCGACCTTGTAGGACATTTGACTTTGAATTTGACTTTTACACTTATATTTTGTTTCCTTTTCTAATTTATAAATAAAATATAGCTAATATTTTTTTTAAGATATATAGCTAATATTTTGATACCCCTTTAGTTAGATCAATCAAGCGTAACGTTTTCTTTTCCTTTTCTAATTTATTACGGCGGTCTTGGCCGAGACCGTCTCAAGGTGAGACGGCCCAGCCCAAGCCGCGCGCTATAGGGGAGAGTAAACTGCAATATGATCAGTTTCTATCTTAACACATTCATTTTCATGGTTAAAGTGTTCAGTTTCTAATATGATCAGTTATGCTTCTAGTATGTTTCAGACTAAATGACAATTGTCCATTTATATCAATCAGTTTTAAGACTAAATGGATCAATTGTCCAATAAAGTGTATCAGCTTCATTGATAATAGCCTCAATTTAATCAGTTCATTTTCGCCTCTTAAAGTATACACTTCACTTACTAAATTGCTATTTTAAAATACTCAATTGTGCTCTTAACATACTCAATTGTCCTCTTAAAAAAAATTGATATACAATTTGTATATGATTTCACAAATAATGGTATTGAATCTAATTATATGTTTGATTTTCTACCCCATCTTCAATTCATTAGTACTCTTTTCAGTTATCTTGTTAACTTCATCAATTGTTGCCTTACCACTACGTTCCTTGCTTCTTTATTGTCTCCATGTAAGTGTGGAACGTCATGCATGTTGTCATCACTATATCCATCAAACCAGACGCTGTTAAGAATCAAATTGAGGCTATTATCAATGAAATTGATACACTTTATTAGACAATTGATCCATTTAGTCTTAAAACTGATTGATATAAATGGACAGTTGTCATTTAGTCTTAAAACTGAGCACTTTAACCATGAAAATGAATGTGTTAAGATAGAAACTGATCATATTGCAATTTACTCTCCCCTATAGCGCGCGGCTTGGGCTGGGCCGTCTCACCTTGAGGCCATCTCGGCCAAGTTTTGGTGAATTTATTATTATTTTTAGTTTATTTTAAATGTAACATCCGAATTTTCTCCGTTTCCTTGCGGTTTTGGTTCCGTTTGGAGGGTCAAAAATTCAAGGGTGTTACAGCCAAATGGCAAACAACTCACCAATCTAAATGCTCTAAAGACAAAAATAGTTGATTTTCTGAATCAAAACACCCTCCAGATAATCCGAGAAAACAATAAGACAAAAAATTGAAAAAAAAAAAAAAGCAAACCTAAATCAGCAAAGTCATCCACATTAAAACCTAAATTTCAACTACAACGAATCACAAAGAAAATCCAAATTCTAAAAACGACAATCCAATGATATTTACTGAATTAAAAAAGCAACTAAAATCAACAAACCTACAAAATCAAACCTTATATTGAACAAATAATTTGGTCAATAAAAGCAAGAGGTAAACCCTCTTTATAAGATCACAAAACATTTGATTTTCTAAAGTTTGTGACCTGTAAACCTTTATTGATGAAAAATTTAATGGTTTATGTCAAGAGGTAGAGGACATGCATGCTGAATTAGGGCTTTACCGCATTGAGAATTATTTGTGTATTAATGAGGTAGAAGAAGATAACTTTGATGAGTTGATGTCAAAAACAAGGTAAAGGAGAATGAGAAGAAGAAGAAGAAGAAGAGAAGAAAGAGAAAGAAAGAAAGAAAGAAAAGGGTATGGCTTCCGCTGCACAATTTTCAGGCCCTAACGAAACTCCAACTCAAACTGTCGAACCTTTGGTGATGATGAGCCTACCCGTATAACCACAATCTGCCCTTCTAAGCTATGACTTGACCTCATCCCCACTCTATCGTGATTAATCAACTTTTTTTTGAAACAACAAATTCAATATGGTTGTAACAAACTAACACTTTATTGTTTTTAAACAAAAGTTGATCCAACATTTTTCTTCCCTGCCTTGTTGGAAGACAAAGAGGGAGAAGAAATTAAGACAGTAAGAAAATCAAACTGTTGTTTTAATATATATTATGTCATGTTCTGCTTTAATATGTTTGCTTATTTGGACAAGTATATGACAAAAGTTTTAGTCCCTGAGCTTGAAAGTATTGATCTTCAAAGGCCTTGACAAAATTCTATGTTTATGATATTCTATTCTAAATCATTTGATTTGATCTAGTATAACCTGATATGATATCAATTGAATAAGTTATAAACTCAAAAAATAAATTGAAATGAACAAGCCTTCGTCTTTTATAATGGAGTCTAATAATTCAGTTACTAATTATGAACACGAAAGCAGCAGTAGAAATAATCACATTGTGTATCAATCCTAAAATATATTTCTACAAAGTTGTATAAAATAAAAAAAAAAAAAACTCCCTCTTATTCATCTTAATTCTTAAGTGTTTTGTTTTCTTATTGAGTCAAGTCACCCTAAATGTTTCATTTCAATTTTGGGTATGTTAACTTTACCAATTTATCCTTACTACACTTAGTTTTTTCACACCTTTATACTTACTAACGCCACTTTACCCCTATTAAAATTTAAAAATACCACTTTTTTTTTTCATATGTGGTCCCATTTGACAACCTAAAAAATGGTAAAAAGTCAAATGGGACACATTAGATGATAAGGAGGGAGTAATAACTTCAAAATTTGGAAAGTTTGAATAAGAGTCGCAAGTTGGGTCAAATCGAAGTTGGAAGAGTGTCGAAGTCGAATGTCGGATCATTGAACTGTTTTTGCTGATCCGACTCTAAATCTAAGTCAAAATAAGACTTTTATTATTTCAAATCAGATATTTTCTTGAGTCCAGTTGGATTAGCGCTTAATTAAGATCTAACTGCCATCGTCATTGGCGGACATACATTGTAACAATGGGTAACATAAGCTACTCATGTGTTTTTTCAAAATGAATTTTTTTATTAACTTGTATTTCCTCTGTTTCACTATACTTGTTATATTTAACTTTTTATGTAATCTAATATATATTATTTTAATCTTTTATATATTAAAATATGCATATCTAAAAATCATAAAAAGCTAATTTTATGAAAATATGTGATTAGAGGATTGAAACAAGACCCCACTTGGATACATTTTTTCTTACATATAAGTCATAATATATAAAATAAGCTTGAACGATGAATAGTGTCAATAGCCAACATGCAGCGAATATTTCAAAAGTTTGGGTTGTTCAATTTACATATAAGACCGTCAAATTTTTTATTAATTACTTCAACACTTAAGTGAAAATTTGAAACAAGTAAGATTTAAAAACAAAAAAAAGTAATGGAATAAGATTGAAATCAAACTTTTTCAAAAAAATAAGCGTCAAATGCCCAGACCTGTGGTTTGGAGCTGTTCGCAGTTACTAAGTGCGAACAGCTTGCTTTGACTGTTTTGACCTGTTCGCACTTAGTAACTGCGAACAGGTATGCGGGGTTTTTAAAACAGAAACTTTCTTTAGAAATCAGGCAACAGGGCTGTTCGCACTTAGTAACTGCGAACAGGTCAAAATCAGTCAACAGGCTATTCGCAATTACTAAGTGCGAACAGCCTGTTGACTCATTTTGACCTGTTCGCAGTTAGTAACTGCGAACAACCCTGACTTTTTTTTTTTGAAAATTCCCCTCATGTTCGCACTTAGTAATTGCATACAGCTCCAAACATGTGCCCAGACCTAGTAGACGCTTAGTTTTGGGATAACTTTGATTTGTGTCTTATTTCATTATTTTTTTTGTTTGATAATCTTATCCTTTTCAAATTTTCCACTTAAGTATTACACAATGATTTTGAGTTTCGGACCAGTCACTAGCCATCCTTAGCCAGGCCCAATGGGCAACAACCCATCCAGTGTCCATGAGCAAATCTAGATGAGTGGGAGGTTCACTCATTGTAAGATTCAAATCAATCACAAACCTACAATTTTGATAAAAAAATATCCCGTCTCTTCGTAGACATCTGATAAAAAATATCCCATACAATACAGCCCATTAGCCTTATACACAGAAGTAAGAACAATTTTACATAAGCACGATTTAGCTGCACAAGTAAATAGTTAGAGCTTAATATGTACATATTAGGTCGGGACAACATGGTAATGTTCCACGCCTCGTCCACATCTGTCTAGTATGTCTTGAAAAGGTTACTCAGTAAGCCATGCCACCGGAAAAGCTGTCTCCGTCATGATGTAAACTCTCGGTAAGCCAATAACCATCCCAGCAACCACCAAGTTTCTGCATAGCCATCAAAATCACTTTTCCAAATGGATTAGAATATTTGTTTATACAAGAAATTGTGGTTGACAAACCTGAACCATGGTAAACTCAAATATTTCTTCTTGTCCTGGACGTGTTCCCTGCACCCATACTCGTTGCTTGAACCGATCCTGCACCACAAAACACACCAAATCAAATCAGCAATTAGCATCACAGCCGCAGATATTCATGCTGAATCATGCAAAGTTTCCAAATTTACCTCCTTAACCTGGAAACTGCTCAGTATTTTCCTTTCTTTATGACCAAGCAACACTCGGTAGCTTGAATGGTGAAATATTCTTCTAAAGCGTTCGAACTAAAGGAAAAGGCAACTGGATGTTACTGTGAGGACATAAAAAACCTGATCAAGTTTAGCCACAATCACAAACCTGCCCTAAATCAAAATGTGGTCCGAAATAAGTAGATCTCTCGAAAGGGTCAAATCCAGCAAACTGTTGATAGCAAACAAAGTTTAGTCGTAGAATTAAAGATTTAGAGCATTGAAGAGTGAAGATCCATCAGTGAAGTGGTTTTACCCTATACATAACTTCAATCCCATAATCTTGGTGAGGTTGGTCATTGTACTTCAAAGCATCAAGCTGGTGGCTAACAGCTTCCTCTGCACTAAACTATTTCAAAAATTAAAATAGAATATACAATCACATAAAACGAAAGGAAAGAATATCTGCAAAGAAAAATTACATTTAGTGTTGGACCGAAAGGTCTCTTTTTGCGAGCTTCAAGCCTACATAAAAAATGAAATCGTTTAAAAGAGTACTCATCAAACACAATTGCAAGGGTAAACCGGAAATGGAAAGAATGATATATACTCGAGCTAGAACCACAACACAACAGTTCCCCTGATGTAAGCACTCAATTGTGAGAACGATATGACCTAAAAGCTCAAGCAATAAGCGAGCAAAGCAAGAAGGCTTTCATATTTCATAGGAGAGAAAATAAAATATAGTGCACCACATGAGTAAAATTTTATAAATTCAAAAGAAGATGATGTGCAAAAGACCAAAACAGCCTTATAACTACTAAGCACCACAATTCCATCTTCGGTATTTGGGAAATATACAATTAAAAAAGGAAAAATTGACATTAATAATCCAACCTTTCATTTATTCGCTATGAACAATCCCACCTTTGGTTTATTTTTTAATAATCCAACCTTTGTGATAAATTTGCCCACAACATACCATATTACTAATAATAGGGTATGCTGCTAGCAAAGAAAAATAAAGGTTGAATTATTCACCACGAATTAAGGGCAAACGTTGGATTATTAGAAAATAATCAAAAGGTTGGATTATTCACAACGGATAAGCAAAAGGTTGGATTATTAATGTCAATTTTTCCATTAAAAAACCACATATTGACTTCAAATACTCATACAAAACTTCATTGACTACAGACCATGCCCTAATGTCAGTTAGTTAGGTATAAGAAAAGTGCATTCAAACTTTCATCCATGGCCCCTAAAACTCTAGCCCATCTGATGGGATTAAGGTTTGACATTGTTTAAGTACATAAAAATTCCATGAAAAGGAAAGCAAACACAAACTATGGAGAAACCAACAGTAATAAAACTGGTTTTTCAGTTTACTTTGAGGCTGATACTACATGCATACAGCTGAAGCGCAAAATTATCCAATAGGGAAACATGCCCACATGTCCAACTTAAACCTTCTCAAAAAGTAAAGAACCCTTCAAATTTACCAATTGGGTAGCACACAACTAATGCATAATGAACAAAAGCTAATCAAAAACATCTGTCAGCCATCACAAGGTAACACTTCATCCATTAGACACCCATTTTCTTCAACCATCACGTGGAGGTAATTGTATGCTGCATCTTAATATTCAAGTGCCTAATACCTATACAAATTGACATGAATATGAACGGAAAAAAAATAACAAGGAAGGTGAGGAATTTTTCTATGCCCATAATGGATCAAGCCCATCAGATTCTAAAGCCAAATCTTAGATGTTGTTGAAGTTGCGACAACGGATAAGGACTTCCAACTTTCCAGTCTGATTGTAGCGCCAATTCAACACTGCTGCTGGTTGTGCCTCTAATTCCAGTGACTCAGATATTTGAGGAGGTAATTCCACAGTATCATGCGCTCCTTGTGCCAACTTTAGCTGGGATACATGAAAGGTAGAATGAATGCCACAACCAGTTGGGAGATGAAGCTCATAAGCTGCATTGCCAATCTTCTTAGTAATTGTATAAGGACCACAGTATCGAGGTGCTAGCTTCTCATTGTATTTTGTTGCAAGAAATTTTTGTCTATATGGTTATAATTTTAAGAACACTTTATCTCCAATATTGAAATGAACATCCCTCCTTCTTTTGTCTTCATTTGCTTTCATGATTTGTTGCGCCCTTAAGGGCATGATTGGATTAGGTGTAAATATTTAAAGGGGTAAAAAGGGTCAAAGTAAGAAAACAAAGTTGATAAATGAGAAATTAGTGAAATTTGATTGTTGTAGAGGTGGAAGAATGGTTGCAAAGTAAAGAAAAATGAAGAGAGCTCTCAATTTTGTGGGGTAAATATTTATTCTAAGGGAGGGTGAAGGAATGTATTACCTCCATAATAAGGGAAATCATTTTCTTTTTCCTTCATTATTTTTTATTTCGTGCTCATTTTATCTTATTCACAACTATCTCAACTACTTTAAATGCATCTCTATTTGCTTTCATTTCATTAGTTTGACTTTATTTACCCCCTTAAATATTTATATCCAATCCAAGCATGCCCTAAGAGCTAAAATTTTAATTCATCTAATTGTGCATCTCTCTCTTGGAGCATTTCTTCTAGACTTCCTATAGCAATGGCACTGTGACTCATGCGCCTTAGGAGCGGTGGTGCCCTTCCATACAAGGCTTGAAATGAAGAGATCTTGGTGGAGGAATGGGAGACGCATTGTAGCTAAATTCTGCCCAATGAAGCCAAGACAACCATTTATTGGGCTGCCCATTCATGAAACACTGTAGTTACGTCTAGAGGGTTTTGTTGACCACCTCCGTTTGCCCATACGTTCGTGGATGATAGGTCGTGCTACGCTTCAAAGCAGTGTTATGCAATCTGAACAGCTCACGCCAAAAATGACTCATAAAGATCTTATCGTGATCGGAAACTTTTGAAGCCGGAAACCCGTGTAAACACACTATCTCCTTCACAAAGGACTCAGCTACGGTGACTATCGTGAATGGATGTTTAAGAGCTATGAAGTGTGCATACTTAGTGAGTCGATCTACGGCCACCAATATCGAGTCCTTCTCCTCGGACTTGGGTAATCCCTCAATAAAGTCCATGGAAATGTTCTCCCATATTTGATCGGGAATTAACAATGGTTGAACGAGAACGGCGGGGGATAACGAGGAATGTTTTTGGCATTGGCACACTTCACAATTCTTGACATACTCCACTATTCGCTTCTTCATCCCTTCCCAAAACCAGCGATGCGAGCGTAGGTTTTTTGCTCCCCGGTGTGACCCCCTATTGGCGAATCATGGAACTCCTTAAAGGATGCCAGAAATAAGAGAGGAGTTGAGTAAAATCAACCGGCCTCTGTAGCACAAACGTCCCCCTTCCATGGTAAATCCCTTCATCACTTCTTCCTCCTGCAGCTTCTGCCTTATATTTTTCAACACCACATCTTGCTCCACTTCCTCATCAAGAGCACTCCAATCAATCATATTCACACTACACTGTGAATTGAACTCCACAATGTCTGCTTCCCTTCGAGAAAAAGCATCCACGACCCTATTTGATGCCCCCGAAATGTAGAATGTAAACACTGAATCCCATGATTTTTGCAAGCCATTTTTGATACTCAGTGCCCACCTCTCGCTGCTCTAACAGAAACTTCAAGCTACTTTGGTCGGTCTTCACCATAAATTTTCTCCCAAGATAATGGCGCCACTTGAGAACGGCAAAAACGATAGCCATCAGTTCTTTCTCGTAAATTGGCTTCATACTCGCTGCCTTCCCTAAGGTTTTGCTGAAAAATGCTACCGGATGTTGTTCCTGTATTAACATTACACCAAGACCATGGTTGGAGGCATTAGTGTCAATAAGAAATTTTTGTGAGAAATTAGGCAGCTTCAATACAGGGGTTGTTGTCATGGCTGATTTGAGACCTTTAAACGCTACTGTGGCGTCATCATTCCAGTCGTACGTGTCTTTCTTGAGCTTAACTGTCAGTGGTTTGGCGATATTGGCATAGCCTTTAATAAATTTGTGGTAGTATCCCGTCAAGCTCAAGAAGCCTCGTAATTGTTTCAAATTCTTGGGTAAGGGCCTAGAAAACATAGCTGCCACTTTGTCCATGTCCATTCTTACTCCTACCGAAACAACATGGCCAAGGTAGGCGACTTTGGCCACGCCAAATTCACACTTCTTCCGATTCACGTACAACACATGAGTTTGCAAGGCCTCCATCACTAGTGTTAGATGCTCCACATGTTCAGTTGGTGACTTACTATATATCAAAATATCGTCAAAGAACACTAAAACAAAATTACGCAAATAAGGTCAGAATACCTAGTTCATGAGCGCTTGGAATGTGGTCGGAGCATTGGTCAACCCGAAGGGCATTACGAGGAATTCGTAGTGACCCGCATAAGTGTGAAATGTCGTTTTGGCTACATCTTCTTCATTCGAATTTGATGACATCCGGACATTAAGTCTAATATTCAGAAGTTTGAGCCTTATGTAACTCGTCCAATAGCTCATCGATATTTGGGATTCGATATTTATCGGGTATGGTGGCTTTGTTTAGGGCTCGGTAGTCAATGCAAAATCGCTATGAGCCATCTTTCGTTTTGACTAAGACGATCAGGCTAGAGAAAGGGCTTGTTGAAGGCTGGATGCTTTGGGCAACAAGCATATCAGAGACCATTTTCTCAATCTCATTTTTATGGATTTGTGGGTATCGTCACGGTCTCAAACTGATGGGGTTGGTGCCATCTTTTAGCACAATGGCATGATCGCGGGGTCGAGTGGGAGGTAGAGATTTAGTTTCAGTGAAGAGGTATTGGAAATTTTTTCCAATATTGGTTGCAAAAAGGAGGGTGGTTCATCAGGGGGTGCATTGGTTCGGTTTGTACTTGGCATAATTCCACCAGTATCCCATACTTCTCTTTCCTCAGAATGCGCTCCATGGCTCTCAAGGATGTTTGTGTGACCCCTAATGAAAGATCTCCCTGCAACTCTACCTATTTGTCATTCCACACAAAACTCATCAGTTGATGTTTCCAATTGGTGTACACCTCCCCAAGCATTCCTAAGCTCTGATATTAAAAAGTCCTCAATCAAAGTGATTCCCTGGATTTCTATTTGTAGGCCATAGCATTCTCCTTCTCCTTGTATGGTATCTCCATTTTCTAAGGTCACTCCAAACTTCAAGTGAATTGTGTAAGGGGGGGCTAAGTTTTGTAGGGTGGTTAAGGATAGAAAATTGTTATTAGCACCAGGGTCCACCATGATTATCACTTCATCTCCACTAATGGCGCCCTAAAGCTTCATGGTTTTCGGGTTGTTGAGCCCAACAATAGAGCTAAGAGAAATGTCAGCTTCGTCCTCGGTGACCACTAGCAAGTTCAACTCCTTGTTTTTGCAATGGTGATTAGGAGACCATTTTTCACTGCAAGTATAACATATCCCCTTTGCTCCTTTCTCCAGTAACTCACGTTGAGTTAATGTCAGGCCATTGCGAGGGGGTTGGCAGTTGGGGTGAGTTTGTATGAAGGGTGGTGGGTTTGAGTCGTAGTAAAAAAAATGCGATTACGGTTGCAATCGCGGTAACGGGAGTGATGCGGTTATCATATCGTCTAAAGATCGGTCGAAACCATAAGATATCCCTTAACGCAGCTTAAAACGCGGTTTTTTTACGCCTTTAGAATGCGGGAAATATCGGTTCGTTTGTTCCGACAACCTTTACAATACTGCCAACGCGATGTGATGCGGCCTTGTTTTTATTCTATGGTTTGATTTGGGACGATGAAAGTGAGTAAATAGTTAGTGGGATGATTTCTGGGTTTGGGATTATAAAAGTGGGACATGGGTGATGATGTGTTTCTTTTTGGGATGTGATAGGTGTTGGTGGGATATGATAGTTGTCGAGTATTGGGTTGCTTCTTCAAGGTGTTTTTGGTCAATTCTTCAAGCCAAATCTTAGATGTTGTTGCAGTTGCAGCAACAATAATGAAATGACTTTCGCGAGCGACTGTGTCAGGCTACATAGACGCACAACAAACTCAAAAACCTTAAGAAATTGAAATTGTATTCTGCTATGATCTGGGGTGCAAAGATGAACAAATAAGGCAGTAGCTAAGGAAAATGGAAGTGGTATTGATTGAAAGGTAAAGGAAATATACAATAAATTGTTTTAGAGTAACAGGGACTCCTTACCAAAATGGTACTTCTCAAAATTACAACTTACTGTACTATTATTTGCTCTACTATATAAAGCATTAGATTTTGCATTACCCACTATCTCATACATTCTAGTACATTCATTCCCCTAGCATATTCTCTAATTCAGTTATAATCGAATTATCAAAGTGCATTTGCATATTATTGTGCCAGCTCATCATTTGTCCTTTTGTGTTGCCTCCTTTTATATGTGATCAAACATTTCTCCTTGTGGAAAGGTATAGCATATTCCTTTATCCTCTGGGGTGTAAGTTTCAAAAAGGCACTGACAAACACAAGGTTAACGCAGCCTTTGATACGACGCTCCGCGAAAGGCCATGACACAGTCAGTCAACTAATGAGTAAACTGGCATGTGAATCTACTTGGCCAATCAACAAGAATAGTCACAAACTTCCACCCTTTATAATTAATAATGACGTGAATATACAGGAAAACATTTTACAGATTTTAGTAATTAAGGACAGTTTTATCCTATCCCTATCACTTAACTTGCAACAAGTTGAAAAACTAAAGCTAAAACCATTACTCCACAACATTAGAAAGATGACAAGTCTTTCACACACCCTACATTTCTGGCACAAGTAGACAAAGTGAATCAAATTAAGAAACCACACAACCTTATAGAATTCTGTAAAATTGTGAGGCCATTAAACCCCTTCCATTCCATGAAGTCCTAGGGATTAGGAATTGGGACATGCTTAACCAAAAAGAAAACAAAAATCATAGGGTAAGAGTCCAAGTGTTAATACTTAATACCTGTTAATAATAACAAAACAATGCCAACGCTTTGATAATAATAGATTTTTCGAGACAGTTCAAAATCGGATTTTTTATCTACTTTGGTATTTGCATGATTATGAATCCATTTTTAAGTTAGGTCAAATCGGATTCGGTTACAAGACCGGGTGATGATCGGGTCGTCTGATTTATTTTGAACACCTCTAATAGGCGCTAAGAATGTCCAAATAAGTTTAATATTTATATGTTAAGAGACAACAAGTGTGGTACATACACGTTTGGATCTGGGACTTGGATACAATGAGCAACAAAAGGCAGTGATGAGCAACAGGATAAGCAATTCAACTACCAAGCTAATAGGCAGCAACAAACAGCATTCACCTGCTAAGCCTAATTGCATCGGTGCACAAGCATTCAACTACTAAATCGTTCATCATAAATGGGTCATTTCTATATCTCCCCGCCACAGAATTTAAGCAGTAACATGATAAAAACATTAATACGAGTCATTACCACATTTCATTTTGGTTCGGGGAAAAACATTTTTCCAGAAAACTGTTGATTAGTTTGACAAGGAACTATGATAAACACTTTCCTCCATAAGAAGTGAAACAATTTCTTCAAACATTCCGTCCCCAACAACTTCAATCCTCATGAGAGTTTTCAATCAAACCAAACAGATAACGTCAATCATCATTTGCACAATTGCACTTTCCGTAGAAAAATTATATGAAGAACTAATTGTTTTTCCAAAACCAAACATCCCCTTGATGTATCGAGCAATGATTAATGAATTATAATTATTAATTCACTCATTACCAAAGATGACAAGTTTTCCAAAAATTAAAAACCCAAAAACAGTTAAAGTCCACTTTACGGCTACCCGACGTTACACACCTAAAATTCCTACAAATTATCACAGTTCAAAAACTGGGTAACATACAGTAACAGTCTACATAGAATTACGAAGAAAAGCAAATAGTTAGAGTAGGACAAGCATGATTATAGGAGTAGTTTTTAATGGATTATCTAAAAAATAGAAAATTACCAATCAGCAGATAGATAATCAGGAATTTCAGCAGAAGCCCTGAAGCGTAAAGATGGAGAACGAAAATTACCAAATCGGTGTTTTGTATTAGAAGAGCTAGAGAATAGTGTTAAAGATTGAGGATTTGGTAGAGATGAAGTAAACGACATCGTTTTGATTATTTCTTGCTCTAAATTGATGATTATGTTCTGGTTTTTCTGGGTTTAAGAATGAAAGATGAGAGATATGAAAAGAATTCTTTGAAGAAAATGGTTGTGTTATGTATGTGACGTCAGATTATGAAATACAGTTGGATAGACGACTATCTCATACTTAATCGGAACAGAAAAATTAATTAATTAATCTAATCAAAAGAGAACTGCTAGTCTCTTGAGAGATCGTCTCTTTGAAAGACTTATTTCAAATTCGGTCCATTAAAAATTAATATCTACTTACCGTATTTTTAAATTCGTACTTATTTCATTTTTAATGCTTACTTATCGTATCCTTAATGCCTACTTTCAATATCTTAAATGTTTATTTATATCATTTTTAATGCCTGCTTACAACTTTTTAAAAAAAAATATAATGGACCGGTCTCGCAAAGAGACCGTCTCTCACAAGAATTTGTGTAAAGAAAAAAAAAGTTATTCTTCGTATAAGGCTAATCTAGACTTGATCTATATTATTTTTATTTTGCACCATTTCTCAATTTTCCATTTACAAGCCGATACTCGTCATACCTGACTAGTTAGTCACACTTGTTATATCAGACTATTTAGTCAAATTCTGTAACTTTCGTTAATTTCTTTACATATACAATTATGTTTCAAAAATCCATAATTATAATTTAAAAACAATAAAGATTTTATTAATATTTTCATTTTAACCAATTACTGTATGTTTTTTCATTTAATGCTTAAAAAATACTCGAATAAAACTTGAATTCACAAGTTTAAATTTTTAAAAGGAGTAATTAGAGCTAGGCACTAAATATTTAAGCATACTTAAATTTAATTGTATAATCGTACGATTTTACGATTCGATCTTAACAATCCGATTCTACCTCTCCAAGTTTAATTGGGAGAAATGATCCACTTCACTCGATCTCTGAAGCCTCAACCCTTACAAAAGCTAGCCATCTTTAATGATCAACCAACCATGTTTCTGCTTAATGCCTCCAAAATATAGGACAAGATAACCGCAAACGTCGTAATGAAATATCAGATGATCATTATAAATATCACCTAAACAATCACAGCTTTCCAATCTTCTCTAATAATGAAATATTAGATGATCCAGAATCAAACAACCATGTATCAATGGCCAGAATTACCCTCAAGAAAACAAAAATGAACCATGACAATTCTAGTAGTGTACAAGACTAAAAGTTGGTATTATGGTTGACATTTCACTTTCAAGTGTCTAAAATAAGGCCGCATTGCACCGACATTTCACTAACATATGTAAACTAACACAGACTTAGTCCGATCTTTAAGTAATGCAAAACTCAGTACATCACTTCTTCGGCTGAGGTTGAGAAAGGTGCTTGGTTACGACATAGCAGTCTGGTGGAGAGATGTTTGTGTAGTAATTCTGGATGGTATCTGTGATTTCAAATCCGAATTTCTTATAGAAATTGATAGCTTCATCGTTATTGGTCTGAACATGCAAGTAAATCTCGGAGATGTTTTGCTTGGAGCTCAGCTCAAGTACATGATTCAACAGCTTTGTGCCTGTGTATAGCCACAATCAGATTCAGCAAACATGAAAAACAATTCAACCAGCTAAATCAGCAAGCTGAAACATACTCTCTGTCCCTATGAGTTTGCCAATGTTTTTTATTTGGATCGTCCCTTTTACTTTGCAGCAGTTTCATTTTTTATAATGTCCCCAACACTTTCTTTAATTCATATCCACACATCTTTTATTTTTCTCACGTTTAATCTAACAACACACAATTTTAATATCCCTGCTACTTCTTTAATTATTGTACTATTTCCTGGTGTATCAAATTCGGGGACCAAGGGAGTAATAATTTCAAAGGGTTCAAGCGAAAATAATCATATTCTAGTCAAACGTTTTGTGCCAAATTGTTTTCTTACACTAAAAGGGAGATATTCAAAAAACCAACCCTAGTATGACTCAGTCTTAGAAAAACATTCCAATTTAAATCTGAGGAAAAGAAGTACAGCTGCAAATCTAATTAATACACCAACTCTGAGTGATATCTCATAAAAATCGGATAATCCAATGCAATCTGACATTCAAATATTTATTTTGTAAGTTAATTAAAAAAATTTGTGTTTATTGCGATTGATATAGCATATAAATGTGCCTAATTCAATAGGTGTGTTCGCGCTCATCATTGGTGGTAAAGTTATTGAACCCCACTATAGAAGGATATACCCCAAGATTCCAACACGTTTAAAACTTTGATACGTCAATTCCAAAGAAATCATTGTTGTAAGTTTTCATTTTATTATTAAGTAGATATTGGGTGAATTGTAACAAATTCGAGTTATTAAGTTGAATTAGTCAAATTACATATATTTGTCATGTAGAATTTGGGCATATGATAGCCGATCCCAAAAACATTATTGTTGTGATGTCGCGAATTATTAAATGTATTTGATACTAGAGAAAAAGATAATAGAATCCGACTTTTCCAAAGAGATCTGAGAGTTGAGCAAAGTCAAAATACATAAAATTCAAGTCCAAGCTAGAACTAGAGTTGAAAAAGAGCCTCAACTTTTATTTATTCGGAGCAAAGTTGAAGTGTGCAAAATCTAATCCAAGTCCAACTCATTGTCATCCCAATCACACAGGCACAATATTCTTCTCATCGACCAACTATTAGATGAAACTATGGAGCAACTAGATCCCAAAACTGTACTATAATTCAAAATGATTGTCAAATCAGTCACACATAAAAATGTTTTCTTGGAAAGGAAGATATGAAAAAGATCCCTCCACTCGAAATCAATGGTCAGATACTCAGTTGCATACAACATGTTACATTTTGAAGTGATAAAGGCAGGTCATGTAAAGCACCTAACTATTATGAAGGGACTACTTATAAAACCGTGTCAAATGCTCAATTTGAATAGGTTAAGAAAACGTTCAACTGATTCAAGAAAGAGGGATATGGAGAACATACCAACACCTAACCCACGATAGGGAGCCAACACACCCAATGTCATAATGTAAACACGAATAGCTCCATCATCCCTCTTTTCAAGGCGGCATGCAATTGCTCCAACACATATATCACTATAATAAGCTGCAAAATGGGAAAAATAATAAGATACTGAAATATATTCGCTGAAAATGGCAAAAATAGTTGTACTTCACTCCAAAAAGAATATGCAGGATTGCAGGTAGTAAAAAAGCATAGGCTTGATACCCATATAAAGTAATAAAGATGATACAGAAATTATAATTATACCAAGATATCTTAAGATGATACATAAAAGACACCCAAATGGTTGCAATCACAAAAATTAAATTGTAAAATCCCAGTATTTCATGGATATGACATTTACTTTTTATACTTGAACTACGACAAGGAAACATGCAAGCACCAGGAGAATAGAAGAAACCGCCTCAAAAAATTATAGCGTATAATCGTATAAGCCTCATGAAAGCTCATGATATAATTATTTTTACATGATATGCTATGATCATAAGTTTATTTTGGCATTATTGTAATATCCACTATCCAGCACAATCATATGATCCTATCAAAAAAGCAATACTGAGCTGATTTAATCAGTTTTTACTTCCCTGGTTAACCAACTATGCATATGTAGGAAATTTGGTAAAACAAATCACTATTAAATTAGAAAAATGCATAGACGACTATAGTTTTAGTATGATTCTCTAGGCTCCACAGGAGCAAAAACCTTTTGAAGATCACCCAGAATACCCTGCGATGCCTGCTATGAACTTACAGTTTCAATTAAACAGTAATTTTGGAGATAATATATAAAAAGGATAAACTAGAATTACATTATAAAGTGGGATAAAATTAATGGAAAGGGATGGTTACAACCCTAATTGTAAAATAAGAACATATAGATGAAGCTATTCGAGATGCTTGAGATCTCCCAAATGAGTATAAACTCACCCACAATGTGTTTACCATTTTCAAGATGATTATGACTCCCTAATTTTCTCTATTTACAATAAAACTACTAACTTATTCCCCAAGTCTCCCTAACCTAGCGATTATCTAAATTACCCTTACGTAAACTAATTATTCAAAATATCAGTTCATTTTTAACTAGTATAAATACTTTTCCACTACCATAAGACTACTAAAAACCAAACTCTTACAGCCAATACAAACTTAATAGTAATAATCGCGGTAGTTAGAACCGTCCTAAGACCATGAATAACCAAACGTATCGTGCAAATCATGTCAACTAGTAACACAAAGAAATCCACGAAAGCCCATCAAAGAAACACATACTCAGAAAATAGGAGGATTGATGATATCCAGACGCAAAATAAGAGAGGGAATAATATGGGGAGCAACAACAACCACACACTAAATCAGATTAAAACACCCAAATAGGGACAAGCACAAAACATCAGATTCAATTGCACCAAATTGAAAGAGACAAAATACTTAAGGAATAAATATATGGATTGCATCTACCAACACCCCATAAATGAACATGAAGCTTTGACCTGCTGTAATCTGAAAAAGACCTTTATAAAAATTTGTTCACAATGTCTTCTCTACACTACCCTATCATACCTAAACCAACATTTTTCATCATTGCAAATCACCATTATAATTTCTTACAACCCATGAAATGGTAACAAGTAAATCCAATCTTGGTCGTCAACAATTCACCATAATATTTGGTAGACCCACAACGTGTCTGGAAAGCTTTCACCAACAACACAGCTTTGCACAAGCCCACTAAAACATTGATGTTTCATTAATCTACAAAGATATGCCCATATGTTGTAGATAACACGAAAATAACATAAAGGACATTGACCGTAAGTCCCTAACCCTTGGAAAAAATACTGTAGCGGATACAGTCACGGTGTCAAAGGAAAATGACTAAAACAAAATAATAACGCCTTATGGGATGTGAATTTTTTTTTTTTTATAAAAAATCACATAAGTAGAGTTTTGAGCTTATAACTGAAATTGTATTAGCGAGATACAATTATTATGCAATAATAAACCTATAGTTATAGTTATTATAGTTGCACAATGTGAGCTACTTAAAGTGGATAATTGATTAAATTATTCTTTTACGATTATAGTTATGAGTTACTATGGTTAATGGGTATCAATGAATTTTAATGATATGTTATACTCTTTGTAAAAAAAGCACGCCCGAGGCGCTAAGAAGCAATTGCTTAAACGCCTCCTTGAGTCTATGTATAATAGAAGACTCTTCAAAGGCGCACCTTTTTGGTGCCTCATGCGCTTTTGCACCTTACACGCCTTAATTACCAGTCAAGAAACATACCATAATACTCATTAACCATTGCCTAAGAACAACCAATGTGACTTCTTTTTCACCAAAAGGAACCCAATAGTGAGCTTATTCCTTAATTACCAGTCAAGAAACATACCATGATACAACTAATTCTAACTCCAAGTGAATTATATAGAAAAGTAGAAATACTATTCAAGAAATGTAAACATAATACCACTGAGAGAACTAAAAACAATAACACTTTGTTTTTGCTCATTGTAGAAAGAGAGCTGATGAGCCTAAATACCCAATAATAGAGATAAGTCATTTTCCCGAAATACCCAGGAAAAGAATTCAAGTAAAACAATTAATAATAAATTGTACTTTCGACAATACTAGATCAAATAAATTACATAAATCAAAAAATTTATGAGAAGAACTCAAGTTAAATAACTAGTTACATGTAATACCTATAATACCCAATTGAGAAAAATGACGGTATTTCTTTCATACATGCCCAATTGAAAAAACAAATCTCATTTTTTCAAAAACCCAATAAAAATAACAATTTTCAAATACCAAAGAGTTTACTCGATTAAAACAAGTAATCAAATGTAATTTGAACAAAACCAAATGTTATGTTTGTGGCTCATAATCTCATTCGTAGCTTGATGTTGTGGAGTATTTGTGCTTGGAATAAAGGGCAAGTGAAGGAACTTGTGTTGGGTGAAAAGACAGAAGTAGTTGAAGTGTGTAGTCGTTGTTTGCTCGACAAAGATACATGGGTTTGCTCCCTTTAGAGGATAGGCACCTCTTTGAGGTGGTTTCATCTTGATGATGGATTTATTTTTTGGGAAGATGATTGATTAATGTAGTCATTGTAGTGTTTGCTGGAATTGAGATTATTTTGTCAAGGTGGAGATTTGTCATGTTTGTAACTCGCAATCCAAATCATAGCTTGATGTTGTGGAGTATTTGTGCTAAAAATAAATAAGCAAGTGAAGGAGGATGGCTCGAATGTGTAGCTCCTGTTTGCTCGAACAAGATACATGGCTCGAGTGGGTCGAGGAGGATGGCTCGACTGGGTCGATCGAGCTATAGCTAGTAGAGTGGAGCTTCTGTTCTTGGCTTCTGTTTTGCACATGTTTTACTTGTTATCCATCACTTATGTTAGCCTTATAAATACCGATTTTAAACATCCTTTGTATGGTAATCTTATAGAGAGAGATTATTGTAATACTCTTGTGATCCTCTTGAGAGATAATTGATCTAGATGGAGAGGGAGCCAAATTAGGGTTCATAAGGATGTAAATTGGGGGTTCTTAATTTACCTTTACAATCTCTATAGGTTTTTATTCACCATTGTTAGAGTTGGATTAGTGTATGTAATCAATAAATTGTCTTTTATTCATTGTGTGGGATTTTATAGTCTAATATGAATTTGATATTAGGATTTCCCCAGCTTCCAATTCTTGGTGTATTTGATTATTTCTTTACATTTTGCAATCTATATCATTTTTTTGTAGCTAGAATCTTCATGGAAAGAGCATTTGCTGTAAAACCCAATCGAAAAGGGAAATAGAATATAATAAATGCAGAATATAAGACAAAATAGAGGAAAGCAAGATGATTAAAAAGGTAAGAAGAAAGGGGAAAAAGAAAACCTAATTTGGTGAAATCGCCAGAAGCAAGAGCATCAACATAATACTTGTCATTATAGCGAACAGGAAACAGAGTAACATTGAGCTTCTTAAGCTGCATTACATTCTTATCCCTTACTCCATCCAATGATATTGTTACTTGCTTCATCTTTCCTCCCAGATTTCTTCTTTATCTGAATTGAATTGAATTGAATGCCCCAGATATTGATACAGAACTACAAAAAGAGAGGTCGCGAGAGAGAAAAAGGGAACGAATGTGTGATCTTATTCTGAGAATCGAATGAATGCAGAAGACGGATGTTGGCTGCTACTCGCTATTCAGGAATCAGGAGTGAGAACTTAAGGTTGCGGAGGACGAAAGGGAAACAAGGGTACGGGAAATGCCGTTTTCGTTGTTTTATCCAACAAAATTTAAAAAAAAAACTCGCTAGAAGGAGGGCTTGAACCTCCGACCTTGTGGTTAACAGCCACACGCTCTAACCAACTGAGCTATTCCAGCATTGATATTATAATTTTTTTCATTATTATATCACTTTATTGATGTCAATATTAAACTAAAATGGTAATTGGTAGAATAAATAATAGAGTTTTTTAATTTGTGGATATGACAAAATACAATTAAGTTTATAGTATTTGAAATTTTTGAAGAAAAATGTATGTTTAAGTCTATGAAAATGTAGCAACTTTGATAAAATGTTTGTAGAGAGGATCTAAATATTGTTAATGATGTTAATTGACAGTATTCAACTTATGTATAAAATTAAATTTTTAGAGGTACTAATATATGTGTTAGTTAAATTGGTAGCAACTTTTGTATTTGACAACATTGACTTGTGTTCAAACTTCATCAAGCATATTTTTTAGGAAAAATTGTTTCGAAAAAGCCAACCTTTCGGCCATCTGCAATTAAAGAGTCAATGTTTCATTTATTCAATAAAAAGACAACCTTTGCCTCATTTTTGCAAATAAAGATTCAACGTTTTATTTATTCAATAAATTTAGAGTTGAAAACTTACCTGCTATATTGAATAAATGAAACGTTGACTCTTTATTTGCAAAAATGAGACAAAGAAGTCTTTTTATTGAATAAATGAAACATTAACTCTTTATTTGCAGATGGCCAAAAAGTTGGCTTTTTAGAAACAATTTTTCCTATTTTTAAAAATTAAAAAGAGTACTTGAAGTTTAAATTGTCTGAATGGTATACATGTAGCTTTTCATTGTTCAATACACAATAATTATTTCCTAGCTTTCATTTTGGAAACCAAAAATTTGTTCTTTCTACTAATAACATGCTAGCTTTTATTAAATATGTGACTTATGTGAGGTTTCATTTTGGCTTTATCATTGTTCAATATACTTCCTCCGTATTTGGTTATTTGCAACTTTTACCAAAAATGGCGTATAATATTATTTGCAACTTTCTTTTTTCTTCCATTTATAGAAAGTTTTTAATTACTTTTTTATTATCTCTCTCTTACTTTTTTATACTCTCTCTTACTTTTTAATACTCTCTCTCATACTTTTTAATACTCTCTCTTACTTTTTAATATTATAATACTATAATCTCACCCCATTAACTTCATTAATCTATTTTAATACACTACTAAAAGTTTTGTCTAGGAGTCCGTGAAGGACCCTAAAGTTGCAAATAATTAAATACGGAGGAAGTACAATAAATCAACTTCATGACATAATGCTTTATAAGATTCTTAAACACTTCATATTCTAAGATTGCTCGCCACCAAGCACGCTTAAGTGTGGAGTTCTTAGCAAATGGGCTTTCATGAAAAAAAAAATACACTTTGTTGATTTGAGTAGTCTAACAATCACTTGGATATTGCTTGGGTGTAACTTGGGATTGATCTTTAAACTTATAATAGGTTTGCTTACTTCAGTTTAGTATGAATTCTTGGATTTGGGTTTTATAGATTGGTCTTAATGAGTTTTGGTTTTTTATATGGTTAGTTGATGTTATTTGGATTATGATATAAGTTTGGTATTTGGGATTTGCTTAAATATTGGTTAAACTCCTTCATTGTTGAGGCTGAGTCGTTTAGCATTCTAACTAATTATTTATCATTTTGTTTATGTAATGATACTATTAGCTTTGTAAAATGATTTTAATGAAATTTACGGTGTTATCGTCGTTTTTAAAGATAAAATAAAAGCATGTTTTACTTAAAGTTTTGTATAAAGTATTAGTCATTATAAATGTTTTTCGTTTTGGGAATTCGACAACGGATACTTTGTATCCGGTTTTGTGTGAAAACTCTAGAGCTTGATTCCAAGTACCTTTTAGGATCGGCCTCGAGCCCCCGATCCCGTTTAATTCTTGCAAGAGCCGTTTAGGTGATGACAATCACCCGTTTACCAGAATGTTAGATCAAGCCTACTTCTAGCAGTCACTGAATATTCCTTGTTTTCGTGTTAATTTTGTATTATGTTTTAAAATACTGTTTCGAGTATTGTTTTGATGCTTCGGCAAATGTTGCGACTTTTGTGAGGAATTTACCTCGAATGTTAGCCTTGAACTTGTGTAGTTCTTAGCCGTGTTTGATTTATTAGCAAAAGTACTCTTCAATATTTTCCTATGTTTTTAATATAAGCTTATTTAAAAGAGGTTACAAAGTTGAACATATAACTGAAATTACAAATGATTTTCAATATTATATCGTTTGTTGGGTTACTCAATAATTATTATTATTGACTGCTTTTGATGGGGCCTACTCTTCCGGGAGTAGATCGATTTTTTTCAGGGTAACTTCATTATGGAGGTGATGATTATAAGTATTATGTGCTACGTGCGCGGCAAGGATTTCCATTTTATCGTCACTCCCTTTTGACTTTGTTATGTAAACGTTTTCTTAGTTTTGGTATTGTAAATTAAGACTTTAAAGTGTTATATCTATATCATATATAATTAAATATAAGTTAAGTTTGTAAAATTTTCGTTAACTCTGATATTGGTTTGCTATGTTCATCGGATCATAGGTCAGACTCAGTCCAAACGACTGTAAGTCTTCCTCTGTGTCAGTGGACAATATTAGTATACTTTTTTTCGCTGGTTTGGGCTGTTTCATTGCATGTAGGTGTATTTTGCATGTATGTTAGTGTATTTGCATGTGAGTGAGTGCTTTGTTTGTATACATGTTGTGGGAACGTTTGGTGTGTGGACGCATGACGTGATGTGTGCATGTGAGTGAGTGTATGGCTTGGACTAGAGGTGTTCAATGGGGCGGGTCGACCCAACGGGTCAAGGGTCGGGTCAATAATGGGGCGGGTCATTAACGGGCCTTGGTGTAAAGGGCCGGGCCGGGCCGGGTCGAATAATTATAAGTATTAATTGCGGAAAAAAAATTTACCACTTTTTTAAAATTTTTTTAAATGATATTATTATATACATAAGTTGATCGACCCAATGGGCCATAAAATATAATAAAAAAACTTATTCTATGAACTTTTTAAAAAAGGGTCAAAGTGGGTCGAATTTAAATGGGCTTGACCCGCCCCGCCCCGTTTATCATTTGACATGACCCGCCCCGCCCCGGCCCATTTAAATTTTGACCCGACCCGCCCCGACCCGGCCCGTTGAACACCTCTAGCTTGGACACATGTTGTGGGAGTGCTTTGTGTGTTGACACATGTTGTGTTGTGTTTGTTGTGTGATTTGTAGTTGCATTTAGTTTGTCTATATAATGGTCCAGGTTGATTTGAATGAAATCCATATTCAGAAATTTGGCTTTACTATAATCCTTCTCAGTTTAGTTCACTGTTGAAAATAACTTGCAGATGAATAGTGCTTCTGATAAGCAGGATTTGTTGATAGTGAAAACGAAGAAGGTGAATTGGAAGAAGGTGAAATTAATTTTAATTCTAATACTGATAATAACAATAATCAGTTAATAAAATTGAATTTGGGTTTAGTGGATTTGAGAGGGATAATGAAGAATTGGAAAATCAAGTGTCTTTTATTCGTAAAGTTCTTCACAATGTCAGTATTGCTGAAGCTAATAAGTCTATATCTTGATCTTATTATTTTTGTATATCTTCTCATATTGGAGGAATTATGTGTTATAGTTTCTGGAGATGTATAAATTATTTGATATTGTGTGCGTTCGATTGCAAAGTTCATTGGAGAGTTTGAGGCAGTTGGTATTGCATTCATTGACTTGGTTTCCTTCAAAGGATGCACTCATTCAACACTCTTTTGATGTGTGAAACAGAATGCTTTTGTGGAGTCCTCATTGTCCTAAAACTAAAAGTTCTACAATGGGAAGTTTGCAATGTCATTGTCGGGCTTGATTATATTCTTTGCCTTGATAATTGTAAGAAATAAAAATATTGCATATTATTAGTATCTTCTATTTTAGGCTATTAGTATATTAGGCGTAATATTAGGCGTAATATTAGGTGTCTTATTCATGGAGTAAAAATGCGGTCGCGGTCGCGAATGCGGTTGCGATCGCGAGTCGCGGTCGCGGGAAAAACGCGATTATCGCGTAACGGGTCGCGGTTTGCATACATTATTTGATGTAATTATTTTTTTTGTAATTTTTTAAATGATTTTAAAAAAAGTTTAAATGAGTTTTTTAATTGCAAATTTGCATAATAAATATAAGTGTTTTAATATAACATTAAATATATTATAATATAAAATATAATATATAACATTAAATATATTATAATATAAAAAATAATATAACAATAAAGATAAAAATATTGTGTGGTAATTAATACATATCTTAAAATTTATACTATTACAGACTTATGCATGAGGAAAAAATACTCCCTCCGTTCTTTTATGTTCTTCCACCTTACTATAACGGGCAGTTTCAAAAGTTCTTCCACTTTAGAATACTTTCTATTTTTGGAAAGTTTTCAACTCACTTTTATTCCTTAAAACCCCACTTTTCTTACTTCACACTACTATTTAATTATTTTCTCTCTCATACTTCCAATACAATCATTACTTCATACTACTATTTAATTATTTTTTCTCTTATAATTCCAATACAATCATTACTTCACACTACTATTTTATTATTTTTTCTCTTATAATTCCAATACAATCATTACTTTCCACTACTATATAATTAAAATAATACCCACTACTACAAAAGATTCTATTTTTCTTAATCTTTGTGAATAACCCAAATAGGAAGATCAAATAGGAACAGAGGGAGTATTTTTTTTAATTGAACTACAAAGTGAAAGTACAAACTTTTGAGCTAACATTAGACCTAGTACCAAAAGGAGCGTCGAGGAGCCTCTTGATTGGCATTACTTTCATATTCATCATTTTGAGTTCCTTGATAGCCTCCAAAGAAAAATGAACCTGCAGCATCCATCCACGATGTATCATGCTGACTTGAGCCTGAACTAGTTCCGCAAAATGTAGGTTGGTGATAATGTACTCCACCATAATGCAATGTCCCATGGTTAATGATGGAAACACATGTACCTGAACTATCATTGTTCGACCCTTGTGATTCGGTTGGAATCACATGTGCAGAAAAGTCATGAAATGAACCAACATTTTCTACAGGGTCGTGTGAAGATTGGCCTAAATCTCTCCTACGCCTTTGAAATGTTTGGCCATAGTGTTCTTCACCAACGAATGATGGTTGACCCTGAAACCTACCACTTGGTTGTTCTGAAGAATAAGATGTCCTAAATCCTTCATATCCCTCCCCATGACCATCACCATCATCGTCGTCATCACCATTATCACTACTTGGAGGAGATAAAGCAGATTTTGTATGATGACTTGGCTCACTGCTTGTTTGTGGAAGATTTTTCCCTAACAATTCGTTGGGATTATCTCGTTGATTATTATCGTCGTCATCATCATCCAAATCTAACCAAGACAAATCATCCCCATTGAAGACTGGGTCCTCTCTTTCTTCCAACCATTCATTTAATGGATCATCTTCATCAAATATGTAATCCAAATTTATTGGATCAAAACTAGCATTAATGTCATTATTTCCGCGTCTTTTTAAGTGTCTGAGCTTTAATTTCATATTGTAGCGGACATAAATGATCATATGAAGTCTTTTATACTTGAGACGATTTCTTGTCTTAGTATGGACAAGACTCCACATACTCCAATTTCTCTCACAATTTGACGAAGTTGTAGTTTGACTCAATACTTTTACTGCTATTTGTTGAAGTTGGGGGGCATTTTGACCATAATTCAGCCACCACATAGCTGAAATTGATTTTTAAAATATTAACCTTTAAATTTAAAGTTTAAAAAGTTTATTTATAAATAATTAAGTAAACATAATTACCAGGGTCCATATATGTAATTGCTTTACTAGCCGAATCTCTCCTAAAGCTATCCATTTTGTGTTGATAAAGATAAATCTGAAAATTTAAATAAAAAAACTTAGTAATATGTAAACTCTTAAAATATAATTATAACTCAAATAAGATTTCGAGTTTATTGCTACTTACTTGTTGGAGTGCTTTAATCTCTACTTCCATGTCTCGGGCTAACTTTGAAATAACATTTTTTAGACCTTCTATCAACTCCTGGTCTTTTCTAATGCTTTGTTTTCCGTACATATATTGAGGGTTAAGAAAACATCCTAAAGCATAAATCGATTTTAATAGGTTAGTATAGTCAAGGTTGTAATATATAAGAAATCACATAAATAAATCATTGATGAATTTATATTACCTGCTGCATGTAAGTCTGTATGCAATTGAAAATTCCATCTCTTGTCAATCATCTTCCAACAATTTTTGTAAGGGGATATATTTTGTCGAATCGACTCCTTCATACGATCCATGGCTTCATATATGAATCCCATTGTCTCCATCAACAAGCCTTAATACTTTGATAATGGGATCAGTCAATTTTAAAATCTCATCCGCCTTATCCCAAAATTCAGCAACAGCTCTTGATGGGTTTTTGGACAATAGTTCACGAACTTCTACCGCCAATTCGTTTGTCATTTGTCCATATCTTAAAGCTAACCACTCGGAAGAATCAAACATATCTTGTAAGGAAGTTTTGTGCCTTACAACACTCTCCAACATGATAAACTGTGTGGCAAATCTTGTAATTCCGGGACGCGTCAACTCTCTATCGTTTGTGAATCTTTTCATATATTGAACTGCCCATTTGTAGTGATAGATCCATTGACTGATTTTTTTTTGCTTTAACAATTACAGGCTTAATATTTTTTAAACTTCCAATATCTTCCAAAAATAAATCCAAACAATGTGCTGCACAAGCTGTCCAATATATATGAGGAAAATGTTCTTCTATTTTTTTCCCCGCGGCCTTAACAGCTGCTTCATTATCAGTAACTATTTGAACTACTCTATCTTGACCTACTTCTTCAATTACCTTTTTCATAAGCGTAAAGTAATAATCAGCATCTCTTTTATAAACACTTGTAGCATCTACTGACTTATGAAAAATTGTGCCACGAACAGAGTAAACCAAAAAGTTAATTATGTGCATATTTGTTGGACCAGACCATCCATCGCACATAATGGTAACACCTCTTTCATCCCATATAGGCTCAAAACCTTTAATAAATTCTTTCATTTCTTTACACTCTTCAGGAAGAAAAACCTTTGAAAAAAGATTCAAAAAACAACATTTATATTAATTATTATTAAAGTAACTCGTATTTATTAAGTGATTAAATTTAAATTTGTGATATTGTGATAATATCTCTGATAATCTATATGCTGGTGGAGCTCGGCACTTGCCACCGACCTCCCTTATTGTTTCCATAAGTGGATTCGTAAATGGAGATTCAATTGCTTTGAATGGAGTATTGGTGTCAATAAACCAACTTCCAAAAGCTTTTAGTAACTTCTTCTTTGCTTTTTTGACCATACTAGTGGACAGTTTTGTTTGCTTTTTCATTTGACTGTCTTTTTCCAATTCAGTCTCACGTGCACGTAATCTAATCGCGGGATTAGAAAACTCATGCCTTCCACTTTTGACATAAGCAACATCTCGAACAGAAGAAGATCGGTTCATTGAGGTTAAATGAGGGGTTGGATTGTAGCTACTGCCCCCTACATCATTGTAATTACCTTGTCGTCCTCTATACGACTCCCTTTGATACTCAAACTCATGCTCGAATCGACTAAGTTGTCGAGCATATTGCATTTCTCTATCATCCTCATCGTCCTCATCACTATCGTCACCAGCACGTCGCATTGTTTTTGATAAGTCTTCTTCAAGTTCCCTTTCCATTCTTTGTTTATCTCTTTTAGTGTCTCTATAATTTGTTAAGAGTGCCATCATATCTTTCCTTACTTCACCTGAAACGTTGCTACATGGAGTAACATCACCTTTCTTGTGAGCCAAATGTTGTTTTAATCTGGTTATTCCCCCATTAATTATTTTCCCACAAAACCTACATCTAATTTTGCGTTTACTACCGTCAACTGCTTCACCGAACCTCCATCCAATGTCCTCTCCACTTGGGGCCATTATACTTGCTAAGACAAATAATGTGTATTAAAAAATATAATGACATAAATATTATAATGAATAATTATTAAGACAATTAAGTTAAAAAAAAAAAATCCAAATTCAGTAGTTGTCATTTAAATTTAAAATTTTTTATTTAGTTTGTTTTAGTTCTTAGATTTATTAATGTGAGAAAGATAATAAATTAATTTTGTAAGATACATTTAGTGGGATAAAGAAATTAAAAATAATAAAATTGTACTACATTATTATTTTATTGAGAAGTGTAAAAAGTTAAGCTATTTCTTATCCCATTCCCACGCCACTTATCAGTCATCATCCATGTTCCAGTGTCATCATTATTTAGTGAAATGATTATTTTATAATATTATTTAATTGAGAAGTGTAAAATAATTATTTCACTTGCTAGAAAGTTTTAAAGCAACATAATATTGTAAAATATAATGACATAAATATTATAATGAATAATTGTTAAGACAATTAATTTAAAAATAAGATAAATTGAGTAGTTGTCATTTAAATTTAACTTTATTTATTTATTTCTTTGTTTTAATTAATTTGAGATACATAATAAATTAATTTTTTAAGATAAATTTAGTGGTATAAAGAAATTAAAAATAATAAAGTTGTACTACTTTACATTAATTAATTGAAATTGAAAATATTAAGAATGTTTCAAAAATAAAAAAAATTAAAAGCAAATGTATTAATCAGAATTCAAACAATTTGGACTTGGAAGTTGGACCATTAAAATAAGATGGAGTGAGGAAGTGGCGTTTGAAATCAGCAAAGTATACTGTAAAGTGAGAAAAAATCAGATTCATTATATCACTTTTCAGTTTTCACTTTATTGAGCCAAGTGAGAAAAAATATTCGTCATTCTTCCTTCCATCTTTATGCTGTAAAGTAAACTTTCTATCAGCTTCTATCTTTATTCCAATTCCAAACCCATCTTCTATCATTACACCATCCATGGCGCTTCCAAGACCAGATTCGTTCCACCTGCAAAAAAAAAAATATCGAAAGCAACTTCTTCAATAATGAAGCACAGAATACACACCTTAAATTTAGCTTCTTGAAGATGGGTTTAAATTATCAAGCTGGAGTGGATGCTTTTCAGCAAAAAAAATGAAGTAAATGCCAGATCTGGTAAGTTATCAACTTTTCAACTTATTTTTGTGTTTTTTTGCTCAATTGTTTTATGTGGATGTTTTTGGGTTAGTATGGGGTAAAATATATTGAGGAACTTAGCATTATTGAACATAGTTGAAGATAAGATTCTGAAAAGTAAACATTATTGTGTACCCTCATTTTTTTGATTTGATTTCTGAAAAGTTTTTGCGAATCTCGCCCGTGATTTCCGAGATTCCCGTGTTGAAATGGTCGTATCGGACGAAAACCGTTTTGATGCGCCTCTTTTTGAAACGCCGTTACAAAACGCGGTATCTCGTAACGGTGAACTGAAATCCCGTTACGAAACGGCCGCGACGCGACGTAACGGCCGCATTTTTACTCTATGGTCTTATTTTCTTCCTCTTTTATGCTTCCTAAACCATGTATATATAGGGATGTAATTCTGTGATTAAGCAATATACAAAAACACTCTTAAACCTAATCATCTATATTTCCGCTAATGATATTGGTCATGGTATCAGAGCCAACGGTTGGTTCAAGGGACCAAATCGTTTTTTAAACCTCACCATTTACTCAGGAAAAATAAACCCCAAAATGTCTTAACCACAAACCAAACCACACACAAACCAGCAATTAATGAATATGGAGCAAATGGAACAAATGTTCCAATGTTTCCAGAAAATGCAAAAAACCAACACACAGTGAACAACCAACATCAGATCTTAAAGTCACCGAGAAACTCAATTATCAGAATTACACGAAATGGTGTAAACTGATGCAAATAGCCATCGAAGGGAAGGGACGGCTCAATCATATCATCGCAGCTCCTCCTCAATCAACAGAACCGGATTATCAAAAATGGAAGCAACAAGACTCAATGGTCTTGTCTTGGATTATTTCAAACATCGAGTCTGACCTTCCTAGACTACACAACAGCATGGGACCTATGGAAAGGGATCTCAGTTCTTTTTAGCAGTGGCCGTGACGAATTACAAATCTTTGATCTTAGTTCCAAAGCAAGTTCAATTAAACAAAATAATCAACCCATCGAAGTGTATTACGGGTGTCTAGACGCTCTTTTGAAGGAGATAGATCGTCGTATGCCTAACCCTATGAAATGTGCGGATGATATAACCACATTCAACAATTTCATTCAAAAACATAGACTATTCCAATTTCTGGTCGGTATTAATGAAACGTTCGATAAGGAACGTCGTGACTTACTCAATCGAGATCCCTTACCAAGTGTAGAAGCAGCTTATGCCGCCATTAGAAGGGAGATTAGTAGGCGTGAGATTATGACCCACGTTTTATCACTGGGAACGAGTCCCTCAGAAATCGGAAGTGGGTTGGCGGTCAAACACCAGTCAGAAAATTCGTCATACCGGCGGGATCATGAGGACAAAACTCACTTGAGATGTAGTCACTACGGTGGAACGAGGCACACAAAGGAGGGCTGTTTTAAATTAATAGGGTTCTCGGAGTGGTGGGAGGAACACCGACTGAGGAAGGTCGTCATCAAGGCTTAACCAAGAACCGGCGGCAAGGCCTATGCTGCCACCCGTGTCTCCATTACCTAGGAACACATGACCAACACAACCCACACAGGTGAAATACTCATGGAAGGAGGAGAAGCAGTGAGTGGAAAAATGGAAGAGAGAGAAACGGATAGGGTAAAGGATGAGAAAGACCTTCCTTTTTTGGGTATTTATACTCAAAACAATATTAACCCTAATTAATTCCCAAAACCAGCACAAAATACCCCACAAAATACCTTCCGGCAAAATGCCTAACCCATAAAATACCCTCCCAAAAATTTACCCAAACTGGCACCACTAAGTGCACGTGGGCCACCAAATTTTTTAAGCCCAAACACAAAATTAACCCCTAGCCTTGGACTTCTTTGTAAACCAACCTCATCCAAATGAATACTTGATTGCGGGGCCACAGATACAATGACTTTTGACGCTCACAATCTTGTATCCCTCGGTGCAAAAAATCGAACCCATATAGAGACAACCAATGGAGCATGTGTGGATGTTCATCAAGCTAGGCCCGTTAATATTTCTCCTTTGATACATTTAAAAAATTGTCTTTTGATACCTAGTCTATCTCATAAATTGTTGTCTATTAGTCAACTAATGAAGGAGCTTAATTGTATTGTTCTTATGACATCTACTGATTGTGTTGTGCAGGATGCTCGGACAGGGAAGATCCTTGGGCGTGGTACTGAACGAGGAGGCCTGTACTATGTGGACAAGGTAGCTCACAAGGGTCAAACTTTGCTTGCGCATGGGTATAGTAATCAGCAAATGTGGATTTGGCATAGACGTCTAGGTCATCCTTCACTATGTTGAGGACTTAAGGTTACGAAGGACGAAAAGGAAACTAGGGTACGAGAGATGACGTTTTCATTGTTTTATCCAACAAAATTTGAAAAACAAAACACGCTAGAAGGAGGGCTTAAACCTCCGACCTTGTGGTTAACAGCTACACGCTCTAACCAACTGAGCTATTCCAGCATTGATATCATAATTTTTTCCATTACTATATCTATTTATTAATGTCAATATTAAATTAAAATGGGTAATTGGTAGAATAAATAATAGAGTTTTGATAATTTGTGGATATGACAAAATACAATTAAATTTATAGTATATGAAATGTTTGAAGAAAAATGTATGTTTAAGTCTATAAAAATGTAACAACTTTGATAAAATGTTTGTAGGGAGGATCCAAATACTGTAAATGATGTTATCTGATTGTATTCAACTTATATGCGAAATCAAATTTTTAAAGATACTAATGTATGTGTTAGTTAAGTTGGTAGGAACTTTTGTATTTGACAACACTAACTTGTGTTCAAACTTCGTCAAGCATATTTTTTAAATTTGGAAAGAGTACTTGAATTTTAAATTGTCTGAATGGTATGCATGTAACTTTTTATTGTTCAATACACAATAATAATTTCCTACCTTTCATTTTGGAAACCAAAAATTTGTTTTTTCTACTAATAATACGCTAGCTTTTACTATTAAATATTTGACTTATGTGTTGTTTCATTTATTAACGGAAGTAAATAATGCTAAAACAAATTACAAACGAGAATTTGTATAAACCCCTTTGTGTGATGACAAAATGAAAATTACAAGATGACTACAATACAATGAAATAAAGAAGATTATTGTGTAACGACAACCGTTACCCGGAAACTTGACACAAGTTGAAGGCGTGTGCTCACTATCCTTTTGTGATATTTCCCCCACAAAGGTACTTGGGTTTAGAAGTTGGAAATTCACAATGAGATACAATCAACTCCAATACACCCTTAGTACTTAGGATGTATAATGTAATAGCAAAGTGTTTGAGAATTATAAGCAATGGAATGCTAAGTAAGAGTTAATTACTCTCTTAGATTAGCAAGAACAAATAAGAGGAAGATAGCAAGAATTCAGAACAAAGGTGTGAAGAACTCTTCATCCAAAGGCCTCTATTTATACTCAATAGAGGAGCCTTTGCACTTAATCACCATTATGACCATATTCACGATCATAGACATTAATACCATTATTCTAGAGAATTATGGTCCTTAATACTCCCTAATTAACCAGAGAATCAAGTGCATTAGTGAGTATCCAAGGCATTAAACACAAAGAAAACGGGAAGAAAAGCAACGGTCACTTCCAGCCCAGATCGCCGACCCGACGATGGGTCAAAAACAAGGGTCGCCGAGTCGGCGATGCCCTTCTGACCAAAATCACTTTGATCCGGTAGCTAAAGCCGACTCGACTTTAGCACAAAAGAGGGGATTGCCGAGTCGGCTTTAAGGCCCTGACTTGGTACCCCTTTTTCTTGTTTAGTCTTATCTTGTAATGCCTTTTGGACCTAGTATATTAATACGTTTTGTCCCACTACTTTTAGTAGCTTTAGTGATTTATACGGACTTAGTACTTAATATGTATTGCCCCACTACTTTAGTAGTACATAGTGATTATATACAGGATTATTAGACACTAAATGTTCAACAATCCTCCCCCATTTTGGGTATAATAAGCCTCTCATTTACCAAAACTCATAATACATTTCATGCATCAACGCTAATATCCCTACGGATTGAATTAATGCCTAGTACAGCACACTTAACAAGTGATTGAGCTAGAATTGATTTCCATAATGAATTGAATCAAATGACCCTTCCAACCACTTGAAGATGTAGTACACACAAAATAAATAACACAAAGTTATTAACTTGACACATTATAAGGCCGTGTCCGTATCTTATTCATAAGTTTATCATAGTCATTATGCCAATCTTGACTACTTGAAGCGGCCACACTTCAAACTTATATAGGTAGGTTCTCAGTACGTATAAAACATATCCCCGTGACGTGGATATAACACCAAGAGCTCTTCAACCCTTGATCTTGAAAACTTCCAAAACGACTACCTTATTCATCACGGTACAAAGCAACGATGGGTCATATAACGAGTTGCTATAACAAAAATCAAGAGGACTTTACCACATTGAATTCAGACACGATGTTACTCATGCGTGAATTGGGCCTTCCCAAATGATTTTATTGACATAAATCGATTTCAACTGAGGCTTTCTCAATTGAATCTCTATTCATGGCTTTCGTAAACGAATCCGCCACATTGAACTTATTGTTCACATAGTCAAAAGTTATGACCCCGTTAATGATAAGTCACTAGTGGAAAAAAAGCTATTGGCTGCTGTTTATTGGCTGCGGTTTTTAGGCACACGCAGCCAATATGAGTAATAAAAAGCTGGTAAAAAAAAAACTTATCAAGGGCTGCGGTTTTTTCCCTTAACCGCAGCCCAAATGTGTATCAAAAATTAGGATAAAGAAAGGGCTGCGGTTTATTACGTGTCCGCAGCCAATAATGAGGCCTTCAAAAATTAAAAATTCAGAAAAAAAAAATTATATGAAAGGGCTGCGGTTATTACAACTGTCCGCAGCCAATAATGAGGATTTAAAAAATTAAAAATTCAGAAAAAAAAAATGAAGTGAAAGGGCTGCGGTTATTACTATTGTCCGCAGCCCAAATATCCAATGCAAGCCCATCACAATTCACACGCCTATTATTATAAAGCTATATATATATATACAAACCCTAAGTCATTGTTTGTAAGGCGCCGTTTTTTCTTCTAACCCTAATATTCAAAACCCTAAAAAACTAACAGGCGCCGTTTTTTCTCTCTAAAAACCTAATAATAATCTGATTTCTTCTCTAAAAGGCGCCGTTTCAGTTTTTCTTCTCTAAAAACCTTAATCTTAATCTTATACAAGCATTTTAAGGTAACCTTTCATCCCCAACATTCTCTGCCTTCTCTAAAAAGGTAACCTTTCATCAATTGTTTGTAAGTTCGTTTCAAAGATCTGTGTTGGTTTCCTCTTGATGTTTGTATTTTCGAGCAAAATTCGGGCAAAAATTCGAGCAAAAATCAGATTTCGAGCAAAAATCAGTCATTCCTCAAGATTGTGTTGGTTTCCTCTTGATGTTCGAATTTTCATGGGTTGATGTTTGAAGATTTCAAAGATCTGTAACTTGAAGATTTGAAGATCTTGTTCGTTTTTTTATTTTTCGTTTTTTTGATTTTTTTTTTTTGATTTTTTTGATGAAGATCTTGATGTCTTTTGTAAGTTTTATTGATTTTTTTGAAGATTTTTTTTTATTGATGTTGAAGATCTTGATGTTGATTTTGATGAATATTTTTTTATTGTTCGTTTTTTTTTATTGTTTGTTTTTATTTATTGTTCGTTTTTTTGATTGTTTGTTTTTATTTATTGTTTGTTTTTTTTTATGTTCAATTTCGTTTGTGTACTGTATGAAGATCTGGGTATGTTCTTGAAGATCTGGGTTTTAATGTACTATTTCAGAAATCGTTTCTAGATTTCTGAATTTTTTTTTTATTTTGAAAAAACACTTAAGGGCTGCGGTTTTTGCCCATGTCCGCAGCCCTTAAGCTTTTTTGGGCTGCGCTTAAAAACCGCAGCCATTCTCTAATTTTAAGGGCTGCTACAATAATGGCTTGGGTCATTATACGCAGCCCATAAGGGCTTAAAAACCGCAGCCCTTAAGGTTTTTTCCACTAGTGAGTCCTTGCACCAGGCTATGCCTAAGAGCAATATGACGAGACTTACCATTATATACTTGACTATAAGCTCTACTTAAAGCCGTCATGCAATCCGCATGGATTGCTACCGGTGAAATTGGCTTAGGTAACAAAAGCATCTCAAACACGAGATTCCTCAACCACTCCGCTTCACTAGCTGCTGAAGCAAGAGCTATAAACTCAGCTGACATAGTAGAATTAGCTGATTCTTATATACTTCATATTCTAATCTCCTTTCATTATTTTGGCTTTCTATTTATCTATATAAATCATATTCTTATATTATTCATAGTTCATAGTACATAGTTTAATATACAATAAATCAACTTTCATTATTTTGGCTTTCTATATGCTTTCTGATTTCCTAAGATAGTTCATATTCTATTCTAATCAAAATAAATAAAAAATAATAATATACTTACATCGTCTAATAATTATAAAACATTTGCAAGCTTTAATATTATTCATCATGAACAATAAAAACACTCTTCTTCTCGCACATATTTCTATTCTTCTCTCTCCCAAACCATTTTAACTTTTTTTCTTAGTTTGGTTCGTTGTTCTTATCACTCGTTTATCCCTGATTGTCACTCAATTTCTTCTTAATTCTTGCTCCTATAAATCTTTGATAGAAGGTAAGATCTTTCATTTAGACTGATTTGCGTTTATTTTTTGGGAAATTCCACATGGTAGCATACAGTTTTCATGAAATGCCAGTGGTAGCACTTTTTAAGAAAATTTCACATGGTAACATCCAGTTTATGCACAAACTAATTGTCGTAGCATTTTCCGTTAAGTTCTTGTTTAATTCCGTTAAATTCATCATTTTGTAAGTTTTTTCCACTTGATAGCATCTACTTATTTAATGCAACATTTTCACATCTAATTTTCACCATTTCAACAACTTCATTTTTTCAAGATTCAATTGTCACCATTAAATTACTTTACAAGCTTTTTGCCATCCTTATCCCCAATCCAATTTAGCAAAATCCAACGTCTAAGACCATTTGACACATTGAACATGCAATATAATTGAACATGATGGGAATGCAATTATCACCGGCTTCTTTTTTGGATGAATTTACGGATTAGGCACAAAAATGAGAATATACAATTTAACATGCATTTAAGATATCCAATTAAAAAAAATTGAATGCTACCATGTAGAAAAAATTTCTAAAATGATGAATTTAACGGAATTTAACAAAAACTTAACGGAAAATGCTACGACAATTAATTTGTGCATAAACTAGATGCTACCATATGAAATTTTCTTAAAAAAGTGCTACCATTGACATTTCATGAAAACTGGATGCTACCATGTGGACTTTTCTTAAAAAAGTGCGACTACTGGCTATTCATGAAAACTGGATGCTACCTTGTGGAATTTCATTTTTTTTTATGCAAATTAGGTTTTTTTGGGATTTTCATTTTTGTAGGAAAAATTAGGGTTTTGTTAATCATTCATTTTTGGGGTGAAAATTTAATGAAAATCGGGTTTTGTTTTGTATATTTTCAAATGAAAATTTAGGCTTATTGTAACACCCCGGCCCAACGGACCACCGGTGACTACTCATGGAGACTGTAGACTATCCTCATGAACCAACACAGGTCTTTTCAGCGCACTTTGGCCTCACTCGTTCACACCCGGGAAAACTTCCCAGGAGGTCATCTATCCTAAGATTCCTCCCCACCAACTACACTTAACTGTGGAGTTCTTAGCAAATGGGCTTCCATGAAAAGAAGATGCAGCTTGTTGATTTGAGGAGTCTAGCAATCCCTTTTCAAGCTAAATCTGGGGTATCACACTTATTATTTGGTTTGGGTTTCTTTGATTATGGTGTTACTTCCAGATTGATTTTGGTGAAATTTGATCAATTTGTAGTTTATTCTTATTGATTCTTGAATCTCTTTTAATTATAGACCAAATTAATTTTTGCTTCCATACTGATTTCATATGATATCATATGAATTGAGCATATAATATGTCGTTAGAAAGATATTAAAGATTAGTTTCTAATGTCTCAAACCTTGCATTCATATGAAATCCTTTATAAATAAATGTGGCTAAGGAAGTACTATTCGTTCGTGAATAGTAACTTGCTTAGTCACTCCACACTATCCCAAAATTGTTAGAGATTGTATATAGTTTAGGTTAATTTATTGTTTTTTTGTATAGATGATGGGTGTGTGTCCTTGTGTTGTGCATTAGGTAGTACACATGTCATGAAAGTGATTGCATGTAGGTGTATTTTGCATGTAAGTTAGTGTGTTTGCATGTGAGTGAGTGCTTTGTTTGTATACATGTTGTGGGAATGTTTGGTGTGTGGACACATGTCGTGATGTGTGCATGTGAGTGAGTGTATGGCTTGGACACATGTTGTGGGAGTGCTTAGTGTGTTGACACATGTTGTGTTGTGTTGTGTTGTGTTTGTTGTGTGATTTGTAGTTGCATGTAGTTTGTCTATATAATGGTCTAAGTTGATTTCAATGGAATCCATGTTCAGAAATTTGGCTTTACTTAAATCCTTCTTAGTTTAGTTCACTGTTGAAAATAACTTGCAGATGAAGAGTGCTTCTGATAAGCAGGATTTGTTGATAGTGAAAAAGAAGAAGGTGAATTGGAAGAAGGTGAAATTGATTTTGATTCTGATACTGATAATAACAATAATCAATTAACAAAATTACTGATAATAACAATAATCAATTAACAAAATTGAATTTGGGTTTAGTGGATTTGAGATGGAGAATGAAGAATTGGCAAATCAAGTGTCTTCTATTCGTAAAGTTCTTCACAATGTCAGTATTGCTGAAGCTAATAAGTCAATATCTTGTCTTATTACTTTTTTTATATTTTCTCATATTGGAGGAATGATGTGTTATAGTTTCTGGTGATGTATAGATCATTTGATATTGTGTGAGCTCGATTGCAAAGTTCGTTGGAGAGTTTGAGGCAGTTGGTATTGCATACATGGACATGGATTCCTTCAAAGGATGCACTCATTCAACACTCTTTTGATGTGTGAAACAGAATGCTTCTGTGGAGTTCTCATAGTCCTAAAACCAAAAGTTCTACAAAGGGAAAGCCTGAAATGTCATTGTTGGGCCCATGATGTCAAAACTCGGCCGAGTTAACTCAGAACGGCCGAGTTGACATAGTTTTCCAATCAATTGTTCCGATATCACGCGAATTGTAACGTCTTATGGAAAAACGGCGCACCACCAAGGACATCGCCCATTTTGGCCGTTCTGTTACGGACGTTTTGGCTTATTTCGGCCGTGATTCAAGGTTTTGCCGGCAAGATTTCACGCACACCAAAGTAGAAGGTAAAACTCAAAAAGAAAATTAACAAAAAGTAACAAAACTTACATCTATCTGTCGCTTAAACGAAAATATTGAAGAAAAATATCAAATTTAAGACTCCACCATTAAAGCTGAAAGTTAAGCTTTGAAGGTATAAGTTTTAACTCAGAGTCATTGACTCACTTTGGGAGATCATTATTTTTTTCTCTTGTTTTGAATAAAAATCCAGTAATCTTGAGAATATAAAGGAGGAATAATTAAAGAGTGTAGCATGTCTTAGTCTTTACAGCTATCACTGACAAACTCCAACCCAATATTTTTTTTATTGTGGATTATAAAATTCTTGTCTTGTCATATCTATATTTTCTCTTGTCTTGTCAATTGTAAATTGGGTAGATTTGTGTATTTCTTATGTTTAAATATTAAAAGGATATTTTGTATAATTAAGTAATTTACTACTTTTTTTTAATTTCATATTTACTATTATTATTATTATTATTATTATTATTATTATTATTATTATTATTATTATTATTATTATTATTATTAGGGATATTCTACCTGGTAAGCACCAGGTATAATGAAATTCACAAACTAGCTATTCTTGTTTTCGATTCTACATGGTAAGCACCAGGTTAAGGAAAACTAACTGCCGTAGCTATATTAGGTCAAAAACGTTAAAAAAAACGTTAAGTTGTGAAATTACTAAATTGCCCTTGTTTATTCTCCATCATCTTCTTCCTTTAACCCCTTCCTTCACCTTCCTTCACCATTAATTCACCTTCCTTCCTCCATTGAACCTCAGTCTAAGATTAATTTACCCAACACACTTTCAATTAAAATTAATTTACCCAACACACTTTCAATTAAAATTAAATTAAATTAATCAAATTGATAATGGATGATCAATTTGGGTCATCTCCTTCCTCCATTTTCTTCCTTTTTTCTGGGTCACACCATCACCAGAGTCAATCACGATACCTGTTCAAAGAGCAAACAAACACACTGCAGATTGTTATATTTAATTTGCAGACCTAAAACATTCAGCTATAGTGCATCATTTGCACCATTCAGCATCTGCAGCACTTCACATAATATTGAAGAGTTTGTTGATCTGAAGCATTAATCCAACAGTGGGTCTGAGAAATCAAACAACAGTAGCTGCCCTCTAAATTTTCTGGTTTAATTAATCTGAATATAAATTTATCATCAAAAAGGAAGGAGATGACCCAAATTGATCATCCATTAATTACTAAATTGCCCTTGTTTATTCTCCATCATGTTCATCATTCACCATTAATTCACCTTCCTTCACCATTAATTCACCTTCCTTCACCAAAAAAAGAAAAAAAGAAAGAAAGGATTAATCTTGTTTTGTTTGATTGATTGAATTTATAATCAAGAGGAAGACTAATTGTATTTTTATCGATTAAATTGGGATTTTTGCTGTAGAAATTTTAAGGTTTCCGTTGTTCGGTGAATTTTTTTGGTTGAGGGTTCTTATCATTTCAATTGTTAGAGAATTCTGGGTTTGTGCAGTAATTTGGTTTCAGAAATTTATAATCTTAGGGTTTTTTTTTTTGCATGATTAAAGCTTTGGTGCATATAAAGCTGTTATTTCTTTGTGAAAATTTGAAGGAAAATCAAGAATTTTGGAGTTTGGTAAGGTTTGGCAAAAAATAGAAATAGGAAGGTGTATAAGAGAATGCTTGTAGGAGGAAGGTGAATTAATGGTGAAGGAAGGTGAATTAATGGTGAAGGAAGAAGTTGAAGGAAGAAGATGATGGAAAATAAACAAGGGCAATTTAGTAATTTCACAACTTAACGTTTTTTTTAACGTTTTTGACCTAATATAGCTACGGCAGTTAGTTTTCCTTAACCTGGTGCTTACCATGTAGAATCGAAAACAAGAATAGCTAGTTTGTGAATTTCACTATTATTATTATTATTATTATTATTATTATTATTATTATTATTATTATTATTATTATTATTATTATTATTATTATTATTATTATTATATGTAATATTTTATAATTAAATAACAATAAAACATTTAAAGAATATATTTATAATTTAAGTATATAAATAAATTTTATTCTATAATTATCGTGGCCCGTCCCACGACAACCGAATTTTTTCCGTTCCCACGACAAATTCTCTTATACATATTTTTGAGCGGTTAACTAAGATGCATTTGTTATGAATATGATTATATTTATTTTACTAGTGTATGAGCAGATCATGAATAATTTCAATTAAAGAGCTGATTTTTAATGTTTTAGTTTGATTATATTGTCATAACCAAGATCTACTCACAAATCTGATCTCTATCTGTTGTACTGACTTTCCCGTACACACTAAAATATTCTTAAAAATTCTAATAAGACAGAAAATATAATGTTTCTAGGTAGTTAGATTTTCGGACTCGGTTTAGCTAGGAACACTGTCTCAATAATACCCATCTCTTTGGCTATGGGCTTTTATTTTAAAATTTCTAGAAAAAAAATGTGTGCTTATCTTCCATTTTGGTTTGTAGGTAGGTGGCAGCAACCTGTGGAACTGTTGGTGGAGTTTCATTGCAACAAGTTTTAGACACACAGAAGTACATGTAGAAGGATGACAAGGTGCTGCAGTGGAAGGACTCTGCTGTGCAGGAGGCTTTCTGGAATGCCAAGAAGCGATTTCTGGCAAAGATGCGAGGCCAATCTTGCGACATTAAACTACCTGATCCTGACATCTTCATTGATGAAATTGATTGGGATTCTATTGTTGATCCTGAGCTACTATTAGACTTTGGATAAAAGAGATGTCGAGATCCCATGTGAGACAGAGAAGGACAGTGGTGTAGTTTTCGGTATTCCTGTGGTTCCTGAGCTACTTACTCCCAAGTCCCATGGGATGGGGTGATGCGGAGAGTGAAAAGGACGACAAACAATTGAATGTTTCCGAGAGGGTTGGCACCAATTTATATGAGCATGTAATTTTATATGAAATTGAAATATCATGATTATGTTTATGTCACTCATGACATGTAATTTTATGTTAGAACCAATGTTCATTTGTTCTCTATCCATTTTGCCAAAATTAATTAAGTTATGATATTAGGTTGAGACATTGGAAATCAAGTTTATCACAATATGCTACAGAATCTTATAAGGAGCTGTGTTGACCAGATAACCTATGTCATGCATCACAGAACACTTGCTAGGATATACACCAAAATCAAGAACATAGTTTCCAATAAATTAATTTTGATATTCAATTGCTTTCTATACATTGTTTTGTTCCATGTTTGCATTTTCACTTCATTAAGACTACTCTCTAACATAAATACAGTCTCTGCAATTGAGTCTTTGCTCTTCACTTAGCGATTGTCGAAAACTCAGCTACTGGATTAGGCATACTGGGGTTCATTTATGAATTTGGGTGTAACGGATTCAAAAGAGGTTGAGGCGGCGTAGTTCTTGGAATTGTAGAAGAATATTCTAGTATATTTAGTGTATATTTATTATTATTTTGTTTCCTTTATTTAGGGAGTTATTTAGGGCCTAGATTATTTTGTTTACATATTTAGCTGATGTATTCTGTATATATTAAGGGGTGGCTTACCCATGAAAATCAATACAAAAAACACATTCCAAAACCTAATTCCGCTGTTAAACTAATCTTCATGGTATCAGAGCCGACGGTGTTTTTCCGGGACAGGTAACACCTCGGTTGTCATCCTTTACCTGTAACCAAATACAAACGTACCGTTTACAAGAAACTTTTTTTTCCCACAAAAACCCAAACATAAACCAATCAAATCAATGGCCCAAAACCAACTAAATCGTAATCAACAAACCACAACAATGGAGGACTTGGAACGAATGTTCCAAATGCTACAAAGACCAAACAAGAAGATCGGCTCAACAGAGAGCTCGGTTAATATAACAAAATCTGGAAAATTAAAGTCTCAAAATAACACAACCACCGGTATGAGTGGCGTCTCATCACCGGGAACAAGTCCCTCAAAGATCGAAGGGTGGGACATACTACAGCAGCGGCGAGCCGCCACCAGAGCACCGGCAAGCCGAACCGGCGGCAAGGCCCACCTAGCCACTGTGAACCCATCATCATCACAAAATCAGATGGGTATGGCAAGCAGTAGAAACGAAGGAGATCAATGGAGAACAATGGCTAACATTGCAACAGGAACAAGGAGGGAAGAGAGACACACGGCTGCTATGCCATGTGAAGAGAGAGAGAATACTTCCCCAAATCATCTTTATATACCCCAAGAGAAAACCCTAAAAACCTTTTTTAATTTAACCCACAAAAATTTATCCCAAACCTTTCCAATAAAACCGGCTGGGTTTCCCTCCAATGGGCCCACGGTTTTTAGCCCAATACCACCAAAAACACATTTAACCCAAAATATTTCCACAACTCTTTTAAGCCATAAAAATAAAAATACAGCCCAGTGGATATTTGATTGCGGGGCGACTGACACTATGACGTTTGACCCTCGGGATCTCATATCTACACATTCCACTACCCGAACTCACATCCAAACAGCCAATGGGGAATATGTGCCAGTTGACCGAGCTGGACCAGTCAATATAACACCCTCTCTTCATATTAAAAATTGTTTGCTTGTTCCTGGTTTATCACATAAATTGTTATCTATTAGTCAGTTAACTAAAGAGTTGAATTGTGCTGTTCTCCTAACCTCTGATGGGTGTATTGTGCAGGATGCTCGGACGGGGAAGATTGTTGGGCGTGGTACTGAACGTGATGGACTCTACTATGTTGATGAGGCAATTCAAACTGGATGTTCGATGCTTGCTCACGGTACTCCTGCTCACCAATTGTGGACTTGGCACCGTCGTTTGGGTCACCCATCTCTAGGTTATCTAAAACGACTATTTCCTTCTCTTTATGATTGCAATGTGACTTTGGATTGTGAGACTTGTATTCTAGCTAAAAGCCACAAACATTCATATTTCCCTAGCACAACCCGGGCAAATAAACCATTTGACCTAATACATTCTGATGTGTGGGGCCCAACCCCGAATACTAATTCCCATGGGTTTTCATATTTTGTGTCATTTATTGATGATTGTACTCGTATGTGCTGGGTATTTTTTCTGAAACACAAATCTGAAGTCTGTGATGTATTTGTTAAGTTTTATAACATGGTCCTCACTCAATTTCATACCCGCCTTAAAATTCTCAGATCTGATAATGGTGGTGAATATATGTCCCTTGAAATGAAACAATTTTTTCTTGATCATGGTCTAATCCATCAAACTACATGTCCTGATACCCCACAACAAAATGGGGTGGCAGAAAGAAAAAACCGTACCCTTTTTGAGATCACTAGAGCTCTCCTGTTTGAAGCTCATATGCCAGCTCATTTTTGGCCCGAAGCCGATGCCACAGCCACATATCTTACCAACCGTTTTCCTACCAAATCCCTTGACTTCAAAACACCCCTTGCCACCCTAAGTTCCTTCCATACCATTCCCTCGTCCCATTCTCTTCCACCACGCATTTTTGGATGCGTAGTCTATGTTCACCTTCCATCCCGAGCCAGAACCAAACTTGAGCCCGGGGCTGTCAAATGTATCTTTGTAGGATATGGAGTCTCATAAAAGGGGTATCGTTGTTATGATCCTTCACAGAAAAAGATCTACACCACCATGGATTGTGATTTTCTTGAACATTCCTATTATTATACCCAGCATCGATCTCAGGGGAAAGTGTGAGTGAGGATCTCAGCTGGTTAATTTTTCCCACAGTTGATAGTAGAGAACCAAACGAGCAAGTTAGTAACACCGCCGAAGTTGCAACTGAAAACATAGTGGATTCATTGCCTCAGACTATCCCTACCCCCGAGCATTCTCCTATTGAGCAGGAGGAAAAGGTAACCATGGATTCTTCTCCCTCTATTATTGAAGTTTCTAATGATATTGTGGCCAGTGTTGATAATGTTCCCAGGAAATATGAGTTACCTCCTAGAAGAACACGAGGTGTGCCTCTCCGGAGATATGATCCAGAGTTTGAGTCACAGAGATCTCGGTATCCTGTTGATAAAGGTAACAATGAGAACCTTTCACAATCAGCTGTATCTTTTAAAGCAGCCTTGTACTCCAGTGACATCCCGAAGAATACCGAAGAAGCCCTCCGTGATCCCAGATGGAAGAAGGCGATGGATGATGAGATAGCAGCTCTTCAGAAAAATGAGACATGGGAAAAATGTGAGCTACCAGATGGAAAGAAAACTGTGGGTTGCAAATGGGTGTTCTCAATTAAATATCATGCAGATGGGACCATAGAAAGGTATAAGGCTCGCCTTGTTGCAAAGGGATATACTCAGACCTACGGGGTAGATTATTCAGAGACTTTTTCTCCGGTGGCAAAGATTGATACCATCAGAGTCTTGTTTTCGATAGCTGCAAATAAGGACTGGCCTCTTTATCAATTCGATGTGAAAAATGCCTTTTTACATGGGGAAATCGAGGAAGAAGTTTATATGAAACCACCCCCAGGCTTCTCAGACAAATATGGGCCAAGAGAAGGATGTAGACTCAGAAAGGCTTTGTATGGTTTAAAGCAATCACCGAGAGCTTGGTTCGGGAAATTTACTGCAGCAATGAAGAGATTTGGATATAAATAGAGTAACTCAGATCATACTCTATTCCTCAAGAAAAAAGGGGAAAAGATCACTTGCTTGATAATATATGTTGACGACATGGTGATTACCGGGGATGATGTTAAAGAGATCAGTGAGCTAAAAAGGCGATTGTTTCGAGAATTTGAAATGAAGGATCTAGGTAACTTGAAATATTTTCTTGGGATAGAAGTGTTGAGATCAAAGAAGGGGATATTCATCTGTCAAAGGAAATACATCTTAGACCTTCTGGCTGAGACAGGAATGTTAGATTGTAAGCCAGCAGAAACTCCAATGGTGACTAATCACGGTCTTCAGATTGTTGAAGGAGCAGAGATGGCTGATCAAGATCTATATCGGCGAATGGTTGGAAAACTGATTTACCTATCTCATACTAGACCTGACATTGCTTATGCTGTGGGAGTGGTTAGTAAATTTATGCACCGTCCTCAAGTCGATCATATGGAAGCGGTAATGAGAATCCTGAGATACTTAAAGGGGACAAGCAATAAAGGGATCCTGTATTCAAAGAATGAACAAGTTGATCTTATCTGTTATACCGATGCAGACTGGGCCGGAGACAGAGATGACAAAAAGTCAACCTCGGGCTACTTTACACTAGTAGGAGGAAACTTGGTCACATGGAAGAGTAAGAAACAGAAGGTTGTCGCCCTATCTAGTGCAGAAGCTGAGTTCAGAGGAATAGCTAAAGGGGTCACTGAGATTCTTTGGGTTCGAAAACTCTTAGAAGAATTAAACTGTCATCAAGAGCAGGCCAGCACTCTATACTGTGATAGTAAAGCAGCCATCAGTATTTCAGAAAATCCAGTTTAGCACGACAGAACAAAAATGTTGAGATAGATAGGCATTTTATTAAAGAGAAGCTGGAAAACGACATCATTCATATTCCACATGTCAAGTCAAAGGAGCAACTTGCTGATATTCTCACTAAAGCTGTAGCTTCAGAAGCCTTCAATGATGCTTTATGCAAGTTAGGTGTCGGAGATCCCACGACCTAACTTGAGGGGGAGTGTAGAAGAATATTCCAGTATATTTAGTGTATATTTATTATTATTCTGTTTCCTTTATTTAGGGCATTATTTAGGGCCTAGATTATTTTGTTTACATATGTAGCTGATGTATTCTGTATATATTAAGGGGTGGCTTACCCATGGAAATCAATACAAAAAACACATTCCAAATCCTAATTCCGCTGTTAAACTAATCTTCAGGAATTTCTCTTGCAGCTGATCTTGAAACCTGCACAAGAAAACAGAATGTAAGGTAAAACACATTTCTTGTATATTTTAAGGAATCTTATTCTAAACACAGCAACAATGCTAAAGGTTAAGTCTTTGATCCATTAATCAAAACAGCTCAATGCAGGGAATGAACTAAATATGAGTAAGTTCAACATTTTTGCTTTTCAAACCATATTCCAATCAACTTTTATCACTTAGAAAGGTCGTATTAGATGATAATGAAAATCGTGAAATATGATTAAAGTTGAAAAATTTGTTATTTCGCATTCGCACAACAAGCCCATATAACAGCAAAGTTAACTACACACAAACCCGATGTTTTATCCTAAAACAAATTGATGATAGGAGGAGTGGCCTATCAAGCTTATATATTAATCAAACTCCTAATTTTTCGATATGAGATGTGACTTATTTTTCCAATAAAAGTTTCATAAAAGAAAAAATTTTCTAATTAGGGCCTTAAAGTTTAGAACTTTTGTCGATTAGAGTCTCATTATTTATATAACAAAGTCTATGGCACTCAAGCCAAATTACAAAATTCCGACAGCGTAACCTAAAATTTGACTACATAACCAAAATTTGATTGCCATAGCTGAAAAGTTGATTGACATATAAGCTGGCAAGAAACCAGTTTTGATTAACATAGTTATATGAAAAAGTAGTGGTGAAAGTAGGCTTTGGTTGGAAGAAAAATTCAGTACAACCTTCAACAGCAGATCAGTTGTAGATATATGTGTATTCAGCTGGTTATGGTCAGACCAGTACATATGAGCAAACAGCATCAGCATCGGAGCAGGTTCCAAGTGCATCAAAATCAGAACCTCAGCAGCTCAGGATGGACGACTGATTTTCACTGAATTAAGTGATTGAGTAATGAGACATGGGTTAGTGCTATATGAACAACGCCAGGACTGATTTCGAGCATAGTTATTTGAAATTTAAGAGATAGTTTCTCACTGTAGATGTTCCGATTTGCAGTGCCGAAAGGCTGATAATTTTCAAGCCTGTTTCAATAACAAAGGGAGCAATCACAAGAATTACAAGATAAATTTAAATATAATTGTTAACAACCACATGCTCTAACCAACTGAGCTGGATTACTTCTGGTGCCAAGAAGGGAAAGTTGAACTTTAAGTTTTGGAGATATGATGACGAAATCTTGGAAACACATTCCGATACGGACAATGATGGAAAAAGCTTAAACTTAGTACATCGTCATGGTAGAGTTGTTAAAGAAGAGACATATAAAACTTTTTTGATGTTTTCAAAACAATCTGTAAGAGCAATCATCTTGATCGAAGTTGTTTCCATTATATATCTTGAAGTTTTATTTGAATTAGTATGTCAGTATGATATCTTTAGGTGCAACTATCCGTGCAATGATATTGAGGATTTGTCTTTATTTTCATTAAATAGATTATTCATCTTTGTAAATTGGTTTGCAGAAAGTAAATAATTACTCATTAGAGTCATGCTATTTATTTTGGTGAGCTAGCCATGCAAACGTGTCATTAAATCACGTGCACTTTTTATTTATGTGAATTTGCACATGATGTTTGCTATTAAGGGTCGATTAGAAACAATCTCTTTGTTAGCGTTATCATTAACAAGAGTAAGGTTACATATATCTGAACCCCCAAACCGGAGCAACTTAATGACATCGGGGTAATGGAATGTTTTAAGATTTACAAAACAATAAAATGAATTCGATAAGGGAGTCAGAGGTGATTTAATGACACGTTTGCACCATAGTAAGGTTTCCCGAAGATTTGGGGATTTCTTCTTTAATGACTGTACATATATAATATGAATATTTAATTATTTAAACACTACAAATTGTATGCAAGTTGTTGAAGTAAAAACACAAAAAAAAAATAATAAATATACATATCTGATGAAAAACGCTGCCTAGGGCAACGTCTTCCTTTAACAGGTAAACTGTTGTTCTAGACAATGTTTTACCCCTTCCCCTGAACAAAACCCATTTCCCCAACCGGTACAAAAACATTGTTTAGGGTTGTGTTTTCCTTTAAAGTTTATTTTTCCAAATACTTTGGAGTTGTGCTCATTTGTCCAAATAGTTTGAAAAATAAGCTTAAAAAAAGTTCGTGCAAGCTTATATGCAAATAGAAGATCTATATTTAATTAGAACATTGCATATATAATTCGACTTATAATGCTAATTACTATAGAATTCTTGAGATGCAGATGCAGCCTCAGAAACAAACCTCTGATTTTGTGCACATTGATAAACAAATAGTAATCACTTAATCACTTTTCAGTTTTTAAGTTGTCGGAAACCATGCAACGAGCTCCAGCCTCATTATTCAAGAACTTAGACCACAAAACACTCTGCTATGCTCACTTTCCTATTTCCGTTGTACCAGAGAGCTACCCAAGTATGTTTTAAGATTTACAAAACAATAAAATGATTTCGACTACATGAATAGCATTCCAGCTACTGCACATGGTTTCATGGAACTATGAGTGAGGTTGCTAGTTTAGATAAATTCTGATTGGTAGTGAAAATTAAGCAGCCTTTGACGGCCAAGTCGCTTGGGCTGACATAATGATGCCAATAATCACACCGAACAACCCAAGAGCACTGCCAAAAATCTCAATCACTAAAATCTTCACAAATAATGAAGAGTTTTGAGCATCAGATAAAGCACAACTGCTTCCAATGATACCCACACATAGCCTGTTGCAGCAATGTAAGTTAAAAGGTTGTTAATGACATAAAATCCACCAAATCCATCAGAAACTTTCATTTTTCATTCAAAATTAAGGAAAGTAGACTCCCCCACAAACAAGGTTGGCAAAGCCCACGATAATTCCGGAGGCAAAGATTGCATATTCTGCTCTAAGTGACTCGGGTGCATAGAGCTGAGATGATGGAACACTTTCTAACTTTGTCTGCAAAATGATAGCCACGATTACTCCATATATAGCTACAGCTTCACAAAAGATTACACTGAAAAAAGAAAGCATCTCAACATAAGGAAATAGCTGCATCTAGACAAAGAAGTTTTCTGTCCTAATAAATGCAATCGAAGTTAAAGTTGGTTTCGATTTCACCCATCTAGAAAATCATAGCACTATTCTCTAACGATAAAGAATCAGCATATATATATATATATATATATATATATATATATATATATATATATATATATATATATATATATATATATATATATATATATATAGAGGAAGAAGTTCTAGTGAGAACCATCCTTATATGAGAACCGTGAGAACCAATCTTGCTTACAAAAAAGTGTTACTTTTAGGCAAAAAGGTGTTATTGTATTTTTTGATACTATGAGGCAAAAAAGTGTTAATTTAGAAAAACATTCTGGAAAAATTCATAGAAAGGTGTTACTTTTTACATAAAAAGGTGTTACTTATGATAACCTCATATTAAAATTAGGGGTCGTCTGGTATAGAAATTACACATGTAATGAATTGATAATATTTATAGAACAAAAATAGTAACGATAAGTCTTATTGTTATTATTTGTTTGGTATGAAATGAGAAAAGGAATCCCTTAATTTGAAGCAAATGATATGAGATTCCACACGATCTAGAGAGGTAATAAATGAGGTGAAACAATGACCCTCAAGAATTGTTAATGGTTATCATCACCTCTTAACAATTAATTAGAAATGAAAACTCATTGCTTCTGTTTTCTTTCAAAAAACATTAACCATAAGCGAGTATTTTATAAGACTTTTAATCTAAGGTTTATTGTTACTAGAAACCAATGAATGTCATTGAATTGTTATTTGATAAAGATATGAGCTAAATGTCACTTAACCTATTGGATCACCCTATATCAATGTTTTAGACCATTTTTGCAATGACATGACTAATCTAGTTAGTCTAGACGTTAGTTATATTCCTCCTTTAGCATGATGGCAAATTTAATTCTTAAATGGAATATGTTACATCCTAAAATGCATTATTATTGACGACGCCGACACCGACACCGACAATAACAACAACAACAACAAAAACAAAATACATATATGTGCATGTCAGTCAATGAGCATTTTAATATATTCTGATAGGTGATGTCGTAAGACAGTTTATATATTGTGTTGGCAATTGTTAAAAATATTTCAATAAGTAAACTGAGACTAAATACAAGAGTTGTATGAACACAAAATTAGTTTAAGAGTTGTTCTCCAACGACGTACTAGTATACACGGTCATTGCATGACAACAAGTGGGCTTCACTAGAGGAACTTCGTTTGCGGATTGTGTCTCGTTCATCATCATCATTCATCATATCCAGTGAAACCCGCCCATAGAAAAACTATTCACTATTATTGTCTCGATTGATGTTTGCACGTTTGCAAATACACATATTCAATTATAAGTATCTCGAATTATGTAAAATGAAAGATTATAAGAATATTGATGCTAATGAATTTACATCGAGACAAAATAAATCAAAAAACCAAATGGGACAATAATAGTCAATAGAAAAGAGTTTTAGCTTTTGGATTTACGGTACAAAGGATACAACCTCGTCCTAATATTTACTTGATTCATTTATGTTAATATTTGGGTTTCGGAAAGGTTTAGTATTCCACATGTTAAAATATTGTGCTTACAGTGTTCTTAAGAAAATCAAAAGAAATCCTTGTTTTGGATTACATACATTCTACTTCATAAATCATGGGTTAACCATGCAAAACATCCAGATAATTGACAAAGAAGCTTCAACAACATTCATAACCACAACTTTTCTCTTTCCAAGAGAAGCAACCTCAAAAACCAGACATTGCATTCTTAGTTTAAAAAGCACGTCTCGCTTTGCACCTTGTGCGCCTTAAGCTCAGGCTCAGCTGAAATACCTCAGCTGGGTGAGGCAAAGCCCACTACAAGAGGCGTGCGCCTTGGGCGCCTTAATGCGCTTCACACCTCGTGCGCCCGATGCGCCTTCTTGTTGGGTTGGGTAATTAACATATCCTTGTTTGTTCGAAAAAGAAGTAAAACACAAAACTCAAATTTAAAATTTACTTGAAATATGAAGTTCGAAAAATCGTTCCTTCTTTAAGAAAAACAAAAGGCATGCAAAGAAGAACATAACTTTGCGAATCCTTCGTATTCTCTTTATAATACTTTTGTGCTAAAGTAGTGTTTGACGCAAGAATAATAAATGTTTTCAAGTTTGTTGTGCTAAAATACGAATATCATGTTATTTGAAGTATTATATATGTATTAAAATTGAATTTTAAGCTTTAGCGAAAAAGTGCGCCTCCCATACAAAAAGCTCACGCCTTCACCTTGCGCTTAGGCTCTAAGGGCCTTTAGCGCCTCGGTGCGCCTCACATGTTTTAAAACTAAGATTGCATTTCATAATAAAAAGCGCTATAAACTAGATAAAGTATCAGGACTCGTACAATCCTCTAATTGAATACCATATGCAACTTCCTCTTGTATCCTAATCACTACAAAATCACCCTTGATATCGTTATCAGGTGAAATCTTCTTTGACTAGAGCAAATCTTGTCTACATATCCTCATTAACATTCCCTACCGACACACTTAGCATTCGCCCTACAATTGATATGAGCTTTACATACCTCTCGACCCCTCTTCAAAACTTCACCTTTAATACGGATATTTAATCAGCCCTGTTGCCATTAGAAATACATTAATCAACCCCTCCTTACCCTTAAACTCTTGAAACACAGCAAATTTACCAATGTAAGACTTCTTGAAACTCCACTAATTTTTTTATGTAATTAACTTTATTTCAGGCACTATCATAGTGCCTTAGTTGTCTATCTATCCCAATCCTCCACCAATTAGTCTCATTTATTTTTTGTCACTATTCACTTATCACTATTAATTTGTATTTTATTATTAATCTATAAGTTAAAGCATAGTAATGTGGGATCTTGTTTGATTCGTCTCAATACAAGGATTTAATATCAACTTTTTATAATTTTTACTTAAGAAAAATTAGAGATATTAAGGGTTAAAATATTGTCTCGGCAAGTCTAAAAAACTAAATGGAACTAATGGATTGAATAAGAGGTAGTATTAAGCAAGATATTCTTCATAATGAACACAAAGATCCATCATAATACATATATATTATATAGATATAATATTCAATGATGCTGCAGAATCTGTTTATGTGCAAAGGGGTTGCTAGTTTTTGACTGTGGGAGTGGGTGATTATCCATGGCGTTTTTGTTTAGAGCTTAGAGGCGTGTTTTTTTCTCGTTTTTTCCGCTGCTGCTGGTTTGGGGCCCGATATAGTGGGGGTGGTGTTTTCGATTTTACCCTCACAATACTGTGCAATGGTTTGAGACAGGGGAGGATAATGGCTTTGGAGTTCTGGCTAAATGGTGGCAAAGGGGATCTCACTTCCGATGTAGTTTTGGTGTATTTCACTTTGTTCTTTTGACGACTTTGGTGTTTTGGTTTGGTGATGCGGTGTTTGCTGGGGAGTAAATAAAGTCTGGTGATTTTGTAAAGGTGCTTGTAGTCTCGCATAGGAATGGTGATGGTGTTTGATTATGAGGTGTTGCGGGTTCCAGGGGTTTCATGAAGAAAAGCTCTTGGTCTCCTACGATTTGGTTTTCATGGTTTTTTTTTCTTTCCCTGTGGGCCTCTTAAAGGGTCGTCTTTTGGAGTGTCTTTGGTGTATTTCTTTATTGATATCCTTGTAGTACTTTGGTGTGTAAGGGGATAGGTAGTGTTTTCGAGTGTGTATGGTGGTAGCTTCTGTAATTCGTTGTTTTTTGGTGTTTGCATAGTCTACTCCTATGCGATGTTGTACTGGCCTGTTTCTTGGTCCCCGGTTCTAATGACTTTTTCCCCTCGCGGGGTTTTTTATGCCGGCGGTGCTGGGGCTCCCAAGTCACAGTGTATCGGCTGTTTTCATCATAATATATCCTATTCCAAATTTTCAAAAAAAAAAAATATATATACACAAAACACACAATAGTTAAATGATTGGATTAACAATACTCCATGTAATGCACAGGAAGTTAAGCTAGTAGTAATATAAATGACATTAAATACTTTTATTTAAAAAGTCTAGAATACAATTCCCACAAACGAGTCTCTCTTAAGAACAATATTTATGTCAACCAGAACCCTACTTCTAGTTTTTCTTGATGGTCAATATAAAAAGAAACTTCTTGCTACGAAATACCAAAAATTGAAAATATATATACCTCACCCACTTTGTATGGCATAGACAAATAGACCCCTAAACTATCTCTCTTGAACACTTTCTTTATGATGGTGTATCCATATAACAAGAGTCCTCTCTCCATCTTATTTTCTCCTCCTAAAACTTACTTTATTGGGCGCTTGAATCAAACAGGAAGCTCATTCATGGATGGAAAGGTACATGCTTTTAAATCATCCTAGCCAACTAAGTCTAGTAAAGATCAGTTTGGCCAATATGGAGGGTACATGCTTTTTGGATCATCCTAGAAACTATAAACTCACTCTTAAATCCCTTTTTGGAAAATAACAAATCATTGTAAATCATGTCAATTTAAAGCATTAATAATTATCTTTTGCTAAGGCCACCTGATGGATAGTGTACTGAAATACATTAGCTCGAAAATCTAATCTATTACACTATAACTTAACCTTCACGTAGTCTACAAAATCTACTCATACTACAGAAAGATCAACTAATGAACCAGATAAATTCATGAGATTATGTATATCAAATCTAGTGTTGCCTGCAGAGTGCAGGGGCAGATCCAACTATGTGCAAAGTTGTCAATTGACAGCATGTGATGTTGGAAGAGTTGGTATTACTCACTGCCTTCTATCCCCAAGACTTGTGATAAAACCTCTTTTCAATACGTTTTTTATTTCTCTTATCCACCCTTTCCAATCAAGATATCACACACAAGGCTTATACTTTCTCTCCTTCTAGGCTTCTATATTTCTCTTATTCCCTCCTCTTTGCTTCTCACCATTCTCTTCCCCACTCCTCTTCTAGCTGTCATGGATATTACTTGTACTTTCTCTCCTTTATTTCTCTTATTTTATTGAAAATATTTTGCATCATTGTTGTTGTTCATTTTAAGGAGTCAATTTTGGAAATTGATAGGGCATTCTGATCGATTGACTTCTCCTTGTTATATATTGAAAGTAATTAACGATTTTGTTTGTTGAATACTTCTTTAATTCATTGGATATTGAATTAAACGGCTATAAACATTCGAAGGTTATTGGCCCAAGTATCCTCAATTCCTTTTTTGCAATAATTAAGCCTAATTACATATGAAGCTTCTTTTGGGTATTGATTTTTCAATCTGGTGTCATTGAATTATTTTTGTAAATATTGTTTGTGAAAATTGGAAAGTAGAGCTGTTCATATTTGTTTAGCTTTTCTTATTATAATGTCCCATAGCTATACTTCTACTAATTTATAATGGTTTGATGATGAGTTGATACAGTTATTGAGGTTGGTTGATATTACTTTCAAAATAAAATCAAGTAATGTACCCAAGATGATGAGTTGTTTAACGAATTAGTGAGTAAGGCTCGAAACCCATGAATAGCATTTTGCTTTAATATTTTTCTTATCACTAGTTTTTTTTATGGATCCGCCATTGGTCCACTACCAAAAACTTCAATCACCAACCTTTCAAAATTACCATACTTTTCTCTAAAGATCATCCTTCAGTTCAAACATATTATTCAATACCATACAGATTTTAATCCAAACAGTAGACAATAATGATTTAGAAAGCAAACATACATAGTCAATAAAATTCCAAAGTGCTGGATAAAATATGGATGAAAACAATTTGCATAATTCACCAATTCAAAAACCCTAAAATTAACAAACTAATATCTAAATAATTACCTGATCAGATTCTTTGATGTAATTCTAGGAGCTTTAATTGCAGCACCAATCAAACTACTCCTAGTAATGTAAATACCCCTTTCAATAAAAAACGAAGCATAAATCAGATTCAAACCACGTTTGAAACCCTATAATTAATACCCAAAACAACAACAAAGAAATGGAAATACCAAGCAGCGCCAAGAACAGGAACACCAATGGAAATGGCGATACCAATAGCGGCAAAGGAATACGGGGAGATCTGAACCAGAGCTCTACCCCATGAACTCGAAACCGATGAAACCATTACTGAGATCTTTCAATGTTTTTCAAGGTGTAATTTTTTCGAGATTGGATTATGATTTCGTGTTGTGATCTGATCTTAAAATTTTGGGTGATTTCCGTGGTGGTGGTGGTGGTCTTAGAGGAGCGAAAGATTGTATGTATTTATCTGGATTCTTTTCCATCCATAATGTTATTTGGAAAATTATTTCTCGTAAGGAAATTTAATTTCCGTTCTACTGTTCACGTAGGATAGTTTGTAAAAAAAATAATTTTTAGCAAGCCGCTATCTGAGATGGCGGATTGATCTGGTTTTTATAATAAACTAGTGTAGAAACCCGTGCAATGCACGGTTCTATTAGCATGGATATATAAATACATGTGATATTAAGAAAGTCAAGGAGATTACGCAACATAAAAAGTTAAATTTGACAGTTATATGTATAAATGAACTCTGTAGTTTTATAAATTGTCACATACTCCCTCCGTCCCATTTTAGTTGTCCACTTTGCCATTTTGGGTCATCCCACTTTAATTGTCCACTTTCCTTTTTTGGCAAAACTTTTTACCTAAATACCCCCAACTACCCCAACTTATAATATTTAATAATACCCCAGCTACCACCTTTTCAATTATAATAATCAATTAAAATACCCCACTACCACATTTTCAATTATTATATTCACTTACAAATACCCCACTACCACCCTTTCAATTATTATAATCACTTAAAATACTCCACTACCATTTTTCCTTATTTTGTGTGCCCACAACAAAGTGGACAACAATAGTGGGACGGAGGGAGTATATATTATGCAGTATATCTAAGACATTTTCTAATTTACTCAAAATATAAGGATGATTGTTAACCAAAGATAAATAAACTTCAAAGATGTGTATTTTAAAGTTGTAGTCTAAAAAACAACCTAGAGGTTTTGAAACACCTCCTTGTATACAACATTATCAGTGCGACTACACATTTTACCATCCTTATCACATATGATGATTTTAAAACCTTTTCTGCTAGTCACTCTAGAAACTACAACGTACAATTGGTCGTGACTGAACACGGGTTTAGGTAGGAATAAACCAACTTGAGATAGTGATTGTCTTGACTCTTATTGATCGTCATCGCAAAACATAAAGACACAGGAAATGGCCTTCTTTGAAGAGCAACTGGGATTTTAGAGATATCTGACGGTGTGAGTGTAATGCTTGGGATGAAAACTCTATAGCCAATGTTAGATCTGGATATAACAGTTACTGGTATAACACGATCGCCTAGATGATCAACCAATAAGCGTGTACCATTGCATAATCCTGATGACTAATCTAAATTTCTAAGCATCATTATCGGAGCCCCAACCTTCAACACTAATCTATGATTTGGAACACCTGAAGCACGTATTGAATTGAGAAATTCAATAGAAAATGCATCATTGTTGGTATCATAGTTACTGTCAGCTCTGCTTATTGAATTCGAACTTAAGTACGTCCTCTCTTCTCCGGGAAAAAGAGACAATACATGTTCATTGACATTATCAACAATGTCATTTGTTGGTGCTAGAATCGCCCTTTCATGAAAGTATGAAGTATCAATTGAACCTTCACGAATTCCTAGATATATACAATCAACAATTGCAGCCATTGGATCAGATGCATCGCTTATTAGGAGGTCTTCAGGTATATCGATTACAACCTCTCCATCGTTAGGTCCTTCTAGCTTTCCATCCCCAACTTTTAGAATCCAATCCGCAAATTCTCGGAGTTCATCAACATTGGCTAATCCTAGACGTAATCTCATGTTTTTGGTAAGCCGCAACACCTTGCAATTAGAGCTGTGCAAGGGCGGGCTGCCCGCCAGGCCCGGCCCGCCCGGCTCGAGAAACTGGCGGGTATGGACAGCATTTTTTAAAAAAAATTTAAAGTTTGGGCGGGTAATACCCGCCCGCCAAGATAAATGGGCAGGTAACGACAATAAAAAATTACCCGCGGGTATACCCGCCCGCCCGCTTATTTTAATATATTAATATTTAATAATATTCTTTGGGCTTTTTAATGTCAGTCCAATAAGTCTCCAATACACTATTACTCTTAGAATTTCCTACTTCCTAGGGTTAGAGAGAGACTTTAGGATTATTTCATTTTGTTCAAACTCCAAATGAGCTGTGCGGCGCCATCCTTTCACTTTCACTACCAGGGGCGAAGCCAGGATTTTGTATTAGGGGGGGGCCAAATTGTGAATGTAGTAAATTTTATTTTGCTGTATAAAACCTAGAGTTGTTAGAAATAGACACGATGACTCGAAATTTATACGACATTGAAACCAAATCCAATTTGATTCGACTTTAAAAATTTACAGTTATGTCAAAACAATATGGACACGAAATCTGATTTCAAGCCCACCCGAAATCAACGATGACCCGAACGAACACCATTAGACACTAGTTAAACTATGAAAATATTAAAATCATATAAACTGAAATAAACTTGAAGCATTGGAAAAATTATATATAACAATAAATAGAGTTGAAGCTTCCCTATAAGTATTATTTTTAAAAAAATTAAGTGGTTTTAGCTCTATATATTTGCCTAATAATTCTCCAAAAAAACACTATTAAAATTAAGATGGAAAAATGTAAACACACATTAAAAAGATGAATGTTAGATTATGAAAGATAAATAGTAATGACATTATAGTATAAATCTATTAGTCTATAAAAAAATAATGGTTTAAGTGAGAATTCGATCCCTTAACCTTAGATTACAAATATGTTACTCCAACCATTGAACTATAGTAATTTTTGTTATATTTTTACTCTCTTTAAAATATATATCATATTAGTAAGGGGGGTCAAAACCAAAATTACAAAGGCTCGCATTTTCGACAAGGGGGGCCGGGCCTCCGCCGGCCCCCCATGTGGCTTCGCCTCTGTTCACTACTTCATTTTTCTTTTAACATTTCTAGTATTCTTGTTCTACTTCATTTTAATATATATGTAATTTGACTATTTTGAGACTTTTTATGTATTTGTAGTATTTTGGACAATGTATTGTATTTTAATTATTATCAAAACTTAATTTTATATTTTGTATTGTAATTTTGTATTTATGTAAAAATACCCGCGGCACCCGCGGCACTCGCCCGCTTTAAAAATGGGCGGGTAGCGACAAAAAAATATGTTCGCAATCGCGGGCGGGCATTTGAATTTTTCTGCCCGCAGGTAGATTTTGTAGCAAATACCCGGTCCGCTACCCGCACCCGCCCGACCATGAACAGCTCTACTTGCAATCATTCCAAATCTTTGAAGAGTTTAGGGCAGCGAAGACATCATCCTGTCTTGTACCCTTTGGGGTTACTGGCAATACTTGCCTAAAATCACCACCAAAGACAACAAGTTTGCCTCCAAAGCTTAATTCAGATGGTTTACTATTGGGGCAACGAATGACATCACGGAAGCTCCTATCCAGAGCTTCAAAACAATGCTTGTGAGTCATTGGAGCCTCATGCATATGATTAGCTTAGTTCTTTTAATGAGATCTGCCATTGGACTATTAGGCTCTATGCCTCTACACATTGAATCTTCATTAACAGTGATTGGAATTCCAAATCTTGAATGTGCAGTTCTTCCCTTTGGAAGTAACAAAGATGCTATGCCACTCGAGGCAACAGGAAGGACAATTTAACCCTTTAATCTAAGACGTACACATAAAATCCTCCACATAAATGTCTTACCGGTTCCACCTTGCTCATAAAGGAAATATACACCTCCCTCCCCTCTTTCAATTGCCCCATTAATTTCATTGTATATCATTGTCTGCTCTTCAATCATCAATGGAATTAAACTTTGCAGTTCTACTTTTAATGATTCCCTATCATAATTAAGTTCTTCCATGATTAGCTTATTAAGACCATGTTTATTAAAAATATCACTTGGGTACATTTCAGAACATATGCTCAACAGAGAACTACCATTGTTGTGAAGTACCTCCTCAATTTCACATAGAGCATAGTTCTTTAACTGATCCTCTGTAAGGATCAAATCTACAATAAAAGGAAATGTGTTTTTAATTAATTTATTATTGAACTTTATAACATTTAACTACAAAAGCAACATTCGTATATTTTCAATACCTGGTATTTGTAAAATGCTTCTTTGTTTATTTAACACATCTTCGGACAATAGTCTCCATGTGTTATCCCATACATATCCTGGTCTTGAAATGCTACCAGATATCAACAACATTGCAAATAACTTTCTCAGATAATATGTCGAACCCCAGAAGCTTGCTTCAGTAATTCCATCAATGTATTCTCTGTCATCATCGAGCAGGCCCATAGCATAGCAAGCATCCTTGAAAGTAGGATGTATGACTCCATTAACAGTTCGAATTTCTTCAAATGATGTAGGCCCCTTGACAATGTTAAGTAATGTTCTTAAATAATACCTCTCTCCGCTGCCCGGTGAAACATGATACAATCTACCTATTGTGAATCATCTTTTACGTGGAGTCCATATCTTTTCTTTTCTTTGCCACACATAATTCCTTGGGAATTCACTGTATAAAAGACTTGCAGCATAATGGTATTGTTTGTTACACTCCATCCATGCCATGAACATTGATCTCTCATTCAAAGGCTTAGACATGACATTATCGATTGTGTCATCATCATTGAACACCACTGTATGTTCACCTGGCAAATGGAAACTAAGCCTCTCCACAGATGGAGTCCAATGATGTATTTCAAATCCTAAGATGCACCAAGAAGCTTCACTTGCGGACACATATCTGCAATTATAATATTCTTGAATCTCATCAACATCATCTTCATTTCCATTTTCTCTCTGTGATCTTAATAGACCTGTTGTTATCCTATCTTGTCCTTTGTTGATGTACTTAAAGAGGTATTTGATAGCTCTTGATTGATTACACCATTCCACATTAATGTGCGCATTATATTTCAAAAAGTAAAGAACGATTGTATGGGACAAAATTTCTATTATCCAATACAACGCCATTTTTGACACATGTTGCACCATCATTCACTCTCTTATAACATGGATAGCCATCCCCATCGACATATGTTTCTTCATTAAACCTCTTAGGATAAAATTTTGAACAATTATTACCTTTCATGCAGGGGGATTTTGGGTTCGATGATCCACAAGGCCCATGTATCATTAAATTTGTAACCAAAGCATACAGTGCAGGATCTTTGTCCTTGTCAGGCAATTCTGCAAATATGAATTTATCAATATTTGTTGGATCTGAAATCTTGTCATCTCGGTCTAGGAACAATACTATATGGGCATGAGGAAGCCCTCTCTTTTAGAATTCAATACTATATACCACTGCATAATGACAAATAGAAGTTTCAGTACATGCTAGATAACATTAAAAATTTAACTCTTGAAAACAAAAAATACTAACATGCAATTACTCTACCGAACCAACGTTCCTTTTTGAGATCTTTCACCAAACTGTCTAACTTTATTTTAAACACTCGCGATAATATATCCGGTCTATCTTATGAGCGGATACCTCTTGACTGAACGAAACGGGTAATTTCTGGCCACTGTGAGTTACACGTAATGTAATAAACACATCCGGAAATCCAAAAGTCTTGCATATACCCATAGCATCATGATATATCTCTGTCATGAATCGTGGACTCCCTGGATATGTAGATGGTAGGATTATATGTCTACCAACTATGTTTGTTTGACCATCAGATATTGAAATGGCACCTTGAAGGTTCACATATTTATCAGCCTCAGCACATTTTGGTTCCTCCGTTTGAATAGAAGCCTTTCAGACTCTATCATTGTCCATCCATCAACCAAAAACTGGTGGAATAGTTTACCAGAACGTAAAATGGAGTTAGCTTCATTCTTATGATCCATTATTCGATAAGAAAACCATTCTCGGATAGTTAACCTTACACACTTCTTTACAGATGTCGGGATAAGTTCAGCATCTAAACTATTCACGTCCAACTCAACTCCCTTATGAGATATATCTAACCTATACCCATCCTCACCACGGGGAAACAATAAAGGATATTGGAGCGCAAGATAACACGGGTGAAGCTCATTAATGCGCTTTAATCTACCATCACGACCCTCGACTATTATGTCTCGCTCTTCTGTAATACTTCCGATGTTTCCAACAATCAAAGCTGCAACTTCATATGCAGAAGGGAGATTATGAATTCTTCCATCAAGAGTACGTTTATGAATGAGCTTCAGCTGAATGTCAACGCTATCTGCATGACAGATGTTATCACGTGCCATTCTCCATGTCTGCACATACGGATTTGTAGAATCCAATAGGTTTTTCAACTCCTCAACAATTGTATCGTCAAAGTCTTCTGGATTGCCCGAGCTAAAATCATAGACAAACATAATTAACTGTTATAAAATTATAATAATTAATTACAACATTTTATGATCCTTGTGATAAAAATAATTAAATTAAAATGATTTCACCTAAAAGCACTTTTTCTATTGGAGATTTCGTTTTTAGTGTCAACAATGTATAATTGTTGAAATTTTGCTGCAGTTCCATTGAAGTAAGCTACCTATTCTATGACATGTTTGCCCTCGAACTCGGAATACATATGGCCCACGACCAATATTAAGAATTTTATCAAGTTGTCCACCCATAGAAGTAAACGCAAACATCATGTTATACCACCTTATGCGTTCCATAAAATGTTTGCTTCGTGAGTCATGACCATGCAAAAGAGATGAGAGTAATTGTGGAGGTTCTTGAAGAATAGGAAGTGCGATTTTTCCCTTTCTACAACATAATTGAAAGGTGGGTGAGTTGTTGTTTAGTCTTCTATCCACTCTTTCAAGGCTCCACATATTTGCACCACACTCTTCACAAAAAAAAGTTGGATCTCCAATATCCATATACCCTGCAATGAAGAACGTTTAAAAATTGTATATTTAAAGCACATATAAAGTAAGTAATTTATAGGGTTTATTAGATATTTATACTGTTAAGAAATTATATAATTTGAAGACTAATTACATCCGTTGGAATTAAAATTTAATTACACATTAATGTAAACACATAGCAAACTTTTAAATTTGAATCAATAAATATGTATAACATGGCTTGTTGTTATACCTACTATATCATGTTCCATGATTCCACCAGTCTCTGTTGCTCCGGTCAAATCTGTATTGTTTATTCACACAATACTTATTCAATACAAAAAATATATTTAAACATATTAACAAAATAATCTAATTAATTAAAGTAAATAAATTTACCTATGTCAACAAATGTATCATTATGCTGATCAAGTTCTCCTATATTTTCAGGCAAATTCCCAATTACAGATTGCTTTTGTGTAGTGTTCTTTCTTAGTCCATTTGTTGTCATTGAATCATTGGAAACAACATTCGAAAGGATGGATGGGCTACCATTGTCAACATATTGACTTCCCAATATTGTTTGAACTTTGACCTCTTGAAGTAATCATTCGACAATACACAACTAAAACAAATCATGAGTCATCATGTCATATAACCCTTATCATAATTCAAACATATCAACACATGAATTAATCTAACATGAAATACGAACCGTTTGTGATACCACTTAATGGTGTCCGCAGTGCATTACTTGTAGTCGGTTCATATTTTGATGACGAATCATCTATTCAACAAATTTCTCAGTAGATGTACTTGATCTACTGAATAGTATAAAACAATTTAGTTGACGCATATGATGAGGAAAAATCAAAACAAATATTGACTCACCAGTTGATTTTGATGTACTTGATCTCTTCAAGTGTTTATTTTTTATTATTTCCTTTCTAATAAATCTTGCTTGTTTAGAATTTTCCCTAAATTGCTCTATAGTTATGATAGAGTTTGCTAAAAATATAAAAAGATTAATGCTAATAATGATTGGATTTTTAAATTAAATTTAAAGATAAATTTTCAAAAATAATCTAACCTCTATCCATATTTGGAGTTATAGTAGTTGTATTCCTTTGTTTGCAAGGTCTTCCTCTACGACGTTTTGGTGGATTCAGATCTTCCATACTTAAAAACAATGTGATAATGTAGTTATTTTATTCCCTTAAAAACAAATATAAAACAATGATTAATTAGGTGTGTTGCCAATTTATCTCAAAAAAAAAGGTGTGTTGCCAATTAGAGATATTAAAGATTCTACAATTGTATTGCCAAAAGTGCAAAAACCAAATGAGACAAAGTCAATAAAATATAAAAAAAATGTCATTTTAATAAAAAAATGAGGGAAATTTAATAGGACAATTATCATAACCAAACACTATTAAAAAATGTAGAGTGCAGTATTTTAAAAAGTTGCATGCAATACATTTTTATTAAAAAATCATGTATTATACAACAATGTAATGTGACTTTGCAATTTGTTAATATCTGAAAAAATCTTGTAATCATCTCATTTCATTACTTATAAGCTTAAACATATTTTTATTTTTATTTATAAGCTCACCACTCAATGTGATGGGACAACCCATTAAAAATGTAGTACACATTATCTTTTTTTGTACTTTTTTATTTTAATTTAATTTTATAATTTATTACTCTCCCTCTATATCTTAATTTCTCATTCTATTATCCGTTTATTTTTATCTAACTATCCAATTCAATTTTTTTCCTATTAAATTTCACAATTCATCTCATAACAAAAAAAATAAATAAATAATAGAAGACTCACTACTCCTATTTTATTTTGTACTGCAACTCAATGCTAGTACTCCAACTCAATGGTATAAGTAATTTCAAAACAAAAAAATAAATAAATAGTAACTAATAGGACAATACATCTCAAATAAAAAAAAAATATAACTATTAGAACATACTTCTTTCGTTCTGAAATACTTGCTACATTTTGGATATGGGCACTATTCATCGTTCAAGCTTATTTTATATATTGCGGCTAATGTGTAAATAAAAAAACAATAGTCAAATGGGATCTAGTTTGAATCGTCTAATCATCTACTTTCATAATATTAACTTTTTATAATTTTTAAATGTGTATATTTCAACATATAAATGAACAAAATAATTTTTAAATCGTCTAATCATCCATTCAATTATTTAATTTACCCACAACCGTTACTTACTTATAATTAAAAATTTTTTTTGTAGTATCTCATTAAATTAAACAGATCCGTTGACCTTCCCACTCATTATTTCTCAAACGTAATTCTAGAGAACTCTCAATTACCCCACTCATTATTTCTTAATAAACAACTCCTATTATTAATAGTACCCCACTCATTATAAATCCCTACTTAAGGTGAAACATTTTGAATTTTAAAAATATTAAAAGAATAAAAAGAGTAATCAACCATGGGCCAAGTTAAAAGTTGAATTATGTTATATCTTTCTATAGACTGTCTATAGCATAAATGGGTGTAAATGGACCAGTCCACAACTCAAAATAAGCATCTACATAGTCAATTGGTTATGGGTTGGATTGCTCAGAGTGTCGTATATGCCATAAATGGTCTCTATAAATACCTTATGTTTGTTTTTAACTTGAAATTCTCCGAAAAATAAAATTAAAAAAAGTCTATCTTATTTAGGACAAAGACAAAATATTAATAATGACCTACACTCCAATAGGCAATAGTAATAATGATATACTTAGACTATAGGCATGCATCATTTCCCCATACTTCATATTTCCAATATATCTTTCTCTTTCTTCCATGCAAACCATGCCCCATCCACTCTTCCCGTTTCCACATTCACACCTAAACTCATTGATATAACCTCTTCATATTCATAATACAACTACCCCCATCATTATTCCTATTTATGTACATGCATTAATAAAAGTATAATTCTAGAAAACTCCTACAAACCCATATCCCTCAACTCACTCATCAATTTTTACGGTTCATTATAGAAATTGTTGATTTTTTTTAATGGCTTCCCAATACTCACAACTCTCAACTCTCAGTCTGTTGTTTTTTTTTTGGGTTTTTTATGGTTTGACGGTACAAAGAACTCCTATTATTTTTTTTCGTTTTTCTGAGTTAGATCTGGGTTATATCATGAATCTCATTGAAACGGAGATACACGGATGTAAGGTAGTTGTTTTTTTGACATTTTTAATGTTATTTAGAATGTAGATTATTTTATTTTGTCATTATCAACATGGTTGTTAAAATCGCGATTCTAATCTACGATTCTACGATTTTACGATCCAAAAACAAGTGAGCGATTTGAATCACATGTAGAATCTTAAAGTTGTAGAATCTTACGATTCTAGTTGGAATAAAATTTGTAAAGGTAGAATCATAATACGATTCTACGATTTAACGATCCGATTCTATTACTATAGTATGTATTAGTTTAAAATTTTCTTATGTACCATATTTTACTAATCTCTTTCACATATACTCATAAATTTCGTATTTTCCATCATGAAAACTTTTAAAAAATAAATTTCTTAATCGACATGAAGATTTAAACTAATTATTGAGAAATTTTCGTTATATTCTTAAACATAAAATCAAAGAAACTTTAATTCATAAATTTAAACTTTTGAATTAGATAATAATGATAAGAAACTAGATATTTTTAATATTTTCAAGTTTATTTGTAGAATCGTACGATTTTACGATTCGATTCTACCGATTCGATTCTACCTCTCTAAACGATTCTAAGTAGAATCACGATTTTAACAACTTTGATTATCAATGTACATGATTATTCGACTCTAAGTTAATAATTAGATTTTCGTTGAGATTAAATTATGTTCATTGCTTAACTTTATATTTGTTGTTATTATCCTGATTTTTAAGTGATTTTTTTTATTGTGTCTTATGAGTGATAACTGGTTATATTTTCTAGATTAATATTTACTGTGTAGTTATTGAATATTTTTTTCCATATTTTTCGAAAAAATCTAAATAAAGAGTATGGTTTGATATATGAAATATATTCACAAACTAAGTTTTTCTTAGTTAAATTTTTCCTAGAAAATTTTTTCGGTCCATGTATATTTGAAAATTCATTAATGATGAAGTTTATGCTATAAAATTTTACTACGGAATTTTTTTAAATCCATAACTGAAAAAATGGGTATATAATATGACTTTTTGGTCCATGCATAGTTACAAATTCAATAATGATGTACATTTTATTAGGAATTTTTAATTAGCAAAACTTTACCATTTATTTGGACTAAACACCTTATATGTTTGCAGGATCTATAGATGACTATGCAAATAAGATTGTAGAATGACTAAAAGGCACTATCAAAAGATAAGTCATGTTCATTACTTAACTTTATACTTGTTGTTAATTTTTCTGATTTTTAAGTTTTTTTTTTGTGTTTTTTTAGTGATCGTTGGTTATATTTTATAGATCTAATATTTACAGTGTAGTTATTCAATATTTTTTTGCATATTTTTCGAAAAATCTGAATAAAGAGTATGGTTTGATATGAAATATATTCACAAACTAAGGTTTTCAGTGAAAATTTATTTAAAAATTCATTAATAATGAAGTTTCTGCTATTAAATTTTACAATGAATTTTTTTTAATCAAGAACTGAAAAATTGGTATATAATCAAACTTTTTGGTCCATGCTTAAATACAAATTCATTAATGATGTATATTTTATTACGAAATTTTAATTAGCGAAACTTTACCATTTACTTGGACTAAACATCTTATATGTTTGTAGAATCTATTGATGACTATGCAAATAAGGATTGTAGAATGACTAAAAGGCACCATCAAAAGATAAGTCTAATTAATAATACGAAATTTCATTTTGGTTTTAGATTAGTTATTTTGTATGATATATATAATTTATGATTTAGTTTAATATACTTGTATATGCGCTCATTTGTTTTATGTGTGTGTGTGTGTGTGTGTGTAGAATATGGGTTTTTATACAGAGCATATTTAGGAATTGATGACTGGTTTGTATAATTAATAGTTTAAAAGTGGATTTACCGTATGGACACAGGTATGAACTTCTGTCTCAACCTCTCTTTAAATATGTCTTATTTGTTATTTGAATATCTTTATTGATCTTTAGTATTACTAAATGTTAATTGACATGAATTTCAATAAAATGACTATAAATAAACATGCATTCATATATAGGTTATATTACGTATTAGACATGTTAATAATAATTTATTCAAATGTATGTATAACTTCAAGTTGATATTTATAATAATCATCTTATAAATATACAATAATGTTAACGTCCTACTTAGAATCAGACACGAACATAAAATAATTATCAATTAATTAGACGAAAGTTAAATATTAAAATTATTAATATTTATATAAAATTAATTGACACTAAGTAATATGTTAACCTCCAATAATGATCTGACTATTAATTAATAGGTCTTTCAGATATAGAATAGAATTATTAAAGTAGTTAACATATATATATATATATATATATATATATATATATATATATATATATATATATATATATATATATATATATATATATATATATATATATATATATATATATATATATATATATATATATATATATATATATATATATATATATATATATATATATATATATATATATATATATATTTCTTTTATTTTAATATGTAGGAACAATCCCCAACAACAGCCTTGTAATTTACTCGTTTTCATTTAAACAGCCTCCAACTTCGTTTATCCTCAACAACAGCCACCAAAGTACCAAAAGTGACATCGAAACAGCCACCTTGCCCCAGCTCCACTAAATGACCGGTTATAACCCATTTCTTATCTTTGACCTACCGTTGACCAAAAATTAAAAAAAAAAAAAACATTTTAACTTCCTTCATCCCTTACCTTTCACCATTCATTCTTCCTCCTCCATTTCTTTATCCTCTTCCACTCTCCATACCTTTCTTCAAATACCAATTTCATAAACCCTAAACAATAACATTGAAGTCAAAATTAATTTCTGAAATCCAGATCTAGAAAATGTCGGGAAGAGGAAAGGGAGGAAAGGGATTGGGAAAGGGAGGAGCAAAGAGGCATAGAAAAGTGTTAAGGGATAACATTCAAGGGATTACAAAGCCTGCAATTCGTCGTTTGGCTCGTAGAGGAGGAGTTAAGAGAATCAGTGGTTTGATCTACGAAGAAACTCGTGGTTAGATTTGTTTTAGTTTTACAGCCTAGGGTTAGCTTGCTTTAGTTCTATTTGATGTTTTCAAAAGCAAATTTTAATCTCTATTGTAATTGTTGAATTAATGGTTAATATATAATAAAATAGTTATATTCCGAGTTCCAATTGAGTTTAGATTCAGAAATTCATACTTATTTGAGTGTTTTGTTTCATATATTTGGGATTTTTCAATAAGTTCTTGTTTATTGTGTTGTTGGCTCGTTGGTGCTTTAGGATTTACTGATAAATCCACCAATGGTATTTCTTACAATAACAAGCAATTTTCATCTATTGAATATTGATTGTTCATACATTTTGAGAAATACCTGTCATATTCTTTTTGTAAATTTAGCAATAGTTCTGATAATACAAAACCCAGAAATAAAAAATATTCACTCTTTTTTTGATTTTTCTATTTGTTCCACTTATAATCATTAGTAAGATAAAGAACTAAACTTTTTTGAAGGGTATTTGAAGAAAGGTATGGAGAGTGGAAGAGGATAAAGAAATGGAGGAGGAAGAATGAATGGTGAAAGGTAAGGGATGAAGGAAGTTAAAATGTTTTTTTTTTTTTGGTCAACGGTAGGTCAAAGGTAAGAAATGGGTTATAACCGGTCATTTAGTGGAGCTGGGGCAAGGTGGCTGTTTCGATGTCACTTTTGGTACTTTGGTGGCTGTTGTTGAGGATAAACGAAGTTGGAGGCTGTTTAAATGAAAACGAGTAAATTACAAGGCTGTTGTTGGGGATTGCCTAATATGTATACAAATGATCAATACACATTATTAATTTTGTAAAAGTAAGCATTTTAACATTTAACATTATATAATTTTGAGTCAAAAATTAATGAAAGATAAATAAAACATTAAGTAGAGCATACCTTTGTGCAAACAATAAAAATAACATTGAGAAAAAGCTCTTCCTATTGATCTAATTTCAAGTGTAGGTGGTTTGAAACATTTATGTTTTTTGTTCAATGAAACTTCATTTGGTTTTATTTTTGAGGAATTTTGATAAATTATTGGATATGGATTAGTTAAGACGCTATTTGATATGTTATATGGAAAGTATAATATTAATATTTAAAATCTTGTATAAACAAAGTAAATAAAATCTGGATATAAATATATGTTGCCATTAATTCTTTTTATTTCAAATCATCTTTGTCAAAGTTATTCCATATGATATCATAATATCACATAATTAAATAAAGCAATATAATAATTAAAACAAAATCTGTTTAACCATAAGATTGATACCCAAAAAAAATTCGAAAAATAAAATATTTTTTCTATATGATTAAAACATATAATTAAACAAAATTTGAAATACTTCATTTTATGCTTAAAGTCGCTCCTTGTTTAACCATAAAATCACATGACATACTTACGTATATGCAGAATCATTAACCCCATATATACCTTTAGTAGTGGTTAATTCTCTCATCTTAACAACTTCATAAAAATCTGTTTCATCCCAATTAGAAACTGGCTTGGTAACTTTAATAGAGAATATGAATTCTCTATTCAAAATTGTTGACTACAAAGTTGTGTTGATACTTCTCTGAAAAATATTAGAAAACTTTATTAGTTATGTTGTTAACGTAAAATTACAATGAACGATTTAAAATAAATTTATCAATAAATTAGAGTTACTACCTCCCAATTATTTTTTAAATATAATCTAATTGAGTTGTCTCTAACCATAAAGGTTTTACAGCATTCCACAGATGATACTATAAAGTAAATTTTAACCCTATAATAACAAAGTAAATTGTGTTAGTAATTAAAATTAAGTTTTTCCACTAATGCAGAAAAGTAAGTTTTGTAAGTTATCTTGAACCTTGGATTTAATATAGGAAAATCTTGATTGGCTAAACTGTTCTTGAGAATAGAATTGCACCTCCAACACCGCATCTCTTCGATTATTTCACATTTATAAATTTCAAAACACTTCCCACGGGTAACATGAAAATATTCATGTACCATATAAACATCATCTATAAATCCAGTAGTGTTTAAAAAATGTTCCTGTAAATTATAAATTGTAAGCCAAGAAATTATGAAAGTTTTGAAAGTTAAAAATAAGACTAATTAAAAAAAATACCTTATTGACTTTATCAAGATTTTTCATCTTTATCATTGGATAATTATTAAACAACAATTCGTCTGCTGTATGTGTTCCTGCATTTTTTATAATAATAAAACTTATTCAACTCACTTATTCTAATGCATATATATATTTAAAAAACCTATAAATCAAACATTTGAAAGTTTAAAACCACTTTGTTGTTCATGTTAACCAAATAATATATTTTGTTTTTATTCATAATATATTAGTACCATAATTCATATGGTCAAAGATCAATCCCTAACACTTTTTTAAATTACTTACCTTATAAAATTCAATTTTTTTACTGACTCCTTTGAATTACATACTTATTAAAATTTACTCTTTGGAATTAAATGCCTAATTGAGTACATGCCAATTTGAAAAAACATGATATTTGGAGAACCCTTTTTTATTCTAACGTATAAAGATTCCATTCATAAAACATATGGTCAAAGATCAATACCTAATTCTTTTTCAAATTACTTACCTTTTTTCAAATTAAATTAAATTAATTGTTCTTTTGAACTACTTACTTTTTAAAATTACATACTTATTAAAATTTACTCTTTGGAATTAAATGCCTAATTGAGTACATGCCAATTTGAGAAAATATGATATTTGGAGAACCCTTTTTTATTCTAACGTATAAAGATTCCATTCATAAAACATATGGTCAAAGATCAATCCAATAGGTTCCATAAATAGGCTTATGGTTCATTACTTTTAAATATTACATAAATAATTTTATGCTGTGTAGAGTTTTTTTAACAATCCTTAAACTATATTTCCTTGTTGAAGATTTTACAATATATTTTTTTCTATGGATTTGTTTATTATAATTCTATTAACTCTTTTTCTATTAACATTTTTATATTAGGTTTAAATATAGATATATTCATACAATATAATTATATTTGTAATATAATTATATTTGTAATGAAGATTAAAAGTTCAGATCATTTCTAAAATAGGTTATTAAAACTGAATTTCTATATTTGACAATTATTAATATCTTTTCTGGATTTCTTTAGTAGAATTAATTTTTATATTTATAAAAATAATATTTTAATGCCTATAGAAGTGGTGTAAGAAAACGTAAACAAATTTGTTAATTTAAATCTATTATAAATTAGTATTTTACTTAAAGTCATAATTTATTATAATAATATACAAATTGCATACAAATAATAGGTTTAATATAATAATCTTTTAAATTATGATTGTAATCATCACTGTCACATTTTCAATGAACATTAATATTTATTCATTTTAACTTATGTAATAATTTAAAATAATCATCATAAAAGTTGTGTTATCATATTTGATAATCAAAAGATAATATAAATCACATATTATATTAATAAATGTTTAAAAACATAAAGCAAAGTTTTCAAATAGTAATTAAACTAAAACAATAAAGTAGTTGGCCTTCCAACTATTACTTTATTCCTAATGTTCAAAAGAAGTAACATAATATAATTAGTTTTCTAATTTAGGTATTTTGGTTGATGACATTTCTGCGTGAGTTGAATCAACATCTTCATCATTGTGCCTCTTCATTGGAGTGAGAATCCCATTATCATCTTGTATAGAGGATGATTCATGAATCTACAGTTGCATACAAATGATAATTAGTTCAATTTTATTTTGGTTTAAAAAGTTAAACAATACTCAAATAAACAAACCTTTTTATCAGCTGATATAATCTCTTGTTGTCCATTCTCAAAAACCTGTTATAATTATAAAATGTTAATTTTATTTCTTGTTTAATTAATAACCATAAATTATTTGACTTTACTTTACCTCAATTTTCTCAGAAAATTTGTCAATGATGCCCTTATCATTGGTCAGTTTCTTTACACTATAAGTCATATTATTCCTTTCAATGTTGAACTTTGAGGAAATTTTGTATTGAAACAGAAATCGTTGATCCAATAACACATCAAGTTCAGGAGCAAAAGATGTTGGGTACTTTGACTGCAAATAAATAACATTGATAATTTAACTTTTAGATATTAATTACTGCTTTTAATACATAAATATTGATTAAAATTAACCTCAAGAAGAGTGTCCCTTATTTCTTTCGCTGATCGTCCGATTATGCTTTTTGCTTGTGGATCCCACAATATTAGTATTGCTTCTCCTCCATAACCGTCTTGCACTTTAATAAATGTCTTGAACCTTGTATAAAAATAAATGACTTGTTTTTGATTAATGTGTTACATTTAAAAATTAAATCCAGCTATTAAATAAATTTACCTTGGTAACGCAATTTCGACATTTTTGTCACATTTGGTGCATTTTAAGTAATTATTTTCGGTAATTACCAATGCACAACATTTTGTACATGATCGATACCACCATTCATTCTTAGGGTCCAAAAGCCACTATGGTACCTACTGTTCCATATTGTCCCTCTATTGAAACTCGTGATATGTCTTCAAAATCTTATCTTGCTGCACTCCAAAAATTGAGATTCAATTGAAAAATTAGAATTTGTAGACACTTCAGTTAGTTCAGTTGGTCTAGAATCATCATTTTTGATTCTGCAAAAATTAAGTTTTGTTAGTTTAAAAAATAAAGATAAAGCATTGGTTCAAAACTTTGTTTTTGTTTGATAAAGTAGTCAATATGATATACCTTATTCTAAAATTTGCCACTTCAGGTAAATTGGGATTTATTAGCATAATTTTGTTGCCCATACAATTTTGAACAAACGGACAACCTGCCCATGACTTCATTTTAGCGTACTGCAGAACCAAAATGAACTTCTCCTTGTTTGTCATATTTTGTTGAATATGTTCATAAACCTGTTCCGCATAAGACTCCCATAATCGAACTCCTAACTTCACCCCACTGTTTACGAATTATTTTGTTAATTAGGGGTCTCTAAATAAATTTTATTCAAATATAATGTTTAGTAGAAAATAATATACAAACTTACGTTGAATCCATCATCTCTAGATTGATGGTTTTTTTAACTGCTGCTTCATCATAATCTCGATATTCTGTAATGTTTCGGTGAAGAAACTTCAATCAATGTCACTACTCGGAAACCACCTGAGGAGGAAGTGTGATGGAAGTTAAACCGCTTCTCCGTTGACGTCGAGGGATTTCGCCTGTAGTTTGTACCTACACACAACAAGTTAGCCTAGCCCGGGGGGTGATCTCCCGGAAAACCCCTCCGACGCTCAAGTCAGACGGGAGTAATATGATCAATAATGAATGATATTAGATTGTAGTGATTGCAATGATAGTAAAGGATGAAGATTAATGGTGGTGAATTGGGAGATCACAATAGGTGTTTGTGGGTGTTTTGTGGTTAGTTTTTATTGCTGAATGAGTTAGAAGTTCCTTACTTAAATTCTGAGGAACGGTTACCTTTAGGAAAGAGTGGGATAGTGGTGGTAAGTTACATGGAAGTTACTAGGAAGTGGTATGTGACAGTTGGAGAATCAGATGGAAACTGACTTTGACTGAAGTCAAGGGTGGTCAACGATAGGGGAAGGTGCTCAAGTGAAATGAAATAAATGACATTAAATAAATAAATAATAAATTAAAAGTTACCATAACAATTAGCCCCACAAATGAAGGAAGATGTAAAGCCCCGATGATGCGAAATATCTTGCTTTATGTGGAAGATGAATCATATACTGAAGGCCATGAAAAGGGAAGCCCCAAGCGTCTTCTAATTCCGTGGAATACGATCCACATAAAGTCGCGGCTTTGGTTGGAGACATAATTACTTAGAAAATATTTTGATTTGGGATCCCCCAAAGGGGATCCGACTTATCGATGACGCGACTACTGATGGCCAATAATTCCGCTGCTTTATTGTGATGTGAATATTCCATAACTTAGAAAATATTTGGATCCTGATAACCCATCTAAGGATCCAACTTATCAAAGGCGCGGCAGAGCTATCACATGATACTGCGGCTCAAAGCTTGGTACTCCCATCCTTAGAAAATTTTTACGTTGAAGACCCATTCCTAGAGTCCGACATACCGATATCGCGGCAACTTTGGTGTCAAATATCGCGACTTGATTTGGGAAAATCAGAATGCTTCATGACTTAGAGAAAAAATTTTTTTTATTCAGATCCGCATTTGGGGGTCCGACTTATCTATGTCGCGACACAGAAGAATTTCTCCTCAAAAGTTCTTTTTAACTTAAAAGAATTTTGCATGAGGGAGCCCTTCCTGGGGATCCGACTTATCGACCTCACGGACAAGTTGGGGTTTTGTACCTTTGATGATGTCGCGACATAGGGCAATGTTTGGATTTAAGCCCCTTGCCGCGGAATACATTTTGTCTTCCAAATTAAAAGTGGGATCCGACTTAAATATCACGATAAAACGAGAGAAAATGTCGCGGCATATGAAAAAGGGGATTTGACAGCTGACACTTAGAATGTTTTCCAAGATTTTATCTCTCTATCAGTGATGTCGCGGCGTCGATGCTACTTGCAAGTGATAGCAGTGATGTCGCGGAATACGGATGGGACAATGTAGCAATATGTATGATGTCGCGACCTGCTGAGTAGAGCAGTTGTAATACTTGGATTATTTTTGGAACTTACATACCTCGGAATGTCGCGGTATATGATCTCATGTGGCTGTTCTGGTTTTAACTTAGCCAAATTTCCATAAAGTTGGACACTCAGAGGTGTCCGACTTATCGACCCTACGACAAGGGGATGAGTCCTTGGAAGTGTCTGATCTCCAGGGTGTTGCAACATATGATGATAAGGATAGGTAAAAATGATCTTTTCCATACTTAGAAAAATTTTTGCAACCCACTCCCTTTTTGAGAGTTCGACTTATCGATATCCCGACAAGTGTCGCCACTTTAATAAGTCGGACAGGAAAATGGGGCCTTTCTGGTACATAGAATATTTTTTCCTTTTTTGGGCACCTTGGGGAGTCCGACTTGTCGATGTGGCGGTAAGACGGAAAATGTTCCCATACTAAGAATATTTTTAGAAGAGGACCTCTGTTGTGGATTCCGACTTATTGACCCTACGGACATCCCTGAAGGTGCTTGATACTTTGAATATTTTCTAGTAGTAAAGGTGTTCTGAGGAGTCCGACTTATCGATATCACGGACTAACTCATTACTTTGTTTTTGCACTTAGAAAAATTTCACTTTTTGGACTCCACAAGGGGGTTCGACTTATCGACCTTACGACACCCATGGATGGTAAAGATGTCGCGTCATGTTTATAATTCAGCCCCATTCCGATCAATATCATGGAATATGTCTTTTCCAAATAAGGTAGTTGAGCGTTAAATGTTACTATAAATAGCAAAATTAGAAACTGTTCCTCTCACCTAACCTCATTTGCATTTCTTAAATTATTTCTTAGTGAGAGAAAGTAGAGAGAGAAACTTTGAGAATCTTCAACAATCTTCAAACTTTTGACAATATTCATCCAAGATCTTCAAATTTTCTAACAGATCTTCTAAGTTCTGACATAAATATTCAACCTCTGACATAAATCTTCAACAAGATCTTCAAAGGTATTCAAACTAATCTTCAAATTATTTGAGTATCTTCAATCTGTTCATAATTGTTCATCTTGAATTTGAATGTGTTCATCAGACTTTGAATATATATGAACTTGACATTAATCTTTGAAAAATATCAACTGCTAATTTATTTAGACTATGGCTGACAATAAATTCGCGACTAACAATGATATTAACACTGTGGACCAAAGATTTCCCCCATTAGTTACTTGTAGCCAAGTAGGACTTAATGCGGTATCCCAACATGACACGGATGAGAGTGGTGAAATAAAGATTACTCCGCATTATGAATCAATAAAGACTAGAGAGTCATCTGTTTCCCCTATTTATGTCGCGGACAAACCACAAGTCGCACCATGGGAAGTGAGCGTCGCTTTTTTGCCCAACTACTTGCCAAGAATAAATCCTGATCTAGAGGGGTTATTGCTTGTAGATACTGAAAAAATGGAAGGATCAAGCGAGTCTTCTAGCAGAGAAAGCGCGGTACGGCCTCCACCACCGTTCAACATAGAAGACGGTGGTCCCTTAAATTATTTTGTCGATCTAACTACCAAAGGGGAGTTGGAGAAGAACAGGGATAACATTACTTCAAAGATCAGGATTCCAAATAACTGTAACTTAATAGTACCGGGGAATTATGATACTGTACGATTTCCCCCACCTCATTGTATCGCGGTGTATCTGCCCGCTTTTGAATTGGGACTTAGGTTCCCGTTGCACCCTTTTTGTAGAGAAGTGCTAGATATTTTAAACGTGTCGGTTCCCGAATTATATCCAAATGCCTGGGGATGCATAGTTGATACTATGCAAAGTTTTGGGTGTTCCCCTAACACTAACAGCTTTTAGATATATCTTTAGGGCTAGGCTGTGCAATTCACAGCAATATGGGTGTGGTTGGATTTCATTCATCCACCGTCGTGGACTGAAGATAGTCCACGACTTACCAGATAACCAAAGAAACTATAGGACGAAGTTTGCTTACTTGTACTGTTCCGAGGGATGGAACACCAAGACTTCCTTTGACATCAAGCCTAATCTTTCAGCCTTCAACAACGGTATTCCGCAGTGTTCTGTCACTGACGCGGTAATACTTGATTATGCGACAATGGTTATACAGCTAGATAGAAAGCCTTACCACGTTCAACGTAGGTAGATTCCCTCACCCACCGAAATAGCGAATGAGGACCTTCTGTCCAAGTTCCAAATCAACTTATCAATTGATAAGAGTAAGGATTGTTACCTAAGATGCGGCTTAGTAGAAGAAATCTTCTTTTGTTCTGATGTCGCGTCCTCTTTTGCAGGGATTGCGAAAGAAAACTTGAAAAGAAAACATCCAGACCTGATGAAGAAATTTTCAATGATGAGATTCGCCAACGGTCCAGCACAAAGGCCCGCGGATAAATCTCTTCCAATACCACCTAAGGTAACATCTTGAACTTTAACTCAAACTAAGATTTGATTGCTGATTGTCGCGGCTTCACTGTAGGTTTCGATGTCTACCACTGCTGGTTTAGAGTTAGTGCCTTCTGAAGAGCAAGCACGGAAACTCCTGCAGGACCGAAAAAAATTTCATATTCCAGACAAGAGCAAACGTAACTATCCCTCTACCAAAACTGCTGAAGCCGTGAAACAGGATGAAAAGGTGGAGAAGGAGAAGAAGAAGAGGAAGAGAGACTCTGCCTCAGGGAGTGCTGTTAAAGAGGCTCCTGAAGTAGTAATCAAAACCGCGGTTCCTTTAACCATTAAATCGACTGAGGGTGAGACTTCTGCTCCCCGAAAAAAGTTGGCCTTGGATACAGGCAAAGAAAAAATTGGGGAGACTGTCCCCGTCAATGAGCCGGTGCAAGAGATTCCCTATAACCGGCGAGATGTGGTGCCGTTCAACCCCAACACGCCTTTTGATCAGTTGGGTTATAAGGGAATGACGACCCGGTTCAACAGAGCCTTGGCTCAGCTGGTGAGCCAAGTAGATGTTAATAAGCTGGATGAAGTTTCACCCTTAGATTGGGTTCGACAACTACAATCTTCTGCTGCAGAGGTAAACTTTGAATTGCTTTTTGCTTGATTATTTTTTTTTTTGAAGATTTCCTAACTTGACTTCTTTTACAGACGTTTTTGCGTTTGTCTTATGAGCTCAATACTTACCGCCAGGCCGCGGTTGATATGGAAACATTAGAGGCTCTGACTACTAGATGTGATGAGCAGAATGAAGAGCTTCGCAAGCTGAAGGAAGAATTGGGAGAACTTCCCGGTTTGAAAGAAAAAGTTGCTAAGTGTGATGAGTTGAAGTCGCGTCTTCTTCGATATGATCAGTGGAGAGAAACAACTCTTAAGCAACTAGAGAGTTCGGTTGGGAATTTAGACAAAGTGACGGGCTTATCCGCGACTCTGGGTCATGGGATTGGTGATCTGGTAGACGCTTACAACAAGTTTGACTACCAGACCCAGTTTCTTATGAAACAAGTAGAGGAGGACGTCGCCAAGTTCAACGAGTTGCTAGCAGCGGCTAAGGTGTATAGGCTTCGTTCTGAAAGACGAGCCAAGGCTGTTCGCAACTAGCTTTCCTCTGATGACCCTAAAGCAGAGACCTTCCTGGATCGTCTAACTCAGGAAATGATGGACTCAAGTGCCATGATCAGTTTTGAACAATTCAGGTTGGCTGCTGCAGAGCTTGGATTGGACTTTGAGGCCATCAAAGAAAAAGCTATGGAGAAGAGGAATGATGCCTTGATTAATCTAAAAGAGGAGCTTGAAAAAGAGTCCGCGGTCCTGACCGACGCTGAGTGGTACGTGAAAGAAAAGGAGGATTGGTTGAAGAATGTGGCTGCTGAAGCTGAGGAGAAGGCCCTGAGCCTCGATCTGGAGAAATTAACTCTACATCCTGCGCCGATGCCTGAAATACCGCGGAACTTGGCGGTTTCCCAAATCCAGAACCTGAGCTTAGAGTTATCTAATTTACTCATTGACGAGGGGAAGAGTCTCCAGAATCTGCGTTAAAGTTTGTCGGAGATTGAAGTGGAGCCTTTCGATGTCGAAGATTTTGTTGATTTCACTCCAGATCAACAGGAGCAACCCAAGGAGGCCGCGACAGAGGCAGATGTCGAAGATTTTTTAGATACAGTTTGATGTAATTACAAGTTGAACGATTTTTTGCAAAGTCCGCACTTGTCGCGGCACTAACATTTGAATTGCCTGTGATGTAAATATTTTGACGTAAATATTTAGTTGCTATTGATGCATGTATCCTTGATTAACTTGTGGCAGGTGTCGCGATTTATTAATTTGTTGAATAAGGGACCCAATTTCTGGATCCATATCTACGTGGCATTCCGCGAAAGTTGCTTGTTGCTATAACCAGTAGAGCTCCATACTTAGAAAATTTTTGACTAGGGGACCCTGACGTTGGGTCCGACTTATCGATAAGAAGACTAAGTCTTTTACTTAGAAAAATTTGATTAGGGGACCCAAATTCTGGGTCCGACTTATCGATGTGGCGACTTCAAGGGTATGTGGTTTTAAAGCGTGATGCCCAATATTTAGAATATTTTTAATAATGGGACCCTTTCTGACTTATCGATGTGGCGACTTTAAGGGCATGTGGTTTTAAAGCGTGATGCCCAATACTTAGAATATTTTTGAGCAAGGGACCCCCATTTTGGGGTCCGACTTATTGACGTAACGGATTTGCATTGGTAAAAATGATTGAATTTAAGGTGATATGCGAAATGATCTATTTACCAAGTACGTCTGGTAAACTTATATCGTAACATCAAGTACGTCTGATGTTAAAATGCGCGAAACATGATCTATTTGCCAAATACGTCTGGCAAACTTATGTCGTGACATCAAGTACGTCTGATGTCTTAGAATTTTCAAGATCAATAACCTAACAACAAATATGAGTGGATATATAAGATCAATAACCGGATTGACTAAGATAGTGTTCTGAATATCAAAAATACTGCGAAAGCTACTAAATGTCTAGAAAGAGAAAATACTAAATGTGAATGATGTTTATGTAGATAATGATAATCTGAAAATGATGTCTGAACGTGATATTGCTGCGGATAATGATGGATGACTGGGTAGCCCCTTGAATATTAGCTTAAATGAAGAAACTTTTCAAGTGGTCCCCATTCCACGGCCATTAAAGCTTTTTGCCCTTCATGTCTTCTAATTCAAATGTGCCTGGCACCACGGTGCGAATGATTTTGAATGGTCCATCCTAGTTAGCTCCAAGCTTTCCTTTTTCAACAATCTTTCTCGTTGCCTCGACCTTGCGTAACACGAAATCTCCCTCTTTAAGTACCCTAGTCTTGACGTGACGATTGAACTGTCGCGTCATGCGTTGCTTCTGAGCTATAGACCTCAACAGTGCATTTCCCCTTGTTTCTGGAAGTAGGTCAAGATTTACTTTCTTTGCTACAGCATTATCATCATGATCGTAGAAGGTGATTTTAGTTGAAGGGATGCCAATCTAAACGGGTAACACAGCCTCTGAGCCATAAACTAAAGAGAACGGGGTGTAACATGTTGCTTCTTTCACCATTGTGCGACTAGCCCATAGTACTCCGGGTAATTCCTCATCCCAAGTGCTTTTTGCTCCCTCGATCTTTTTCTTGATGCCATTCAAGATTTCTTTATTTGCATATTCCACTTGGCCATTAGTCTGGAGCCTCGAGACGGAGCTGAAACGGATTTGAATGTTGAATTTGTTGCAGTACTCCGTGGTATGTTTACTGATGAATTGTCTACCATTGTCCGTGATTATAACCCTGGGTATGCCGTGTCTAGTAATGATATTACACCATATGAATTGACACACCTGTTTATCAGTGATGGTGCTCAAAGCCTCTGCTTCAACATATTTGGAAAAGTAGTCAATGGCCGCGATGACGAATTTTCTCTGTCCCTTGGCTGGTGGGAATGGTCCAAGAAGGTCCATGCCCCATTTATCAAAGAATAACACTGCTCGAATGCTTGAATGATAGTTTGTTGGTTTTCTATCCAACTTTGAGAAAAATTGACATTTACCACAATGCTTAACCACCTTTTCCGCGTCTTTCTTTAGAGAAGGCCAATAGTAACCACTCCTCAGAATTTTGCTGATAACCGTTCGAACTCCCTGATGGATGCCACAGCCACTTTCATGTATTTCGCGGATGACATAGTTCTCTTCTTCAGGGGTTATGCATTGCAACAAAGGATGGGTGTAGGACTTTTTGTACAATGTGCCTTCATGAAGTTCAAACCATTTCACTTTTTTCTGGAGGGCTTCCGCTTAAGCCGGATCTTGGGGCAGGACCTGATGTTGTAAGAATTGAATGTACGGGTCCATCCAAGATTCCGATCTATCAATAAGGTGCACCATGAAATTAATACTTGGGTTGGGCAGGACCTCCCATACAATATCTCGAGCCGCGGATGACTCAGCCGAACTGGCGAGTCTTGCAAGGGAGTCTGCTTGAGCATTTTCTGATCTGGGGATGTGAGATAAAGTGAAGTGTTCAAATTTTTTGAGGAGTTCTTTCACCTGTTGCAGGTACATCTTCATACTTTCGTCTTTGGCTTCGAACTCCCCATTCACCTTTCCGACTATCAACTGCGAGTTGGAGACAACAGATAAGTTTTTAGCCCCTGATTCGCAACATATCTTGAGTCCCAAGAGGAGTGCTTCATATTCGGCTTCATTATTGGATGTCGCGAATTCAAACCTCACAGCCCTTTCCATGCGAACCCCAGCAGATGAAATTATTAGAAGGCCTGCTCCACTAGAAGATTTTGTGGAGGAGCCATCTACATATAGCTTCCACTCTTGATTTGGTTCAGTTGGAAGTGGAATTGTGGTTTCGGCGATGAAGTCCGCTAAAGCTTGGGCTTTTATTGCTGTTCGCGGCTTATACACAATCCCAAAGTCCGCCAATTGATTTGCGCAGTCGGAGACGCGACTAGATTGATTCCTTCCCTCTAAGATCTTCTTCAAGGGCTGATTTGATCTTACTATTGTTTGGTGTGATTGGAAGTAGGGTTTGAGTTTCCTACTGGCCATCACCACTGCAAAGAGGACCTTTTCAGCTTCAATATAGCTTCCTTCTGAGCCGCGATAAGCATGACTGATATAATAGACAGGGAGTTGGCTCTTTTCCCTTTCCGCGATGAGTACCCCTGATAGAGAATATTCAGAGACGGAGACGTACAACACCAGAGTTTCTTCGTCGAGAGGGGATACTAACTTTGGAAGGGAGGCCAAGTGTTCCTTTAACTGGTTGAAAGAATCCTCGGCTTCTTTTGACCATTCAAACCGCGCTTGCTTAAGGGTTTTGAAGAAAGGAGAGCACTTATCTGCGGATTTTGACATGAAGCGACTCAATGCAGCAATACGACCGGTCAACCTTTGGACTTCCTTCACCGAGGTTGGTGACTTCATGTTCATGATGGCCTTGATCTTGTCCGGATTAGCCTCTATGCCTCGTTCATCTACAAGGAAGCCAAGACATTTGCCTCCTGTGACCCCAAACACGCATTTCTCAGGGTTGAGTCGCATTTGGTGCTTGCGAAGTGTGAGGAAGGTTTCCCTTAAATCCGCGGCATGATCTTTTGCCTGTTTGCTCTTGGTAATCATGTCATCCACATATACCTCCAAGTAGCGGCCTATCTGATTTCCAAAAACTTTGTTCACCATCCTCTGATAAGTTTCTCCGGCGTTCTTGAGGCCAAAAGGCATGACCTTGTAGTAGTATACCCCGACAACGGTGATAAAGGCGGTGTGAGGCTGGTCTTCAAGAGCTAATGGGATTTAATGATAACCAGCATTAGCATCCATAAAACTCAGTAAGGCGTGGCCTGCCGTGGAATCCACCAACCTGTCTATCTTGGGTAGCGGATAATCGTCTTTAGGGCATGCTTTGTTGAGATTCGTGAAGTCAAAACACATCCGCCACTTTCCATTGGGTTTCTTCACCAGCACAACATTAGACAGCCAATCTGAGTATTTACACTCTTGGATGAATCCAGCTTTCAGCAACTTAGCCACCTCTTCCTTCGCAGCTTCTATTCTCTCTTTACCCTGATGTCGCAACTTCTGCTTCACCGGTTTGTATCCCTCTTTTATGTCAAGTTTATGGCACATGACATGAGGTGGTATGCCTGGCATCTCTTCAACCGAATAGGCAAAGATATCACGAAACTCAGCTATATTAGCCAAGACATCGCGTCTCTCTTCCTCAAGAAGGTTTTTACCAATTTTGACCTTTTTCCCATCGAATGCCTCTACCTCCTCATGTTGCTCGGAAGGTTAAGGCTTTGCAGGCGTGTTAGTTGCCTCAGTATAAACACTCATGATTGAATAGGGTTCTGGCCTTTCCCGTTTAGAGGGAACCGCGGAGATAGGTTCCTGTTTGAGTGTGTTAATGAGGCACTGCCGAGCTGTGACTTGATCTCCCTTTAATATACCCACCTTACCATCATCTTGTTCAAATTGAAGAAGCAGCTAATGAGGAAGGATTGCAGCTTTGAGTTTGTTGATGAGGGGGAGCCCCATGATTGCATTGTAGGAGAATTTCAAATCTACCACAGTAAAGCGAATGGGTATGGTCTTGCAGCGATCTTTCTCCCCTACACGAATTGGGAGGATTATGGTGCCCAAAGGTAGGACTTGATTTCCACCAAACCCTATCAGCGGCTTGTCCAGTGGCTGCAGATGCTTCTCCTCGAATTTCATTTGTCGGAGGCATTCTATGGTAATGAGGTCAGCAGTGCTACCGGTGTCTACCAACACCCGTTTGACCTTCATCTACCCGATCTTTATTGACACTACCAGCGGATCAGTGTGGGGTTGTTGTAACAGTTGAGATGTTGCGGAATCAACATTACTACAAATCATCACTTGTGCCACTAATTATGCCACGGGAATTCAAAATCCGTGGCAAGTTTTGATCTTGCCACGGGAAAAATAGGTTTCAAGACAATATCACAACCATACCCAAGTTTTTTGCCACGGGTAAATATAATCGTGGCAAAGATGCACTTGTGCCACAAGTTATGCCACGGGTAAATATATACCGTGGCAAACAAACACTTTTGCCACGGGTAAATTAATATCGTGGCAAACAAGCACTTGCGCCACAAATCTTGCCACGGGAAATTTAATTTTTTTGTGGCAAACAAAAAGTTGCACCAAAAATTATGTCACAACAAAATATTTATCTGACAAAAAATTTGTGCCACAAATTATGTCTCAGGTAAATACTTATGATGAAAAATAAAGACTTATAGGCCGCGATTAAATAGCTATTGTGTGATTGTGTTATACATTAGACACCTGAATTTGATTTATTCGCAAGTTTTGATCATGCCATGTATAGTATATATTAAGAGAAAATTAACAAAATAAAAAGTTTATCAATTATTTAAATTTCAAAATCTTCATTCAACTTAATTAGTTCTATATTTATTAGAAAATAAGTCATTATTTTTCCTTGTCTTTTAATTTAATATAAGAAAAAAAATTCTATAAACAATTATTCAATTTAATACTCATACTAGACCTTAAATAATAATTTTAGGTAAGATTAATGTATTTTCAACAAAAACAGAGAAAGATTGTTTCTAACCTATTCCAAGACTTTTCCAATTTTTTAATAAGTGAAAATCAGATCTTATCATCTTCTTAAATTCAAGAACACATGAAAAATGTTTCTTTCAATCTCTAACCGTTACTATACAAAAACACGGAAATTCTGACTGAAAGTTTCTAACTAATTATCCGACTGACAAGCGTTAGTCGGAACTTTCCGACTAAATTGCTACTAAATCAATTTTAAGTCGGAATTTTGAATTCAAAAAAAAATGTATAACTAATAATATAGTAATATACGACTAATAATATCGTAATATATTAATAACTGATAAATATTATCTAAGTAATATATATTAATACGAGTAATCATGGTTATCAGAATCTTGATCCTGATCACCGATTCTACGATCTTACGATCCAAAATTAGGCGACCTGATCCGGATCGTAGGTAGGATCTTAAATTGGTAGAATCGTACGATCCTACTTAGCTCCAGGATTTAAGTGGTAGGATCATAACACGATTCTACGATCCTACGATCTTACGATCCGATCCTACTAGGGTAGTTTCAATCGTATAAAAATTTCACATAATCCAGATTCTACTAATGTATATATATGAATATTTCTAAACAATTATATCAATTTGACTAAAATTCACGTTTTTCTCGATTCGAATTTTAATAATGATTATTAAAGGTACTTTTTACAAAACTTAATAGTTGAAGTCAAATAAGTGTTAATTTAAACCTTAAAACATAAAAAAGAACAAATACAATTGAAAATTAGTTTTCTAAAGCATATAAATGCATATTTGTAGGATCACACGATCCTACGATCCGATTCTACCGATTTCGATCCTACCCCTTCAACGATCCTACATAGAATTCCGATCCTAACAACCTTGCGAGTAATATTATTCTAACATACAACTAATTTTGTTATATTTATGAATATTAGTTGACCAAATGAATTTTAATTTTGCAACTAATTTTTTTCAATTAATTATAATTTTGTTTAACTTACTTTTAATAATTTTGTTCAGCTAGTTAATAATAATAATAATAATAATAATAATAATAATAATAATAATAATAATAATAATAATAATAATAATAATAATAATAATAATACACTAAGCGGTAGGAGTGTTATTTTATAAGTATAATAACATATTTAAGTTATCACTAAGTAACTTATAGCCTAGTGGTTGGAGTATTGGTATGCCAACTTGAAAGTCTTGTGTTCAAATCCTACCCAAGGCATTTGTGTGGAAGGAATGTTACTGATTGTTAACATTAAATTCATACTACTAGTTGAATTTCCTTGTTTACGAGTTGTATAAATGATTTGTAGCCACGTGTGGTGCGTCTGGTATACTAATATAATTTACAATGATTCACTTTATGTGACTGAAGAATATGATTAGCCACGGGTTATGCTTGTGGAAAAACAATATAATTAGCCATGGAATCTACCGTGGCAAGAAAAAGAGTTTTTGCCACAACCATAATTTTCCTGTGGCAACAATCTAGCCACGATCACTTGTGCCACGGTAGTCTCAAACTAAAATTCCCGTGGCTAGACATCATAGCCATGGAAAATTCTTACTTGTGCCATGACTGCTACTGTGGCACAAGTGATGATTTGTAGTAGTGCAAATTTCCTGACAGGTCCTGCTATTGAAGTTTTTGGAGGTCTCTTTAACAAAGTGTGGACACTATCCTTAGCAGCACGGATTGTGGGGTAGTCCTCGGAATATCCACCACATATAAGATGGATAGTGCCCTGGGTATTGGAACTTTCCCTCTGAACTTCTTCTCTTCTGGGGGAACCTCTTCTCTGACGTCAGTTGCGCCTCTCAGTATCATTCCGGCCGTAATCTTTCTAGACCACAAACCACTCCAATTTGCCTTCATCAGCCAATTGGTACAAGATCCGCTTCAGTTCGCGGCACTATGTTAGGGTGTGACCATGTTCTTTGTGGTAGTCACACCATAAGTTGAAGTTGCGGCGGCTGGAAGGTGTAGTGGTAGGAGCCGGAGCAGGCAGATCATCACGGATGGCATAGAAGATATCACGGCGGTTAATGCTGAACAGCGGATCGTTACCCCGATCTAATAAATTGCGTGTTCTTGAACCTTCTTCCGCGGCATATACATATCTGGACCGAGGAGGCCCCATATTAGAAGGATCAGGGCGTGGCAATACATTATTTCTCTCCCTTGGGACATATTCCTCTCTGTTCCTATGAGGAGGTCGAGGAGGCAACTGGTCCCTTCTTTCAGACCTTCGCTTCTTGGTCTCATGTGCCTGACAAATCTCAGACGCCGTGATATAGCTTTGGCATTGTTTCATTGCCTCGGCATATGTTTTCACTTGCTTTCCACCAACTGATATTTTAATTTTTGGGCTTTCATTCCGTTGATTAAGGCATTTAAGGCTACAGACTCCTCTAACACGGTAACTTCCAATACCGCTTCATGAAACTTTTTCAGGTAGGAGGTTATAGATTCCCCTTCCTGTTGTGTTATACTTAGCAAGTGAAAGTTGGACTTCTCTTGCCTTCGGGAAGCAACGAAATGACATAAAAACTTGTCCTCGAGTTGGGCGAAGGTATGAATACTTTCGGGAGGAAGTGAAGTGTACCACGTCAGCGCTACTCCTGAAAGGGTGATGGGGAAGTACTTACATAATAAGGCCGATTCCGCGGTATACAGCAGCATCGGGTTCTTGTATGCCATGATATGTTCCTCGGGACATGTAGTGCCATCAAAGGTCGCCATGTTTGGAACTTTAATTTTTGCAGGGTTCGGTGTGGCCAACACTTCCGCAGCAAGCGGGGAATTTATCAAGATGGAGGCCTCTGAAGGGACCAGATGAGATTCTTCTTGTCGCTTCCTGTTGGGCTTTGATAGTGACTCGAGCCGGTGCAAGAGGTTTTTCTTCTTTCCTCTCGCTTTTTATCAATTAGAGTTGGAACTGTGTTTGATATCCGCTGTCGCTTCTCCTGGAGAAAGGAACGGGCATCACGAGAAGCGGTTTTGGATTTCCCCTCTCGTGAGTCCCTTCGTGTGCGACTCTTGTGGGTCTTTGACATTTCCCGTCTCCTCTTGTTCCTCCTACTGGAGCGGGATATACCGGTGTCCTCACTCCGAGATGCTTGAGAATTCGGCTGAGGTTGCAAATTGTCTTGCTCTTACAAGTTTCTGATTTGATTTGCCATCTCGTCCATTGTTTGCTGTGGAACGGGATTTTGAGTGACAATGGCATGTAGTTGTTCAGAGAATGTCGCGGTAAGGTTCTGTGCAAGTATGTCTAGATCACAACGGGTTACGACTTGATTGTTTGCCTGACCTGCAGAAGTGTCTGTATCTGTACTTTGCACGGTAGCGGTTTGAGTGGTATTTCTCTTGGGAGCCATGACTTTTTGATCGAGTCCCCACAGACGGCGCCAATTTGTTTCGGTGAAGAAACTTGAATCAATGTCACTACTCGGAAACCACCTGAGGAGGAAGTGTGAGGGAAGTTTGAATTTTTGAGTGGTATTTCTCCGATAACATCTTTAAAATTTCAAATAAATGTATATCAAAAAAATTGTACTAATTATGTAAATAATTTAAAAGATTACTTATTGAAGCCCATTTTTCAAAAGATAACATCTCTGCATATGTTTACTTACCCACAAGAAATTTCTCATCTAAAGCATTTTCCAAAATATCTGGAAAAGGTACAAAATTGAAAATATCCACTAATAGAACACTCTGGAATTTTCTCAACAATAGTGGTCTTGTAATAAAACAAATTGCTCGAATGCTTAGTTGGTCGATATTCTCCGCCCATGTAACCAACACTGAACTTGGTGATGAAGTAGCAGCTGCCTAACTCAAACGATTTGGAATGTGTAGCCAAAGCAGCTTTGTTAATCGAAGCCATTATTGATGTCCCCTATGATAAATTGTTATGTTAATTAGACAAATATAATATAAAAACCATAAAAAAAACAAACTAAGATGCATGATTAATGCTTAACCTTTTCATCAATCAGAATCAGAATAAGATGAATTGTGCTTGCTATCCCGTTATCCTTAAAATCCCAGATGTGGTGCACCTTGGCCTTAATTTTCCAGTTACCCCTATCTCTTGTTATTTCATCCAAATAATTCAAACTCATTTTTATTGCACTTTGGCCTTAATTTTAACAGTATGACATGTTAATGAGAATGCAATTTCTCATCTAAAAAGACTCATATATATATATATATATTATATATATATATATATATATATATATATATATATATATATATATATATATATATATATATATATATATATATATATATATATATATGTATATATATATATATATATATATATATATATATATATGTATATATATATATATATATATATATATATATATATATATATATATGTCTATATATATATATATATATATATATATATATATATATATATATATATCTATATATATATATATATATATATATATATATATATATATATATATATATATATATATATATATATATATATATATATATATATATATATATCTATATATTATATATATATATATCTATATATATATATATCTATAATA